>JALMQS010000073.1:11387591-11674029 GCA_024734495.1 Forficula auricularia | reverse complement strand
GAGGAGATCATATTGTTACTACCTTCAGTAGGACATGGTGTCATACTAGTTGCAAGTTACATTCCCCCTCTCTCCGGTCCAGCTACTTATGATGTTCATTTTAATAAGTTATATGACATCGCTCCGGATTATGTGAATCACAATTTCATTCTGATGGGTGACTACAATCAGCCCGGCATTCGTTGGTGGCCTGATGGTGATCAAAACTTGGATTGTGGCTCTATTAACGCGCCATACTTTATGACAAACATAATGTCGTTTTTAAATCTTAAGCAATGCAACTCAATCAAGAATGTTAATGATCGTCTGCTGGATTTGGTGTTTACTGATTCGAACTGCGATGTCGCACTGTGCACCTCATCACTCATCAACATTGACCCTCAACATCCACCACTTGTTTGTGAGTTTCATATTCCGCGGAACCGGAGTACGATCGGTAGTGATAAGGTAATTAAATATAACTTTAGGAAGGCTGACTATTCACAGATAAATGCAGAACTTTCGAGTATTGACTGGTGTCAGAGCTTAGATAGTCTTGGCGCACAGCAGGCGGTGGACTTCTTATATACAAACTTGTACCGTATATTGGACACCTATGTGCCTCCACTAAAGCTTGGGTTACGTAGATATCCCAGTTGGTTTTCTCAGGACTTAAAGATGCAATTGAATAAGAAATATAAATTTTGGAAACGCTGGAAAATATATGGCAGTAGATCTGACTATGACAGATTTTCATGGGCTCGTGCTAAGGTAAAGAAATTGATAATCAGTTGTTATGATGAATATATTTTGCATGTCGAACAATCGACTACCCACAACATCAAATCTTTCTGGAAGTTCACTCACAGTTTAAAAAACAGCAAAACCGGATATCCCTCTTCCATGAAACTGCGTGTTGATTCATCTAGCGATCCTGCTGAAATTTGTAAAATGTTTTCTAACTATTTTATGTCGGTTTTTGAGCCCACGTCGGATCGAGCATATGGTGTTGATGATGATAACTTGATGGATTGCGTGGATCCTGCTGGTGTGTGTGTTTCAAGTATGGTCTTGTCCTGTAGTGACGTTAGGAGAGCATTGAGGTCAGTTGACGTTAACAAGGGAGCGGGTCCTGATAGAATTACTCCCTTCTTTCTAAGAAACGTCTCTGACGTGTTGTGTATGCCTCTCACTATTATTTATAATAAAAGTCTGTCTGAAGGCTTTGTGCCACTTGTCTGGAAAACGGCCAATATTACTCCGGTTTACAAATCTGGTGCTAGAAATGATGTCGAGAATTATAGACCCATTTCCATTTTGTCTTGCATCGTGAAAATTTTTGAGAGGTTAATTCATGATAAATTGTATCCACTTTTAAAAATTAGTATTCCTCTCAGTCAACATGGTTTCGTGGAGTCGAGATCTACTGTTTCTAATTTGTTGGTGTACTCTAACTTTATCTTTCAGACTTTAGATCATGGCGCCTCGGTTGATAGTATTTATACTGACTTCCGAAAAGCCTTCGACAAGGTGGACCACCTGATTCTGCTGAGGAAATTATTCTTCAATGGCGTTAGGGGTGATCTTTTACGGTGGTTTGCCTCTTATTTGAGATGTAGACACCAATCAGTTGTACTTAACGGCTATTCCTCCTCATCTTGTGTTATTACTTCCGGTGTACCTCAGGGCTCTATTTTAGGGCCTTTTTTGTTCATCCTATACATATATGACATACATAAATGTTTTCTTAATAGCAATATACTATTGTACGCGGACGATTTGAAAATATATAAAAAAATCAATACTCGTAATGACTGCTTATTGCTGCAGGATGACATTAACCGTTTTACATTATATTGTTCTCTGAATAGATTATCACTTGCCACTGATAAATGCAGGGTTATGACATTTTCAAGAAAAAGATTTCAAATAAGTCACAATTACACTCTTTCTGGTCAGGTCCTTAACAGAGTGACTAGTATCCGGGACCTCGGGGTGATGTTTGACTCTAAATTGTTGTTTGACCAACATATCCGGATGATTACTGATAGGGCCTATCAAATGCTGGGTTTTATATGTCGAACTTCTGGGAAATTTAGATTGCAATCTACATATTTGACACTCTATCGGGCTCTGGTCAGGTCTCAGCTAGAGTACGGTTCTGCTGTTTGGAATCCATATTATGAGGTATACAAAGGAAATATGGAGTCTGTGCAGAGAAAATTTTCCAAAATGGTGTTCCACCGACTGAAACTAAGTCAATGCTCATATGAAATGCGACTGTCGCATCTTAAACTTCCAACATTGGAAGTTAGAAGGTTGCTTCTTGGTGCGATGACACTAAGAAATATTTGTCTGTCTGAGGTGGATTGCCCTGATCTTCTGGCACAGATAGATTTCCGGGTCCCGCGTCCGGCGTCCAGGTTGTCTCACGTATTTGCCCAGTCTAAGTGTCATACAAACGCGGGTCGGAGAGCTCCGTTGGTCAGATTGTGCAGCGACTTTAATCATAATTTTTGTGGCTGTGATTTTTATAATACAAGCGTGCGGGCTTTCAAGAACGAAATTAGATTGATTTTTACATGATTCACATTTGAGTGTTTTGATTTGCTTCGGCTGATCATTGTTACGTAAAGTTTACTCTCCTGGTCTGTTGTGTGGCGGATGTAACTCGCCTGATCTGGTTTGATTCATTCAGCTTTGACATTTTGACTACTTTGATTTTACTTGTGTGTTTGTTTAATTTATTTGAATGTTAGACTGCGTTGATTTTATTTATTTGTTTGATTTATTTTTGTTTTGGCATTCATGACTTTTCATTTTGGGTGGGTTAATTTATTATTTTATTCAGTTTTTTTTTTTTTTATTTTAAATTTCTGACTATACTGATGTAATTTGGTTGTTTTGGGTTTGTTTTGGTTTTTAATTCTTAATTATTTATTTATGACTGTTCAATTTTAAACTTAACTGACTTAATTTATTTAATTTATTTGATTTTTAGCTTTTTGACTCATATGATTTAATTTATTTGCTTTTTGATTTTAATTTTGGTGACTATGGAGGTAGACTTTGATTTATTTGACTTTTTGGCTGTTTGAGTCATTTTGGGTTGGGTGAGAGTGGGCCACTGGGGGGGGCCGGGTGAGCCGGCGAGCCTTTTGGTTTGTTTGAGAGAGGCTCTGTTCTAAGTTAAGTTATTATTGTTGTTTCGTCTTTTGTAAATTTGATTTAAATGTAATTGTCCATTTCCATGTGATTCCTTCTGTTAAGCTTGAAAATGGATAAGAATCACTCAACATGCTAAAATTTGTATTTCGGGCTCTGTCCCTAGATTCCAACTTTGTTTTATGCTGTATCTCTCAGTGAGAAAATGTGTAATAAGTCATAGTTTTTTTATTTTTTCTGATCTATATTATGTTTGTTTTGTATTATTTTTTTTTTTGTGAACTATGACTGTTGTTTTCTCCAAATAAATAAATAAAATAAAATCAAAAAATATTTTTTCCTAAATTAATATCCCCGAAATAATGATTTATTTTTTTTTATATTTAAAATAGAGGATTTGTAACTGGCAAGACTTTCTGCGTTCACTCGAATTTCTTTATTAAAATTGTATTTAATGTGTTGGATAATATATTTAGGTATAATTATTACTCTCGATTTTTAACCCAAGTCCACTCTTTTGATTATTAGTCAACGTTGATGTCTTCTGGACTCCTAGGTCAAGAATATTTTGGTAGAATGAAAATTCAAAATTTAAAAATTTATTATAAATCCATAAATATATCCAGGATAATAGTTTTGCAATCGAAAGAATACTTTACATTAACTATTTTCAATCAAATTTAAATAACTCCCCTATCGGGGTACAATTTTAATCCATTCAAATTTATGTAATTTTCAAATTAAAAAAAACTCATTTTCGAAAAAAGCTCTATAAGGTCTACTAAAGTTAATTCGATTTGAATCAAAATATCTTCAACTGATAGCTACCTAGAATAGTTGGTATAAATTTCATTGCTCTGGGATTTATGGATTTTGAGATATCTCTATCATGGACACCAATAAACATATTGATAGATGTAAAATAATTTCTGAAAATGGTCTTATTTGATTGAGGTTCTCTCAAAATATATTTTTCTAGTGAAAACTAGTATCCGGATTAATCCCATATTATGGAGAGTTCAGAAGCCAATCTGTGTAAAGTCTTAAAACAAAATCTTGTGTAAAAAATATCTTTAACAAATTAAAAGTTCCTATACCTATCTATTACTTGGTTAATATAAAATTTTTTAATTGACAAGTGATTTTCAGAGAAAATATTGAACGGCTTCGGCTTTGATATTAGCTTTTCAGAAGCTAAAATGTGATTAAATCCATTTTATGAACTTTTCGTCAATGCAATGAATTTTAAGCGAATATGGTAATTAATATTCTCTTTAATAATACAAATTTCTATATATATCGGTTTTCAGAGAAGCCTTATTTTTATCGCTACTAAATATTTTATATGGGAGTTAGTTTGGTCGCGCGTGTAGCGTCACTGCTTCATCATTGTGATCTTGGTGAAGATGTTAGATAGAGCAGGAGGTCCTAGTTCAAGCCCTACTCAAAGTAAAATAAAATTTAATAGGTTATAATCCTCTTCCTGTACTAACACTTGATAAAGTTATCCAACTACATAGCTACTGGCTAAATATTGAATATTTAACTTTTTATATCTTGTTTATTTGTTACATCCTAAAAATTATTTTTTATTTATGGAGTTAATGAGAAAACATTTCAAAATTAGTGTTAAAAAAAGTTTCTTGAATTTGTGTTTCATAGACTTAATCACATTGACCTCTCAAACTTGGATATATTTCTTATATCTACTTACTATTTTAAAATATACGAAAATGAAAATATAAAAAAAGGCTTTGCATAATAAGGAGATCGGAGTGTTCTTCTCTCCATGATTAATTAAATATCTCCCCTAATCCAAAGGTTTAAATAAAATTTGCAATTGTTTTCCTGAAATTTCCCAATGTATTTCTAGTATATACGAGAAGGGAGATTCGAGAATTTTATTAATATATTTCGAAATAAATATTTCCTTTCCCGCGGGGGCATTTTCAAGAATCTCGACATTCGAGGGTGAATTCCGCTACAATTCATTCACAGAGGGGGCATCGTTTTCCTCCTTCTGAAATTGTTATCGTTAGTGAGCTCGATCTGCATCCGTGGAATGTTTTGTTTACAATTCAACGTTTTCTTTCTCTTAAGTGAGAGGGCAAAGATTAAGGGGGTGAAAGGTAGAAGAAGTTGAGGGGCATGTAGAAGAAAAATAGAATCGGGAAATTTTCTTGGTATCTACCACTCTTTAAAAGGGGTTGTACGATGCTAAATCCTCCCTCTTGCGAGCGTCCACCCCCTACCCCATCATCCCTTTTCTTGTCATGTCCTAGAGTAAGTTTTAATGCAGAACTGAGATAAGGGAAAGAAATGCAAGATGTTTCCTGTTCTCCATTTGAAATTTACACTAACTGAATAAAATTGAACTCTGATAACTGTCTACATGTAAAAATTATTTGTACCTACACATCTCTCTGAAAGTAGCCCAGTTTAAGGTAGCTCTTTCACGACAATCAACACAAAAAGTTTTAGCCTCGTAACTACTCTATACATATGAACGGTGCTAAAATTCCAGGTTATGTTTTTTTAACGTGACTGTACTTCTCACACTACTATATCCTCTTTATGAATGGATCGTTTCCAAGCGACTGTTCTTATATCCCCTCCACTAAAAATAATCGCCCAAATATGTTTTTTTTTTATTTTTTATCAAAACTACGAGGTAAATAATTTCAATTTTTTTTTAAGTTACTCCCAATATAGTATTCCAACAAATATTAATTTTTCATCAAGATGGTGAAAGTCCTTCAATGAAAAAAAATAAAATAATGGTCATTTTCCCACCCTTTCCCATGCTACCATACCTAAGCACAAAATTTCATTTTAATTGCAATTATTTCATGTTTGGTTTGGTAAAACGTCTTTAAATTTTAATAGTGTGCTTATTATGCTTTTAATGACATATTCCAAGTTTCGAAGACTTCTTGAACTTTTGCATTTTTGAAAGAACTATCTTAATACAGAAAATGTTTAAAACTATAATAAATTGAACAAAATCTGTAAGGATATGTATTTTGTCAGTGAAGTACCCATCATTTAAAAAAAAAAAAAAAAATTTTAATTTTTAATATTTAGAGATTTTTTTAATAATTGTATCTCTTGAATATTATTACTATTTGAATATTATTTCACTATATAACAAGAATTCCGTTTATTAAGTTTCTTATAAAATAAAAGCTTTTCAATTATATTAAGTTTCTATATTTTAGTCGAGCTTCGTTGGGTCGCTTGCTTTTTTCGGGAGTTTTGGAGTGGTGTTTGATATAAAGTATTTGAAAAATAAATTTTTGTTTTTCAAAATGGTTATTTTATCAATAAATCATTTTAAAAAAGGGATAAGAAAAGGAAAAAATAGAGTATAATACAAACATTTTATAATTTTTTGATTTTAGATAATTAGTAATAAAGCAATTTATTATGACGGTCTAGTTTCAAAGATAAATTAAATGTCTTAAACTCAATACGTTACTATTAGTCCATCTTCGGGAGATATAATTGACTGACCCTCATTTATTTATTTCTTCATAAAAATCAAGAACTCTTCTTCTCTCGACAAAGAAAATATTTTAAGGGGCTAATAAGATATCGCCGCCTTAGAGTATAAGGCTGCTAAATCCATTTTTATCATATATGACATATTAATAGGTACCGTTCGAAAGAAAAGAGATGCAGCAATTAAAACTGCTACTTAAAATTACGATCGTAAGTTATAGAAAAAAAATAGTTTCTTTCCATAACAACAATATTAAATTTTGTTTGTTTTTTCTCTGCCCTGTAAAATTTCTTTGTTTTGACTTATCAGGTTAACACTCTAAGGCGACGATATACTATATTGTGTTTAAATATTAAAATATATTTTAATCCTTCATTTAAAATAACCATAGAAATGTTTCACCTAGAATTAACACCACACTCCTTAAATATGATTGGTTATTACAAGTTAACTTTAAATTTCCTAAAAATCAATGATGTTTAGTTAAATATTTTCGCATTTGCAAATAAAACAATAAAACCAAGATGATATGATATTTCATCTTATAAAAGAAATATTTCCATTCTAAAAGGGTATCAATAAAAAAAAATCAGTTAACTAGCACCCTTGATGAAGAATTGGTTATGGATATACTCTGGACATTAGTTTTCTTTAGGTAAAGTAATCTCAATATCATTCGCATTAACAGAATCGAACATTTCATTATATGAGCAATTAATCGGATTTTTTCAGATTTTATAGAGTGTGAAACTTTTAACAACTTTAGGTATTATTATAAATACATATTTTTAAGTGTAAACTTTATTTTTCTGGTAATTCGTCTTTGAATATGGAGACTAATTTTTAATCATGATTATGTATTGGAACAAAGCGCTCAAGTTTTATGTTAGAAGGGATGGGAAATCGAGTAGGGGTAGAGAAAGACACTTGTTTCACGTTTTAAGAGCTCACGTGCTCTGATATCAGACGTGTTACTATGTGCTAACGGATGATTCGAGCACACGCACTTGTCTGCATGACATACCACTAGAGGCAAATTCACTTCGGATGAATTGAAGTTCTTATTTTTTACTAATATTTATATATATAGGTAAATTGCTAGGGGAACAGTCTTGGACGAATTTCGTGATTTTAAGAGGGTTTCCAAAGTTATTTGAAAATAAATTCAATATATTTTTTATTCTCCAAAAATTTTATTTGCAATATAACAAGCACATGAAAAAATGAGGTTGGTTGGCTAGAGATGGTGAAAAACCTAACCTTATGTGACCCCATTTGTGATTTAATATAAATAAGTAGGTATACAAACCTTAGAAATTGCGTTGATTTTTTTTTTTAATATTTTAATTTCGTTAAAACTATTGTTAAAATTGATTGAAAATTAACTATCTTAACAATTGGAGTATATATATGAATAATAAATAATATTAATTGAGAAGTGATGGAAAGGCAGCTTCACTTTTTTACTTTATTATTATTTAATGTTCAGGTGAGCGATTCATTAGAATCTGATCAATGAAAACTTAGACCATGAAATAGTCACGCCCTGGTGTCGATTTGGTGAGGCCAACAACTCCTATAGAACTTGACGTCATCTGTAGGTAGGAACACCCAGAAATAGCATGGCCACTATAGGAATTATTATACATTGAGATAAATTTATCGTAGTTTAGATTATTTATTTTGGATTCCAATAATCGCAAATTAATATTAAATTAATATAACCAAAATATTTATGCGAGAACGTGACGTCATCTGTAGGCGATGTTGGCCTCACTTCACTCTGTGTGGAGAGTAGCAGAGGTCGTGTCTATATATTTCATGGTCTAAGGATGAAAATAACTAAAAAGGCCGCGGATAGAGAGATCTCTCTTTCTTTAGAGCTAAGGTGTATTGCATTGATCCCTGAAACAGGTCTGGACTTGTAAGGTGGATGCCATGTGAATGTTTCAGACTATTAGAGATTAATTTCTTAATTTCTATTATTCTAGGAATGGCCTTTTGCGCTCGGACCAAAACGATACTCGTTATAGAGAGAGAGAGAGAATTTTCAATTAGATTTCATTAAAATTCAGACAAACATGTATAAAAGAAATTGCTTGTTGTGGCTTTAACTAGCAAACGTACTGAGTCTTGAAAAAGTGTATACCTACTTTTTCTTCATTTTCTTTGTATTTTTAATCGAATCGAGAAATCCACTAAAATTTAGTTCACAATTAACTTTGCTGTGTCAAAGCACCACTCAAAAACCAAGCGAGGAAAAATATGAATTTCAAATAAAACTTTTTTAATTGAGAGAATTTATTTTACTATATCCTTGGGCTGCCTTTCCATCATTTCTCAATTAAAATTTCTACCAGTCCGTCTTTCTCCGAAGAAAAAATCTCTCTTAATATAAATAATATTTATTTTTTACTGTACCATACGGTGTTATGCGTATCAAGAGACTCAGTAAGGCTGTCCACAAATGTTAGTGATTTGATAACATTTATTTCGGGAACGATTTGAGATACAAAGCTGAAAACTTAACACAAAGATATATTAATATAAAAATATTTGCTAAACAGCACATTAGTTAACTATCCATATAATAATTTGATTTTTTTATTTTTTTTTTATTTGAATATTTTGAGCTTAGAAAGTTAAACATCTAATCGGTTCTTCGTTTTGGAAATACAAATATTTGACCAAGAAAAAGAACTTTTTACTAGTTTGAATTGTCTTGGGTATCGGAATCCAAACACACAGGGGAAAAAACAGTTTGAAAATTATTTTAGTCCACATTTCAGGCAATTTTTTATTATAATCTATACAATTAAAAAAAAATGTTTCAATTCAATATCCCCCCTCATGCTTAGCCTAACTTCCTAATATTAAATTTTCTCCCAAATTAATTACAATAATATATGATTTCCAAATAGAATAGTAAAAGGTTCATCTTTAATATATATGAAATTAATTAATTAATTAATTAAAATTAATTATAAACTCAATTGAAAATACAAATTTCAGAAATTGCAAAAATTTCTATACTCATTTTAATTGACAAAATAAAAATATGTTTTCTTAAAACCTTAAGAGTTATTTGTCAATAAATAATAATAATCAATAATTTAGAAAAATTATTTTTTATTTATTTATATAAATTCACTAAACACTTTTGGTTCCCCATAATTGATCATTTTCAGTAGGCAGTATGTACCTACTTAAAATAATGACTTAATTGAAAACTTGTTATTTTGCCGAGCAAGGTTGTTAAATCATAAAGAGAAACAAATAGTTTGTCATCTGCTTGATACAAATAATCATACATACACACATAAAAAATACAAATCTTTTAAAAAACAATCTTTTTTTATTAACCCGTTTCGGGAGAAATTCTCCCTGTATCAATGGAAATTTTTTTAAAATAAAAAAATTAAAAATAGAATTGCTTTCTCTAATGTTTAGAAAGCAACCCTAAGAAATTAAAGAAATTACACACATATATATATAAAATATAGATATGTATATAAATTATTTATTTGTCATTCAAACAACATCTATATTTAATATATATGTGTGTATCTGTGTATGTTTATTTGCATCAATCAGAAGACAACCTCTTTATAAAGAGAAACAAAGTAATAAATAATATTGATACAATTTTGATGGCTGTATATGTATATAATTAAGTAAAGGAGAGGGATTCAGCCAATGGGTAGCCTCTGCTGAATAAAAAACTCCCAATTATGGAAAACGTTTCGGCTTTAATTAAATAATGCCATCATCAGTTCCTAAGAGCTGCAAAAAGCGATAGAGCACACATGTAAAAACACAATAAAATTTTTCACAAAAAAAATCCAAAGTTGTTAATTACAAAATTATATCTTACAGTATTAGCGACACAATTAATTTTATAAATAAATTGTCTGCAGGCAGAGTTGTTATGGATTTTATCATAATATACAAAATTATATGAATTATAAAATGGTACATAAATCTTGGTGTGCTCTCACTCGATATGCGGAACGTCTCAAGTACAAATACAGCAAATTTTCATTTATTCAATTAATAATAACATTATGAGGACATTGATCTAATTAGGATCACTGACCCCTCACAAACATCTCTCAATTAAGAGGATTTCTCAAAATAATTAATAAACATTAAGAATAACAAAATTCGAATTTAAAATGACAATATATAAAAATAAAATTTTTTTCTTTTTTTACAATTCTTTCCCCCTTTCTCAATGTTTATTATACTTGGGCATCAGTATTTGTCAATAGTGACAAGTAGGCATTGCTAAGCCCAATACAATCAGTTTGAAAATTAAGAGCCCTTTGCCCATATGTCTTAATTAAACATTTTTCGGCTAACAGACGCTTATAATTGTTCTCCAATCTCATCAAGATGACAGCCTCATCAAACTCAAATCCATGTGTCGTATCGATATGATGGGAGCTCAGGGCTGTCGAAGCTTTTTTATTTATTATACTTAACTCATGCTCTCTTTTCCATATATATTTATTATTTATTTGTTTGACATAGTTTCGAAGGCTTTGGCCTCATCATGTCTTTTTAATTATAAATTTTATTTTTTAAGGGGTCAGTATCGCGTGGATATTGAAAATGTTTCTTCTTTCTCAATCTGTAAGCTAGTCAGAATTAAAAATTATTTGCATCAAGCAGAGGACAAGCCCTTTGTTTCACTTTAAGAATAAATAACTCTGCTACTCTCGGCAAAATAAAAACTTTTCAATTACAACCTCTTTATTTCTCTTTTTAAAAGTATAACTCTTAATTTTAATTATTATGTCAGGTATACAATCTTACAGAATATTTTCATTACTATCTACATGAAATAACTCAAATAAAATTATTGTTATTTTTTGTTAAAAAAAAGAAAAAAAAACTGAAGATATTTATTTATTTTTTTATTTTTTTGCCCAGACTGCAATCTTTGATGATTAATTGAATGATGTTGATTTCCTAGAGGTGAGTGGAATGCAATTGGCTTATCCTATAGCCTCGCTGTTATTCTGTTATTATTGTTCATCCTTGGGACAGTTGAGTGAATAGATGATGACGGTACCGGTCTAACCGGGTGGGGTGGGCAAAAACCTGTTCGTTTTTTAAAAAATTACTTTGCCCGTAGAAAAAAATCTGGACACAGGGTCCCTAGGTGTAAGAGTGGGGAGGGTTGGCCGGCTTCCCGGTGGGGATGGAAGAAGACCACCGGATGGTCATCAAGTGACCATAGGTACGACAGACGGTCAGAAAGCACCCGGGCCTCGACCTGAGAGGTTCCGAGGTGTCTTCTCCTTCGTGGAGGTGACCGCTCAAGAGCAACAGGCGCACACACATACACACACATACACACGGCCGAGGAGGATCGACCAACAAGAAGACTCAACAGCTCTCCAAATCAAGGTACGTTGCAATCAGCCCTAATGGATCCTGAGGACGCTGCTTAAGACGATCAGACGGCGCCAGGCCTCCGTCTCGCCTCTCGTAATGGACGATGCCAAATGAAATATAATATTGTTTAGATAACTTTAATGATCGTTTATTGACAATGTCAATAAGCTCTGTTAAATATTTGATTAATTTATTAAATAGAGTGATAGCTGCTTAATTTAAAGAAATAAAATGCGTCCGTTTTTCCGTTACTCGGTGTTTATTTAGCTCGTGGGCCAAAGGGATCAACTCCATAGAAAATTTAAAGGCGTGGCTTCACCCGATGGGAGGATTTCAATTGAAATTATCGCGCACTATCCGTCCACTAGCTCTGTCTGGGTGTAATTCTGCCGGGTTTCGTTAAATCCTCGAGTGTTTGGTGATCGAAGCCGGCCGTCAGGGCAAAATCGACCATCCTAGATCAGTGTCGAGGATAGACCCAGTTAATATTGCCATTTCGGTTTTCCATTTTCCATCGCGTGATTTCGTAATTGAGCTTAAGTGGAAAATTCCGGAACCAATTTCAGCGATCAAACCAAATAGCAACCCAAACAACTAAAACAAACTTTTTTCTCCCCACCCGGGATTAGAGAATCCACCCCATCCGAATAGCGAGGGATCTTCTTTCGTATTCAAAAGAAGTATCTCAGACAGTAACCTTCCAATCTACATTTATTTATTGATTCATAAAATAATTCAAAAGATCCTGAAATTCAAAATTTATTTTATTTACATTAATAGGCTCAAATTCATGACGTTTTGTAGTGTGGGTAAAACATTATTTTTCTAGACTGAAAATATCAATTAGAAAATAAAGTTATCTTTTTATTTATTTATTTTTCATTATGATAGAATAAATGTACAGTAATGTAGTTAATTTATTCTCATTCATGAGAAATTCTTGAGAATTCAATTTTCTTACTAAAACTTTAGATTGTATCTAGCTATACCAATACATAAGAGTATATTTATTTAATATACCTACATGTAAAATTCAAAAATATTCAAATTTTTTCTTGACTGTGTCAAACTACAAAACATCACCAATGTATGCCAATTATTGAAAAAAAAAATAAAAAATAAACTAAGTGGAAATTTTTTATTTTTATTAAAAAAAATTTATCATCATATTAAAAATAATAATAATAATAAATAAATAAAAATAATATTTATTTATTTTTCTAATATTTCAATAAAACAAACCCAAATAGATGACATCAATATTATTATTATTATTAATTGAATGAGAAAAAATATTCATTTCAATATCATTATAAAACTGGAAATTATTTGGAAATGTCATCAATTAAAATATAAGCCTATTTGGATACAATTAATTTTGTAAATATAAATTCATTTCTAGTTAAAATATTTGTTCAAAATTGAATACAGGAATTAAAATATCATCGCGTCGCGTTATTTTTATTTAATTTTAGTTGGTGAAAATAAAAACAAAAATTTTTATTTTTTAGGAAAAATACGAATTAATAGAATAGGAAAATATTTAAAATAACGGAGGTTGAAAAAGAATTGAAATGGCTGATCATACAATCAAATGTTATGTCATTTTAGATAATTAAATTAAAAATATTAATTAAATAGAAGGAGAGAGAAACGCAGTTGGAAAAACTTTCAAATTCATCTATGCCTCTCTATCTCTTCCTGGGAAATGAATTTAAACAATATTTGTGATTTTATGTTCCGAAAATTGATGTAGTTGAAAAACAAAAATCAGACTCAAAAAAAAAAAATACTACATCCTACTTACATCTTGCAGCTATGACTGATGGGATTTTTGCATTTTCTTTGAAAAATAAAAAAAATAAAATGAAGATATACTATGTTTTATATAACTTTTTAAACAACACAAGAAAATATAATAGCTCATTCTACTGTTTTAATAATTTATTTATATAACTTTAAAGGAGATGGTGTTGGTTAACATTTTTTTAAAAATAAGATATTAACTAAAATTACGCGGTAGGTTTTACACAAAATAAAATAAAAATGAGTTTTTATCTCGAGATATTTCGGGTTGTCAGCCCATCATCAGGAGTTAGAAAACTGACAATGTTGACTCTCCAAACAACCCAAAATATAGAGATAAAAACTCATTTTTGTTTTATTTTATGTGAAACCTACCTCGTAATTTTACTTAATTTCTTATTATTTATTTATATATTATATACATAAATTATTAAAACTATTATCTAATATAAGTATGACCTGTTAATTATGTGAACACTTAAGCACTAGAAAACAAAAACGATTACCCCTCACAAAATACTTGATATATCAAAATCATTCTTGTTAATCAGGAGAGTATAAACGCAATTCTAGATTTTGTATCATGAATATAAGTTAATTTTTTTATGAATAGTCACTAAAAATGTCACATCACCCGATAACATTGACGTTTTAAAGAGAATAAATTTTTAAAATTAATTCTTATTCTAGAGTTGTTTGCAATAATGAAAATCTCTACAATATTATTTTTTTAATAAACTTAATATTGTTGAAACTCTGGTGGATAAACTGATGATTTTCCTCCAAAAATTTTTCTCGGTTGGACCCCTACATGTGACATTTTCATTAATTCAATGTTGACTCTCCAAACAGTCTTTTTTAACGTTAAGCTGTTAAAACTTGAAGGTTACAAATGACTTTTTTCATTTAGTAAATAAAATGTGGTAGGATAGAAAATTAATTAAGTTATTTTCTTCTCTTTTTTAAGTACTTTTTTATCCACGTCATGTGGTAATAACAATTGTCTTAAAAAATTTATTAATCACCAAACTAAATGAAATTAATATAAACAATCCAAAAATGTCTATTATTTATTAATCCTGTGCTGATATAATATAATTTTTAATTTTAAATAAAGAAAATAGATAGACACCGAATTCAAAATATCACGGAGTACCTATAAAGAATCGAAAAATAAATAATAGCACTTTCTGTAACCCATTATATAACTTGAATTTTTAATTTAAGTAAGATGGGACAATCTAACAAGATTTTAATTAATATATTAATTACTTTTATATCTAAACTATTTGAAAACACTTTTAAAAAATCGTCTTATGATTTTCTCATTCATTAAACACTTTTTGATTTCACTATTTCATTATTTAGGATTTATTTCATAAGAAAAAAAATCCAAGATGAATAAATAATGAATTTTTTACTTATTATATATTACTTTACCATACAGGGTATGGTCAAGTATTGTAATCGTGCATAAAAAAAAAGTGGTTTTTTCCTTCTTTTTTTCGAAATATCTCAAAAACGGCTGAAATTATTTTGAATAAAAAAATTGAGCGAAACCATGGGATTTCGGTCTACAAAAAAGCTCAAATAAGTGAACATCGAAAAAATTATATTTATCGAGATAATAATTGTTTTGTCAAAATGTCTGTTAGTCTGTCTGTTAGTCTGTGCGTTACCAAATTTTTGTAGACGAGATAACTCAAAAACTAGTGTGAATATCGAAACCAAATTTTACACGTAGTTTTGATCCATTGAGATTAAGAGCTGATTAGATTTTGGTGCATATCGACCCAAAATTAAGAGGGTGGAGGCGGGGGGGAGGTTAAAAATTAAAAATCTAGGCCATTTGAGCAAACTCAACCAAATTTTGTATACATAATCAGTGGGACCCCAGAAGTCTAAAAATGCAAAAACTAATCGCCAAAAATGGGGGGGGGGGTGTATGGTCAAAAAATGAAAATATAGCCTCTTGTACCAAACTCAACCAAATTTTGAATACATAATCAGTGGGCACCCAGGAGTCTAAAAATGGAAAAACTATGGGAGAGGGTCCCCTGGATGATTATAAATAATTCTACTAAATATTAAATATAAGTGAGGGGCCAGGTTGTATGGTAAAGTCAAGTGGATGGCCACATCAGAACACGCCAGATTATTTTTCTTGGATTCGAAAAATATTGTTTAAAATTTTATTTTAAAAATTATAGATAAATTAATTTTTTTTATTTTATTTTCATTTGTATATGAATTGCACGAACATTTGCTGCATATAGAAGAATCTGATTTTTGAAAATTAAAATAAAAATGTATTAATTACCTTGGATTATTTGTTTGTATATCTAAATATTTTTTAATAATACCTTATAATTTAAAAAAAATTAATGCCGTTTCAACATAAAATAAAATAAAATAAAAAACCAAAATCAAACAACAATTTATCTAAAGCTAAAATCTGAAAATTTTAAAATAAAATACCATAAATAATAAACACTAGTTTCTTGGTAGTATAGCTAGGCATATTTTCTAGTCGATAGAAAAACCCTCGAAAAAATATTTTAATCAACATAAATGAATATATTTAATTTCTTTAGTGAAAATATCAATTACATATGAATTGCCAGTGCTCGGTTAACATGATAGTTTTTCCCCCTTGAATTAGTTTATAAAGAAGACAAGAAATTTGTTTATTTGAATAATCTCTAAAAGTTGCCCTCGTGTGTTTTTTTTCTGTTAGTTATAATAGGGAGAAGTCAAAATATCAGGTGTCTGGTCACTTTCTTTTACAAATTGAACACCTCTTGTGAGGAACCTGAATTTATTCCTCTTGGACTCTACCTGACTTCCTCATTATACAGGTTCTATTCGAAATTCGGGGGTCCTTAAGTAGGATTTCAAAGAATTTAGGGGCGCCGAGTGAGACAGATTTGGCAAGTGGTTAACAAATGATAATCGCTATTGTAAATGGTCGGTCTAACCTCCTCGGTCTTTAGAAGAACGACTCTCTGGTCTCTGCTGGCACAGATTCAATCAATGAGAACCTTTAAAAATAGTCTTGTATGCTCATGTGCGTAACCTTCCTTCCACCAAGCTATCCACAGTTATTACCCAATTTAACGGAGCCCTATTTAGTTAAGAACATAATTTAAATTTTATAGTCTCTAACGGTTTCTTAAATGGGGGCCGAGAAGTACATTTCTTGGGGAAGCTCGGAGGAAAGAAATAGCGTCAAACTCGTTCAATAAATTTCTTTCTTGAAAAGAAACTAATCAAATATGTTATTATGCTATTTAATTTCAAAATGGTTTTATGAAAAATAAATTATAAAAAAAAAATTTGTTAAATTTCAAATTAATTTACTATTAAATTTTTTAAATTAACTATTTTAAATAAATTGATTTTTAATCTATTCCTTTCTTTATCAATCGCATAGAAAACAATAAAAAAATAAAAATCTTTTAAATTAATTTTTTTTTGATAATATTATAAGATTTTTGAAAAATTATTGTATATTGTATACCAGTACAAGAAATTGGTCTTTTTAATATCTTAGGATAATAAGAAAATTGAATTCTTACGGATTAGAATAAAATATTAGAAAAAATCAATAGAATATTTTGTTTTTTTGAAAAAATTATATTTTTAATTTTAAATTATTACAAACTATCGATAATGTGAATAGTCCTAGACTAAGTACTATTTTCCCAATATTCCATACATATCTAATTATCCTTTACTCGAATTATTTTTCTTTTTCGACTTAGAGATACCTACTACTTATATTAATGTGATTCATTTTTTTTATTCAATCCATAAAATTTTCTACTTGAAATAAAAGTGTGTTAAAAAATAATATAAATAAATTTAAAAAAAATTAGTTTTTGAGATACATATTTTGAATTAAAATGCTGGTTGAAATTAATTGATGTAAGCTATCAAAATTGACTTTGAATTTCTAATCTTTTATCATTTATTTTCTATGTAACAGCATATAATATAATATCTATGGATAAATAATCCGGCCAAGTTTGAGTGGAGCTCGAGGGTTCCATATATAAGACATAGATATCTTCCAAAATACTTAAAATATCAAATGCTTTCTTGTTTGTTGATGATAAGGAGAGTATGAGTGTCTTTCTGAACTTTTTGATAATTTTAAGTTAAGCCACTTCTGAACGTCCACAAGTCATCTAAAAATGGCCACATAGAAATTATCTGACATTAACACTCAATTAAATTTTTAAAAATTGAGTTTAAATCTCTTTAAGAAGATAGTCCACATATGATAAAAAAAAAATATTTTTGATTCTAAAAACAAATCTATTCTCCCAAAAAATAATTATTCGATTAATAAATATGATTTTTTGATTTCAGCGAAAATAAATACAAATAGGTAACTTGTAAATTTCAAGTTTGTATATCTTATTTAGTTTACTAGCTCAAAATACTCTGACAGATAGACAGATATTGTACCTACCTATCAAGACTAATTATTTTGTACAGAACTATATAAACAACTTCAATAATTTAAAAAAATTATTTTTATTGATTTACACAAATTTATTTCTAATAGAAACGATATTTTATTTATTTTTTAATAAAATTTTCCCAGATTTATACTTTAAACTATTTAATTTTTTTTCATTACTTCATCTTTAGCCATCAGATTTTATTTGTACAATATTTTACATTTCACATTGTTTTGACCTTTGTCAAAAATTTTACAAAAAATAAACTTACAACTATAAATATGGAAATACCAATCAATACAAAAATACACTATTTGATAATAATTCTTTGTTTATTAGTGATTGATCCTCATTTAATTAAACATTTTTTCAATTTTGTTGTATGATTATATAAAATTAATAGGGAGTAAGAGATAAACTTTTCTATAATTATACGAGATTGAAAAAAAGAAAATAAGTTTATTAATTAATGATACTGGACTGGATTGGCCACGTCATTGTCAAATCTCAAATCATATATAGGCTGGAAGTACAGTCCAGTCAAAAACCTCCGACACTAACGATTAATTAATTAACATCTCAAGAATATTCTAAGTTACATAGTTGGATTTTTATAATTGTAAAATTTTTTGGTAATATCATGTTGATAACTTTTCATGAAGTTAATAGAAGAGGTGTAACTTGTATTATAAAAATCAAACTATGTAACCTATAATATTCTTGATTTGTGAATTAATTGTTAATAAATGCATGCATAATAAATAAATTATTAATTATTTTAAAATATTTTTCATTTTGTGGATTTTAAAAACATGTAATGCTCATTCCGACATAGGGGGCACTGAGCTCGTTATTGTACTAGGTTTTTGACCGTACTGTACTCCCAGTCTATATATGACTTGACAATGACGTGGCCAATCAAGTTAACAGAAAATCGGAGTGGGTGCACATACTTGAGAACGATCGCAGAATAAGCCGATCGAAACGTCGTACTTTATTGTATTATTTGTTCGTGTTCAATATATATAGGTATATATTTTATATTTGGTATAAACATACAAGTATATGTATATGTTTATTTGCATCAAGCAGAGGACAACATCATTGATTTCACCTTTTGCATCAATTCTGCTACTCTCGGGAAATTAAATCTTTTCAATTCAATCAATAATTATTTATTTATTGCGAAATCGGATTATGAACTGGATATATATAATTGTTCTTGACTGTAGCCTGAAGAGAGATGATTAACCGATTTGGAAATTGCACCTACTAAATTTGCTTGAACTAAACAAGTTTGTGTCAAGTGTGAGTGTGAGTGTGAGCTGTGAATTTGAGTGAGTGTGAGAGATCGAAGGTGTTGTCTGGCTAGGCCAAGGACCAAGGTTGTTGTTTGAAGTTTGGTCTAGGTTGTGTGTAGGTGCGGGTGCGGGTGCCGGCGGGTAAAATGGCGGCGAGCGGCAGCGCTGCGGCGGCGGGTCCGGGCGTCGCGCGCTCGGCGCAGCAACAGAGGGAGAGGGTGTGGCCAGGAGCACGCGGCGGCCAGCATGGCGCCCGCCCCCTCTCCTCGGCCTGCCACCGCCCTCCCTCCCTACCTCCCACCAACACACCCTGATACCCACGATTAACTATTCACTATTAAGGAGTCAGCCGCCGCCGAAATCGCAGCAGAAAAACCAACCACTGGCCAACACACCATTCATCTAACTACCTACCTCTCGTTCATCTATCTATCCAAATTGCCAAGGCAAAGAGAAAGAGAAAGAGAGAGAGAAAAAGGGAAAGGTAGGCGGGATAAGCACTTCAAATAACAGAGATCAAACATTTTATTTTTACTTTTAATTGAAGGTTGCTAGGGAAAATTATGAAAAAAATTGTACAAATACGTTCATTGAAAAGATTTGGTTTTGTCGAGAGTAGCAGTCAAAAAGAGAAATCACTGAGGTTGTCCTCTGCTTGATGCAAATAAATATCTATTGCAACTTCATCTAGAAGTTTATTATCATAATTATAGTAATATTTAAGACAATTAGAGTAGAGCCTCACTAATCCGGCACTTCAATAGACCGGCACCATCCACCCGCTATTTAGTTTCCGTTTCTTACCCATATCGGGTGAAATTTATTTTATTTTATTTTTTATGAATTTTTCTATACAATCGAGTAATCTGAACATTCCAATAATCCGACACACCCTAGTTTTTAATAGTGCCGGATTAGTGACACTCTATTTTATTTATTTTAAATAGGAAAGTGGGAAGAAAATTAATATAGCTAATAATAAAAATAAGGGCTAATAATTATTTTATCAAAATGTTTGTACTTTTCTCCGTGAGTGAGCTTTCCTTGTGTTCATGAGTGGTCATTTTTATGTATCTACGCTCAAAAACGATCAAGAATGCCAAAACTAAATTTCATATTTAGGTATTTGCTTTATATTGAGGTTTGGACCAAATTAAATTTTAGCTAAAAATCAAAAGACATATGTACATGACTTTTCTTATTTTTTAAAATATCATTTCTACGATGTTCACCATATTTATTTCTTTATTCGTAAGCCTTAACTGGGTTCGCTCAATTTTTTCTTTCTCAAAACTATTTTTGAGATATTTTGAAAAAATTATATACATTAACAACTTTTTGATGAATAATTACACTTATCTACCTAAATTTACTTGTTATCATTTATTTTTAAAAAATACAAATATCTTTAGATATTAAATAATAATAATAATAAAAAAATTATATATAAATTTTAATGTTTATTTTTATTGAAATTTATTAAACCACGATGCCAGGTGAATGATAAAGTTTATTTCCCCTAGAATCATTTATTCTAGACAAGATGTGAAAGATTTTCGCTTTTCATATTCCAGTCTTGACTCTATCATTTATTTTTTTTAAATTCATTCAAATTCTTCTAATTACATACTTAATAAACAATATAAGTTATACAATGACTATTCTAGTCAGAGAGTGTTTTATTGTATTTACACTTTTTTCAGTATTTACTAAGTATTATGATTTTAGATCAATTATTTTATTCTTGTTCATGGCGTTTAGAATCTTTTATATTAGCTAAGAACGAATCAAAAAGAGCGAGTCTTCATCCCAAAATTACTGACAAATAAAAAGGGAATGAATTATTTTATCATGATAATTTTTAATATGGAGTAAAAAGTTTAATGAACCTTTCTGACTCTTTATAGGTTTTCTTTATTTGCATCTGTTTATGGCTGTTGCTCTTTAAATAAAGATAAGCATTAAAAATGAACGAAATCATCAACTAGAAAATTTATATGAAATTTGTGGATATTTAAAGAATGGGAAAAAGAGGAAGCAAAAAATACACTCTAGTGCACATGTCCAGGTTTAAGAAGAAAAAATAACTTGCCAATGGATTCAGAGAATTTTCCCTTCTCTATCTATCCAATGAGATTTGTTAAAATTTGAGGAGCACTGGTGCACTTAGTTCAAATTTTACGGTGACTCATTCTTGAAATAGGATAATTGAACATTTAAAAAATTAAATATAAACATAAATTTAATGGTAAAACAAAGAAAAAAACTAAATTATTTTAATATTATTTAAAAGAATGCATAGCCTGAGGTGTCATTAGTGAGAATAAAGTGGCGGAACGTTTTTGTCACTCGCCCTTCCTTCTTCAAGCATGTTGGTTTTTAGTCGAATTTTTATTCTTCTCAAATACTTCTAATAGAAAGAGTTATAAGAGGACAAAAGAAGGACTGAAAAAAATGTTCTTAATTAGGGATTTTTCCCCAGTTTTAAGAAGTTCGTTTAAACTAATAATTTAATTTTTGAAAGAGCTCGCTCAGTTGGAGATTTGGAAATCGAACAAGGAAAACATCCCCCAGCAGAGAGGGAGAATCATAATAGTCAACAGCCCCAAAGAAAATCATTACTCTCCTAATTATTGGGGAAAGTTATTTGCTTCTTCCTTATAATTAAATCTTTCCATAAAATAAAAGAATTTGAAATTTTTCTTATATATATTTAAATTTTCTTCTTTTGATGTTTTTTATACTAATATTTAATAAAATTATAATATCGATATTTAAAATGTTTTTAACTAGTATGTTCTGAAGCAGTCCCTAAACGAATAGTTTGACTTAATTTGTTTTATTATCTGAGAGGGCGGGATATAAATCATCAAGTTTTGAATCTAAGAACTATTCATTAGGTATACTATTAACTCACTTCCCTAAATTAGTCCCCTTTCTTCTTGATCTTAACAATTATATAAAGAAAGGATCCATTAAGTTCTGTCACCGAGTTATTCTATACTTCTCAAACATCAGTAAAACTAGAGTAAATATTTATTCTAAAATAAGAAATGCCTATTTCCCTATTCCATTTTCTTTTTTTACTTAATTAATTTCTTGTTTAAGTAATGAGTAATTTTAAAATTTTGTTTGACAAACTGTTTGAGCGAGAAAGTAAAAACTTGACAGCATGTGCAGTTTAATACTATACCTAAAGTTTTATATCAAATTTCAGGTCAAATTATTTTGTATCTCCCATTTAAAATTTGAATTTTTTCTGTAATTTTCAACCGGAAGTTTCTAAAGTTATAAAACCCAAAATCTAATAAGTTCTTTTTTTTAGAAGTGTTTCCGAGTGAATTCACTACATCATCGCAGATACAGAGTAATATTTAATTACTTTAACATTTCGACTACATTTTAATTTCTTAGGATGATTTTATGAAACGTTAAGTTAAAAAAAAAATTGGAGGAATTGTGGTTGAATTTTTAAATTCTAATTTTTTAATGAATAAAAAGTAAACTAGTAAATATATGCAGAATATAATCGTATGTATTTTTTACTAAAATACCTAATACAAATATAAAAAAGTTTAAATTACTGTTAAAAGTAGATTCGAGTTTCTTGGAAAAAATCAGATCTGTTTCTACTAAATCACTGTTGTACAACAACAAATATATAAAGTGAATACAACCCTTCTAACATGTAATAAAAATTATCCATAACAACTCGGATTCAGTAGAAGATAATCTCTTGATTTTTCACTACAACAATACAAATATTTTATTTTTATTTTTTATCTCGGTTTCATAATGTGCTTAGATAAAACTGTATTTGGTGTTGATTTTTACAAAAACATGTTATTTAAGTTTGACCAACGTTCGTTAGTTTATAAAGCTCATATATTTTTTTTATCAAACAAAAATAACTATTTCCAGCAAGAGGTATATGAGGACAAAAAAATTTCTATACCTATATAACAACATCCTGAAATTACATATACCTAGGCCTATATGTAATTAAAAAGGGTCTATGTGTGAGGTAATTTTAAACATAAATAATATTTAACCAAATGTGATAATAAGGATATAGAAAAAATACTGTTAAATACTTCACGTAATATAAAATCTTGAAAAACTCACTTCTCCCCTTGTTTCATAAAATTAGTGTCCAGTAGATTAATAATATAAATTAACCTTATATATTTCTTGAATATTTTATTTCTTATCTTTATTTAGAATACAACATTTATAGTTTCAAAGATCGAAAATAAATAATTTAATTTGATATATAATGTGTAATTATTATTGTAATTTTTTTAATGAAATAATTGTACAGTTGCAATTCCTCGGCACTATAATTTTCTAGATGGTATAGATTGGGTTAATTGCAATTTGAAGATGGTGGTTGTTGGCTACAAAGTAAATGCTCGATAATTTACTGCTTGGGGCTTGATAGTGATTAGATCAGGATTTCAGGGTTGATAGGTTCAACTTTTAATTGTCTTAAAAGTTTTTAAGGGTTTCAGGTGCCGTAGGCCAGAGGGCCTTCTCGGGCCCTCTGGGCTCGTAAATCAAAAATTAATATAGCCAATAAATTTCATCAATGCTCATTTATCGAAGAAAAGTGGCGGTTGTTAATTATTTTTAGGTCTTCTCTCGGCAACCATCAGTGCTATAAATTAATATGAAGAAACCGACTAGAAGGAAATTTCGTTAAAATGATATCAAAAATAAAATAGAATTTTTTTTATTTGTTTTAAAAATTGTAGGAAAATTTTTCATTACCTACTATTATTACCTACTTATTTATTTTAGAAGTAAAAATATATTTTTTAGTCTTTTAAAACTTCAATGATTCAATAAGTATTTTAACAAGACGCTTAGAAGTTGAATTTCTATATTTTGAATCTAAATATAATTATCTTGCTTGGGTTAGGCTTATAGAAAATAAAAACGTTTTTACAATAATCATGTTCATTAGAAAAATAATAAAAAAGTAAATGACAAATCTATAGCTTTCCAAATAGTATAATATTTTAAACACATTTAAACTTTTCCCTCATCACTTCTAGAACATTTAAACTCGGTATTTTTATATTAATAAAATGATTGTATGTGTATTATTAAAAAAAAAATGTATTTTCATTCCTTAGAATCTCAATAAATCCCAAGATTTTATATTATTTGTCGATTATTTTCTTTCACATCTTTTGTTTCTGAATTTAAAATTTTTAGTTTATCTTGAATTACAATATAAATGGTTTAGGAATTTGACATTTACTTTAGTGATAAATAATTTAAGTGAATTAAAATGGGAATTTCTTTTTGCCGAGAGAGTAGCAGAATACCTATTTATTTTAAGTGCTTTAGTGGTTGAGTTTTCTATCAAAATAAAAGTTTCGGCTAAAAAGTCCTAGAATGCACTTTTTTAATAAGAAAATCTCATCAGAATGCAAGGCGCATCGACACCTATTTTCTGAATCGATTTCAAGTGCTGTGGGAGTTCTTCAGTCTATCAACAGACTTAAAGAGCATGATATAAAATGATTTATTAAAAAAAAAAATAATAAAAAAAAAAAATAAAAATCGTATCAGATGAAAACATAACTATTAAAAAATTGACATAAGAAGAATTTTTTTTCATATAATTGTATTTAGCATACCTAATAATAATAACTTATAATTTGGAACAGACCACTTATTGTATTTATCATTATTTTGTTATTATTATTTTCTTCGTTATTTATTACTGAGATTAATTCTTGTTATATCTCTATTAAAGAGATAATCTAATATTTTTATCTCACTCCATTTGTCCTTTAATAAGAGGTTATTTTTCGAAGTGAGAATTGTTGTTAAATTTGTTGGTGTTTTGTAGTGAAGGGTTGTTTTTTATTTTCGATTAGAGAAAGTCAACTCGTTCCATGTTGCTAGACTAATGTTTTGTAGAGATCGTCTTTAAGATGCCATCTTAGATAAATATTGATTGAGAAGTTAAAGAGCACCAACACACAACACAACACAGCAAAAACAGCCATCGGCAAATTCAATCAAATTCCCAAGCCCCATTTAGGTGAATTAATTTTGTCGGTCTACTTACACCTGATTGGACTTTATTTTTTTTTTTAAAGTTGGAGAAATATATTAAGGGTTTTCCTGGATCGGGTTTAGTATAAAAAAGAAAAACATTTTCATTAGATATACATTTTAAGAGAAAAATTCATTCTACATTAAAATTCATGCTTGTTCTGAAAAAACAGTATTCCATATAGCTGTAACTATGTTTAATGTACAGGGTGATCCTAAAGTCTGTAATCTGGAAATTGCCTAAAAGAGAATTTGAATATTTATTTTAATTTATTATATAAGAAAGAATATTGAATAAAGTAAATGAAAAAAATATATAAACTAAGTTCAAATTACTTCTAAATTCCCGTAGAGTCAAAAAGTAAACAATAAAAACTATTTTCCAATAATAAAATATAAATTTCTCATTTACACCTTTGTTTTACTCTCAAATCTGCACATTTTGAAATTATTTTTCAATTAGTAATATATCTTTATAAACTCAATGCTTTTGTCTCAAACTGGTTCTCTAAATTCTTTCATTCAAAATGTTTTAGTTTCAGAACATGAATTTAAAGTATATTATTAGTTTGTTTGTTTTTACCATTGTATGAAAAATGTTGAAAAAATTTCTACTAATTTTATAATTTTTAAAATTAAATATAGTGATTTGTTTTTATTATCTGCATTTCAAGATTACTTTTATACTTTTTGACAATCACATTCAACGATAATGTTGAACTATTTAAGGCCACTTTGTTCAATGTTTATCTTATTAATTAAAATAAAAATTATTTTAACTGATTTTGACATTATTATAATATTTTTTGGAGACATCTTGTACCTACTTTAAGCATATAGATTGCTTTAGTGGAAATACCGTTTTCAGAATAAGCAGTGTAGTTTTATAAATTATCTTAAAAAAATAATTTTTAAAAAATTTTCCAATAGTGAATCTGATCCCGGAAAATCTGTATAAACTTATTAACTGATATTTTTCTAGTAATAAATAAATTAAGAACTTAGAACTTTAAGTAATTTATATTTTAATTAAAAGAATGTTGAACCATAAATTATAGAACATAATAAATCAGAACAATTTTTTATTTTCTAGTTAAGAAAATGATTCACTCACTCTTTTATTCTGTTTTCGAATAATTATTCATGAATGTGGATTATTACGACTGTATCGAAGCTAATGCAGAGCTATGATTAGGGGTTGGAATAAATATTGAAAAATGTCTTGTAAGTATAGGTACAATTTAATATTCAAATTGTTTCATTTTTGATGAAATCGAAAAACCAATTTTCGGTAATTTATTTTTTATTTAAACCTTAATTCGATAGCTACCCTATTGAAAATAAAATTTGAACAAAAATGTACTTAATTTTTGGGAATCATTTAACGGCGGTTTCCAGATTCTCCTAGAACATTTTTCTTTTCAAGGAGAATCAAATATATATATATTCATGATATATAATAAATAAATAAATATTTGGACAAAGCTCTTAGATAATTTCTTGGAATTATTCAACGGTCATAGATGGACAATGAATAAGGGGGACTACATATCACCTTTTATTAACCGTTAGGTCTACAATTTTTATTAGCTCAGATGATTTTTATGTTTTTTGTAAAAAATAAAATAGTCGATTTTGAAATTGGTTACAGTAGTGGACACCATTTTTTTAATATTCTACTTATTATGAAAGGGAGGGAGACGACATCACTGGCATATGGTCCCCTCATATATTAGTAAGACACACATGGGCACTCAGGAGTTTACAATTTTTTAAGATAAAAATAAAACATATTGTAATATAATTTACTTTAGTCATATTATAACTAGGAAAATTAGGAAAAAATATGTTACCTCGTTAATAACATACTATATTAAAAAATTCTTAAGTCAAATTGCTTCAGTAAATAGCAGATATAAATTTTTCATTCTAGTATATTAACAAAGGATCTTATTAATGAAATTTAACATTTTCACTCTTCAAATAAATTTAATTTCTAGATTTTTTTTCTATTTGTTGTGAGAATCGATATGCTTCCATACCCTGGGTAAATTTACTCATATTAAAAATTTCATATGTCACAAACGTTCAAGTCATTCCTGTTGAAATTCAGATTTGACAATATAATATTGTAAAATTGTATATTTAAATAAAATAGATAATTATACAAGATTTATAAAAGATGTATTTTTTTAGTATTTATTTTATTATTATTACTATTTTACTATTATTTTTGTCAAAGAAGAAAACAAAAAATATTAACTATCCTAGGCTAGCAAAACTATTAGAAATTAAGAAAACGATTTTTTTTTAATTCTAATTTTGTTAATAATTTTTTCTTTATTATTTTTTTATTTGGTTGGCTTTGGATACTAAAGTCGTATAGTCTATTTAGACATTGGGTATGTAAAGTAAAGAAAATTTTGAAAAATTTAAGAAACTTTTTAAAATTTAAAATATAAAATACTAGGTAGGTTTCACAAAAAATAAAAGATAAAATGCTTGTTTAGCACGACTCTATATATATTTCGGGTTATAAGCCCGAATCTTTTATTTTTGTGAAACCTATCTAGTATTTTATGTTTTAAATTTTAAAAAGTTTCTTAAATTTTTCAAAATTTTCTTTACTTTATTTAAAATGTTTCCCCAAGAACCCACACCAATCTCCCTTAACAAAATTGGGTTTGTAGTATGATTCTTTTCTCATGGGTTAGTAGTGTTAGTGAGGGAGTGGGGTTTTCGCCGGTCAAATTTTTAGCAGTAAATAATTTTTTTTTAATATTAAAAAATATATAGTAGGTAAAGGGAAAGGTATAAAAACGAACAGCTGTGGTTTGTTTTAAAATGATACTTGTAAAATAAATAAGAACTGTTGTTCGTTAACAAAGGACCTAATTGTAAAGGGTTTCCTATTTTATTTCATTAAGTAATATAATATAATATTCTAATGTAAATATTCTATTGAATCTTTTTCCCCATATATTTATATTTTCATCTTGTCTTGTTAATTAAACGCCATACAATCAAAACTAAACCCTTTTATTTAATCAGTTAACTAGTAATCCCTGGTTGAATAATCTCGAGTCGATTGTAAGGAAGGTGACTTAAATGGGAAGTATTGAAGAGTGGCAAGTGGCTCGGGATGGCAAAAGAAATGATGTGAGCTGCTGTTTACAAGGAGAGACCGAGGGGATTGCACCCCTGCCTCTTGAGGCGCCTTCATTTCGCCAGGGCTGTCTGAGGTTCTCTCTCAGGGTCGATTCCGAAGAGAAAGGGGTGCTCCTAAAGGGAAACGGGGGTGGCCCCCAGAACCATCCTTCTGGGGGTGGAACAGCCAGGAAAAAGATGGCGTCGTTTTGCGAGCCACTCTCCTGGAAAATGATTGAAAATACCGCGTATGCACACGGACATTTTCTTAAAAGCTTTTAAAAGTACACATCCACCTAAATTTGAGTAGTTCAACCACTCCCGGAACACAACAGGGATAATTTGGGCTTTTTAGTCCCATATGAGCCACATACAACGCGCATTTCTTTCCGTCAAATATTTATAATGTAACAATCTCACTTTCACACCGGCTGTTTACTCTTTCAAGCCTCATGAAGGGAGGGCGAGGAGAAAAAAACCGAGCAGTGCTAATTAAAAAAGGGCTTTAGTATCCTTGGGAACGTCTACTCCGATTAGGGCGAATCATGGAAAACACTCAAATAAAACACACCTATTTACATTGTCGTTTTATTTTAATTCCATCTATGATTATACACCCACTTAATAAAAATATTAAATTACATTTTACAAAGTAAACTCAATCCTGTTTTTACAACGTCTTGTTTTATATGTGTTTGAATTAAAACAGTCGACATAATTAATATAATATTGTTTTACTAGTACCTATACCATTGGTATAGATATATATTATTTCTATTGAATAATTGATATTTTTTTCATAAAGAGAAATCAAGGAGGTTGAGGTTGTCCTCTGCTTGATGCAAATATTGTACATATTATATTTAAAGAGTATAAATATGTACATATGTAGTATATATTTTATTTGTTAAAGACTATAGTTTCGAAGGTATAGTTTCATCATCAGTTTTATTGATTATACCATAAATATTTTATGTTATTTCTTCTAGTTTCAAATACCCGATTGGATGTATGTAAATTCGCTTTGACGTAATAATACTAGTACTTAATCAGGTCAAATGATTCTGAATGATTTCTCTTTATGAATCAATAATTCTATTATTCTCGGCAAAACAAAATCTTTGAATTAAAATACTAAATTTGTATCTAGGGTTAGGCTAAATGCCCGGATAGCAAGGTAGTGCTCGGGTTCGACTCCTGAGGGGCCGAAACCTTCTGACATATAATATATACATAATAATCTACTAAGATTTTTGATAAAATTGTCCTTATATAAATTCTCATATAATTTAAATTTTTAATATTGAGATAAAGAAAATGTTGTGAAATCGTATGGTAAATAATATATTTAACTATTCTTCTTTTATTTAACCATATTCGGCGTTCCATAGTTTGCACTTATGTTTGCGACAATTCACTGTGGTATGAAACATATACTGAGATTTATCAAGCTGATTGAATCGTTTCAGGTCCTAATTTGGCCTCCTTACGGCATAGATATTATTAGTATCATACAAATTTCGGATTGCCTAAATCAACTATTTTGTTTTCCGAATTTTGATTTTTTTTTTGGATTTTCTGTAGTGGATCAATATTTCAATATTTTTAATTTTATCAATAGATCTTATGTAGGTACTTGTAACTTATAATAAAAGGGAAAGACATTTCTATGAGGGTCGATGGATCGAGGGTATTTACTACTATACAATTGAATAGACTCTTTAAAATAGACTCCCTAGTAAAGCTATTCTAAATCATTTAGGTCTCTATTCTAGAAAACTACAACAATGGCAGCTGGGTCAATACTTATAATTTGGTAAAGCCAAGGCATGATCTGCTTTTATGGCTAATCTCTGAATCCCATCCTAGGTGGCTAGAGAATGCTTAGAAGACCCTCTCTAAAAGAATTTGATCCTTCTAAGAACTGGAATTAGAGCGGATGCAATAGGCCAACAGTACAGTCCCTTAGATCTTAGAAGATATTATATTTAAAGAATAATCTTGTTGCATGTTACTCAACTTCTGAATTCAATAGGTTCGGAAGCTTTGAACTTCTAAATGAGATATTAAATCCTTCGAAAGATCAATGATAAACTTATTTTTACGTATATTTATATACATAATTTTTAATAATTTAAAATATATTTTGAGTCCCTAAATACATGAATTAATAATTTAAATTGTCAAATCTACAAAACATATATTATTAAAAATTAAAACAAATATATCAGCTACAAGTATTCTGACTTTGATCAAACCGAAAACTCTTTGTTTAAGCGATGTTAAGCAATTACGACTCGAATCGTTGAGCAATCATAGAAGCTTATGAATTATGAATTTTTTTTCGTTGAAACGTCCTTAATTACTTATTTGGAGTCATATATGTTTTTATTGTAGAATATTGAATTAAAAACGTAAGTTTAAAAAAATTAAATTAGGAACGTTTTTTTTATGAAAATGATGAGAGAAGGAGTTACACCAAAAAGGTGCATCCCCTAAAGGCCTTGAGTTGCCACCTCCATCGTGAAAAGAAGAAGAAGAGGGAATTTTATGGGCTGGGCAGAGGTATCTGCGGATACGGGTCTTTACCAGTTTAATTATAACTAAAAGTTTGTATTAGTTGAATAAAAGATTTCACTGTCGATGGTAACAGAATTGTTTTTATTTTAGGTTAAAAATAAAATGAGAGGGTCTTCTGTTTTTTAAATAAAATAATTTTTAATTATTTCTAGAAAAGTTTGTATTTTATTTAGGATTTTTTATTAATTAAATTAGTACACACCGATCACGACGCCTCATTTATGAGGCATACGACTTAGAAGAAGAAGATTCATTAAATATTATATCATATGGTAATAATAATAATTTTGAATTTGTTTTTATTGAATTTATTTATTTATCAGTGGGTCTACTTATTTGACTTAATGACTTGCCATAATGAACCTGGGCTCCCTTGATGCAAGGACACCCCTCGTTACTTCACTACTCTTTAAGATACGTCTTGTTTTTAATATAAATTAGTTGATAAATAAATAGAGCAAATTTGAAAATTTCCCGAGAGAAATTCCCCCACCCCCCCCCATCTTGCTTCCTCCTCTACCTTTATACACGTGCCTAATTCTTTTATAAATATTTAAAAAGATGAAAGACTCATTTAAAGAGACTTTAATTTCAGAATATCTTAGATGAAAACCTTGGTTTTTAATGACTTGTTTTGTTTATAATATAATAGGAAAAAGAAGAAAAGAGGGCATGGAGGGTGAAAGGGATTTTAATATTTTATCTTAAAGGAATTTAATTAAATTTATTTTCATTTCTTCGAACAAAGATCGTTTTAAAATTTTTCTTCTATATCTAAATTGAAATTGATATAGCACAGCTACAGATAATTCGGGGTCATTTTACATTCACCTGCTTAGCAATATATAAGTTTGGATAGAATAATCGAAGCATTTTTGCTTTAACTAGTTTCCCTTATGATGTCAACTGTTTGAAATCATGAACACCTTGTGCTCATTTGCTAACAACTAGTTAATAATAGTGGCTAATATAATTCGCTTCAAGCGCATAGATGAAAGTCAATGACGTCATATAAAGTCCATATTTCCTACCACAGTTTTTATTCATATAAATAAAAAAATTAAAATTTTTAAATTAATTAAATTAAGACAAGAGACCATGTCACACATACAAAGCAGTGGTTTCTTATGGACAGTGACGGCGCTAGTTTTTTCTTTTCGGTAGAAAAATTTAGAGGGTGATCCCTGAGGTGGGGAGCAAAAATGTGCATTATTTCGGGTATTTAATTCTGATTTTTTTATAATTTAGATATTCTTTTTAAATAGTTTAGGTAAATTATTATATTTTTATTATATAAAGTATATAATATTGAAAGCGATGGTTTTCCTTTTTTACTTTATCCAATGCGAAGAATGGGGAAAGTATTGTAATCGGTCTCGTTTATTTTATCAACTCGGTTTTTCAATATTGTTTGCTTAAATTCTCAATTCAGATTGGGCACTCGCCCAACCGCGCAAATCCCTGGTCCCACCAAGAAAAATAGGAAATAAGCTCATGGGAGATGACTGTCAAATTTTAAACATGAAAAATATTCATTCAACAAGGACGCCTGAAGGGTAAGCTAGTACGATCCAAAGACATCTTTTTGGTTGCATAGATACAGGCTGACGCTTTCCTAGAATATTCTTTACTTAGAAGTGAAAACTGGAATTTAACTATTTTCACCTCAGTGATACAAGCTCTCAAATTGTCAAGATTCCGAGAGGCGATTACATGCATTATATTTTTTAAATATAAATTTGAAAGTAAAATAAATGATCCTCGGAACTTTAAAACGTTCTTTTGAATGAATACATGATCTTAAATAAAAAAATTGCGTATTTTAAAGGAATAAATAAAAATTATATACCTAGGCTTGTTTTTAATGTTTCTTTAAATGGTTACATTGATAAAAGGTTAGTTATTTATTGAGCATATTAAATTAGCAGTGGCGGTGTCAGCTTTTTCTTTTCGGTTTGGCACACAAATTTGTAGGGTGAGTCCATAAGGGGGCAGGCAAAAAAATTTCGCGTAATTCAGATTTTTGAATAATTTAGATATATTTTTTTAATAGTTTAAGTATAATGTAAAATTATTATACTATTTGTATTATATAAAGTCTATAATATTGAAAGCGATGGCTTACTTTTTTTTTATTTTATCAACTCGGTTTTTCAATATTTTTAGCTTAAATGCTCAATTTAAGAGGTTGGGGGGAGTTGTTGGGCCAGTACAATTCAGGTTGGGCGCTCGCCCAACTGCGCCCACCTCTGGCGCCGCCATTGATCATGGATTCCCGAAGCTAAGCAACTTGTGACGCGGTTCTATTTGAAATGTGAGAACCTTTTCGAGTACTGAGTGCCAATGACATATTTCCAGCCTTTCCGATCCCAGTCGTGATAGAATTAGTTGGGAAGGACCAAAGGGAGATACTAAGAGTTGGACAATCTATCTTCGCTAGAAACTAACAACTATATTTACTCAAGAGAATATAGACTGAAGTAACTTGTATTATAATTTTGTTATGTTTGTTTCAAAATGTTAGCTGCCCTCAGACTATGCTAATTTAATCCCTAAAACAGCTGGGTCAATCTTGTTGTAATTAAAATATATTTTTCATGATAGAAATGACTTAAGGTAGTTCTTTCACAAATGCAAAAATTCAAGAAGTCTTCGAAACTTGGAATATAAGTCATTAAATATCATAATAAACAAACTGTAAAATTTGAAGACGATTTACCACACCAAACATGAAATAATCGCAATTGAAAATGAAATTTTTTACATATGGTAGCATGGGAAAGGGAGGGAAAATGATCATTATTTTTTTTTTCATTGGTGGACTTTCACCATCTTGATGAAAAATTAATATTTGTTAGAATAATATATTGCAAGTAACTTAAAAAAAATTGAAATTATTTACCTCGTAGTTTTGATAAAAAATAAAAAAAATAAAACATATTTGGGCGATTATTTTTAGTGGAGGGGATATAAGAACAGTCGCTTGGAAACAATCCATTCATAAAGCGGATATAATAGTGTGAGAAGTACAGTCACGTTAAAAAAACATAACCTAAAATTTTAATATCTTTATATGTATAGAGTAGTTACGAGGCTAAAACTTTTTGTTTGGATTGTCGCAAAAGAACTATATAAAATATATTTTTTTTTCATTATAATACCTTAATAAATTTATTTATTTTTTTCATTTCACTAATATTTAATTTTATTATTTATTTAATATCAAAGAAGAATAAGTGAAAGGCCATGTGGTGTGCCCAGCACCTTATTTTAATTACTTTCCTATTTCTTCCTCTAAATTGACAATCAATATAGAGTAGAGGGCTATTAGGATATCGTTCGTGCTAAGGGTGTAAATGGTTTCTAAGTTTTCTTGAGGGGGATGAGGCGGTTTCTTAGCGATAAATACTGGGTCAACACTCGGAAGGGTTCCCTTTGCTCCTTAGGACTGCTTGCGGCTGCCCCTTGAGGGATTCCCTTCCCAACCAACCCCTTGAAGACGCAACCAAGAAACTGTTACCTCGCACAACCCCCGAGCCCGAATCCAACCCCGTCCGTCCGTCTCACTCAAACACCTTCGACATTTGACTCCACTTAATGGACATCTGAGTTACCACGCTCCATTTTTACCTAATTTCTCGCAGGTGGCAGTTTTGTTATTTCTTCCAAATAGATTAAGTGATTAAATCCAAACCACCAAGGGGTAGAGAAGCGGTTACCCAACTTTGTTAAGTTCGCTAAATATTAGATGAAAGTGGTTAATACTTTAGTTGACGCCTTATAAATCGATTTCCTTTCAAAAAGATGTTATTCATTTTTAAAATTCTTTTAGTAAAGAATATTTAAAAAAAAAAATTTAAAATTATAAATTAATTTAAAAAATTGTTGCTTATAATTAGGCTTGTCCTGCTAAAATTTGCCTAGCTTTCAGACAAATAATTATATTTATTAAATTTTTATTTAATTATTTAATTTCTTTACTTTTATTTGCACAAGCGGATTATAGATTTTAGTAGTATTGCACCAATACAATAAAACATACGAGTACTTGTTGTTTCTATAAATTTACAATATATAAATATTTTATATTTTTAAATGATTTGTTTATAATGAGTAAATTTAGTATGATATGATGTGATGTTTTTAAATGAATTATTAAAAAAATAACCCGGGTTTGAATCTGACCCCGGGGGTAGAGATAAATTTAAAAATTAAGTAGTATCGTAAATTGGCTTTATGGCTAGAAAGGCCGAAAAGTCAAAAAAAAAAAAAAAAAAAAAAAATAAAGTAAAATTTATAATGTGTAGATATTGTATGTGTGTCGATGAGAATTTGAAATTTTTTCTAACTCAAATAATTGAACACATTTAGAAAAATTATTATATACTATCAATTAAATACGAAAGTTTAATTTTTTATTGATAGCTCGTACAAAATTAATTTCTATTATAATAAAAGTTATAATTATAAATCGTAGGTAGAAAACCACGCACAAATAAAAATTTTTAATAACCTGTCAAACTTAAAATAACTTTTATTTTAATAAACAAAACCTGGAGGGGGGCTGCTATAATTTTCTCTTGTCCAGGAGATCCAGAAAAAAAAAATTAAATGGAAAGCAAAAGTACTTTTTGATGTTACCCAGTGTTGATCATTTTGTCAAAAAGTAAGCTTTTAAAGATTGAATTAAGAACCGGTGTTTTTAATAAAAAATAAATATAATATTTACCCACAACTGATATGAACGTACAATTATCTTGATCATAATATATTTTGAAATCACTGTTTCTTTTTGGCTGGTTTGGAAGTGTTGATGCTCGAGGTGAGATCTACCTAGTGCTTTTCTGAATTTTAAGGGTACCACCAAGAGGAAGGATAAAGATATGATACCATTTAGCTAGTAGAACCTCCGAAATTTAAGAAATATAATTAGAGATTAATGAGAGAATTTCTTGAAAATCTATAATTATAAAGAGTCATAATTTGATTGAAATTATTTATAATACGATCATATTCATCAATTAGTAAAGCTAATTCTGAGAATCTGTTTCTATTATTGATTTTGTATTTGATTATTCGTTATCAAATTATTCAGAGATATATATATTATTGTGACGTTTTATTAAAAAATTATATTTTACATCTCTCTTCTGCGTTTCAATCTCGTCTGTGAAAGGGTTTGTTTCTTTTTTTTGTTCTCAATTAACATTTTGAGGAAGTTAGTTTGGAAACATCTTGTAATGAAATAATATATACGAGAATAACAAAGAAATTAGATCAGTTTGAAATATTTCTTATTAGGGAAGAGAATGAAAAATATTGCTTAAATTCAAAGCGTGCGACGAAGAAAGGCAAGAGGTGGGCTCGTGGGCCCCCTGGGAAGGGGCGGGGGGACCAGGGGAACCCTGGAAATAAGGGAGGGTGGGCAAAGGAGAGTAATAAAATGGCGTTATATTTTAATTAACTCTAGAAGGATGGAAAAAGAAAGAGAGAAGGAGAACGCAGGGAAAGAGCGAAGACGTTAGAGTAAGGAGCGAAATTACTCTTAAGTCTTAAGTTTGCGCAAGAGAAAAACTTTCTCATTTTATTTCATTATTATTTATTAAAATTTTAACTAAGATGGATGACTAGAGACTTTCGAAGCTGGTGAATTATTAATGAGAAGAGAGAATGAGTGGGAAGCTGGAGAAAGCGCCAAAGGATGGGCCTCACTCCCTTGCCGATAGCTATGGACACCCCTGAGGTCGCCACACACAGCCTCTCTGGTCAGAGGACCAAGTTCGATTTACCTAACACATCAACTGATCATTCCAATTACCTTATTAGACCAATCCAATGGTCTTTGAGTATTAGCCACTGAATCTAAATCTAAAACACCATTAAATCCACTCATTTTACACCGACTGACTGACCACGAAATGAACCCTATTCCTAATCTTTTTAGATATATTTATTTATTTAATTTTACTGTAGATATGCAGCGATAAATTACATTCACTCAAAAAAATTCATTTTTACTTACCAGGTCTGTTCACATACTAGTATTGTAATCGTGTATGAAAAGTTTTGTTGTTTTTCAAAATATCTAAAAAATGGCTAAAACTATTTGGATAAAAAAAAAAAAACCTACTTCAATGAAACCTTAATAGTGAGCATTGAAAAATTTATATTTTAAGATATATTGTCAAAATATGTCTGGGAGTGGGTGAGTGAGTTACCAAATTTTTAATACGTTCTACTTCAAAAAGCAATGAAGAAATCAAAACGATATATTAAATTTAGATATTTTTTATTAAGGTTAAGAGCTGATTAAATTTTTGTTGAAATCACCAAAAATTAGAGGGGGAGGTTAAAAATTTAAACCCTTTGTTTGAGTTGGACCAATTTTTCATAGTTATGGAATTATCAATGCAATAATGTCTGGGAGAGAAGAGTATGATAAAGTCATGAGATTGCCGCATCACTTTTTTTTCTTATTCATGTTTAGAAATATTTAAAACCAGAAAAAAATAATTTACAAAGATATTTGTTGACTGAATTTGTATATGGATTCTGATGATACCCTCAATAATTCTAAAATAGAATGTCGAAAGAAGTTAGTTTTGGTGCCAAAATGTTTGTATTTCCAAAAGAAAGAAGTGATTAGAGTGGTTTTTAGCTTGAGATCATCCAGTTAAAAATGCAGAAAATAATCGAATCTTATCGGTTATGAAAAATGGGTTTTCTCTCTGTCTGAATCATGATAGCGAAATCTTTGTATTTCTGAAACTAAGAACTACTAGATTTAGGGTTTTTTAGTCACCTTCATGTCATGTCTCATTTTTCTAGCTCGAGCTGTTTGTGAAAAAAACACAAAAATTTGCAGTGAGAATAATGAAATACCTTTAATAATTGATAAATGTTTCAGTAGAAACTAACACCATATTCCCTTAGATTATTATCATAAATTTATGATAAATTTTAGTAGTCTCTGAACTGTTCATTTATTATAATATTTATTTGTTTTCTAAGTATCATATTTAAGATGCTTAGATAGCTTTTTTTTAGAACTTTGTCTTAAATTAAATTTTTTTCAGCACCTACTTTTTGAGAAATTTCAAAAAACTATCTGTAAAAAAAGCACAACTTAAACATTTTAAAATTGGGTGCTTCAAAATTATTCAAGATTTCATAAATTTTGATTGATTAAATTTTTTTGCTGAAACTCCTAAAAACAATTGCAGTGGGTTGATAGAGATTTCAGCCAAAATAGAATTCATCTCTGAACCTTGGGCACGAGTAAACTACATATAAGTTAAAATTCTTATTGTTGACAAAACTAGCTTCGAACACCTGTGCTTATTGTAATATGTGTATAATTCCCAATAACTGAGAATGGCCCAATAAAATTTAGGCCGAAACGTCTTACTCTGGGAGTTTTATTGAACCCGGTGCATCCCACTTTGGGTGATATCTCCATCAATCCACTGCAATTATATCACCCACGTTATCCAAGAAACTCCTTAAAACAGTGCTTATTCTAGATCTTTTCAGCTGTAAATTCTCTTTTGATAAACAACTCAACCATCAAATGGTCTAGTGAGAAAAATAAAATATTTTCTTCTGATATATTTAGAGATAAATATATTATAAACACAGTGATCTAAGCGATATACAATTACAAACGATTTCTTTTTCCCTTTCGATTGTACCTATTTCTTTTTCATTTGTGGCAACTGCCGCAATCCTTTTTCTAATCTTTCTTAATTCAAGTCCAATAATGCAATCTCCGATTGTGATCTAATAAATTATCAGCCAAGCCGGTTCATAAATCATCACCAAATGATAGAAGACATTTCAAGGCGAGGGTGAACCAAAATGCCTCCGAACACTTCTATGAAGGAGTTTACAATTTTATCTCTATAGAATCTCCATGAAATTATTTTAGGTTTGTTAAAATGAGAGGAAGAAATTCATATTTCACCTCCCAGCCACCCATCCAGTCGTCCCACCAACCCCCCCTTCCAAGGGCTCCTTATGGCCCTTTCGTCTTTTCTCGATCGATAATGAAAATCTCAAACTAAAATATCTCTCCGTCTTATATATCAGCAGAAAATACGAAATATGAGTCAGGCAAAATTAAAATTGATGGTAAGAAAAGGGCTACGGGAGCGTGCAACTCGCAGGGAAGCAAAACTCATTTTCGCGACTAATAACGTGTAAAAATTAATATTTTCCGGTAAAGAAATAATGTGTTTAGCGAGAGAGGGAAATGCCTTCTGGGCAGGGGATGGTAATTTCCAAAAGGTCGATATATATACACCACCTACCACCTCACTTACCTACGCCCTCCCAAAGAAACGACAACTTTATAACTGGGAAATTATATCTTAGAATGTATTGATTCGATTAACAATTTAACATTCGGAAACTTATAATGGAAAGTCATCAATTTTTTTGTATGCTACCTAATTAAATGATATTAGATCAAAACTGAAACAAACTTTCATTTGAATATTCAGTTTTATATTAAAAATTGTGGTTTACTTTATTATATGTATGTATGTAGTGTGGGAAGTTGAGTGTATGTATGTAGTGTGGTAGTTTAATTTGTTTAATAGATAGTTGAATAGTTTCATTCTTGGTGTTTTTCTATTTTTTGTAACTTCCAAAAAAAAGACTAAAACAATTTCGATGAAAAAATTATGTGAAATTACATAAAAAATGACATTTAGTATCTAATCAACGTAAAATTAAATTTTTATTTTTAGTAATATTAAAAATTCTTTGAAAATGTCTGAGTGTCTGGTCCAATTTCATGTTCTCAAAAACAAAAAATGAAATTGCATTTTATTAAACTTATATTGAGATTAAAAGCTAATTAGATTTTAATTCAGATTGGATCCCACACTTTTGATATTTTTCTAACAATGTTCTAAGATTAATCCTTCCCATAATATTTACTGAATAAGAGATTGTTTTCAATTAAACATTTTAATCAAAAAAAGCTCTTTAATTAAAAAAAAAATTGTATTGAAATGGAATTATAAGAAATAGGACAATAAATCAAATTAAAAACAGAGTTTTATCATTTAAATGCTGGACGTTTCGTCACTTTATTTATGACTTCTTCAGCGGCTTATTATACAACTCAATTGTCAGATGCATTTGAAACTATATCAAACAATTGAGTTATTTATAATAATAAGGCGCTGAAGAAGTCATAACTAAAATGACGAAACGTCCGGCATATTAAAAGATAAAACTTTTTTTCTTTTTCTTTTAATGATATTGATGTGAGAAGGAGTTACACCATAAAGGTGCATCCCCTAAATGCCTAAGTTGGTCCCTCCATCGTGAAAAGAAGAAGAGGGGATTTTATGGGCTAGGTAGAAGTTGAAGGTATCTCTGTTTTTAATTTAATTTAATTTTTTGTCCAACTTGCTACGATTCCATTTCAATAATATAATTATGGATACGATTAGTAAAACACTAAAAAAGTTTTTTTTCTTTTAATCAAGCCTCTATATTCATAAACACTGATCTAAGGATCTATACAATTATGAACACAAATACAACCAGAGAAATTGAACAAAAATAGCTTCAGGAAGATCACAAAATGTCAATTTATACATACCTAACATATATCTATTAAGTTGAATTTATGGAGACAGGTTTAGGATAAAATCACTTGGGTTTTATATCTCACAAGATCTTTTTTAAAAATACTTTATCTATTTTAATTTACTTTACGTAAATTGAATAAATATACGAGGATAGAAAAGGGTATAGTATAAGTAAGAATGTGGGGTGGGGGGTCAGATAGGCTAGGCGGTAGCATGACAGCGAGCTAACCAGGGACCATCCGACTCAAGGCATCCAGCTAAAATCTGACCCCGGGAGTAGAGACAAATTTGAAAAATAAATATATAGTATCGTAAAGTGGCTTATGGCTAAAAAGGCCGAAAAGCCCAAAAAAAAAAAAGAATGTGGGGTGTTTAAGTTATGACATATTTTTTAAATAAATATACCTACTGCAATTAAATTCATAAAAATTCTAAAAGCAGATAATTCTACTATTAAATGAATCTCTTTTACTATAATTTTACTAAATGTACTTATATATAATATATGATACCCGAATGACCACAAGCGGGGATATATAGTCAATCCATTTGGTCTCAAGTCTATAGAGTTAAGTAATAAATCAGTGCTTAGGAAGATTCATGCACATAAGGGGCAATATTTGGAAGAAATAGGGCCGCCCTTAAGCTTGAGAAACTGTCCTCAGAGGCATTAGCCCAAACACTAAGAAAAGATGCGAATCGTTAATAAAAGACCTCCCTCCTATTTCCTGATTGTTCAATTAAAATTTTTAAATAGAAATAAATCCTAATTTCACAGGAAGAAGATGTCATTTCAAGATTTGCTCCCACGAGTTTGCAAAGAGGGTCGCGTTAATTTCACACTCCGCCCTTTATTTGCTACTTATTTCCTCATATCTTCTCAAATCTTGGCATCGTAAGTCGTAAGGGGCGTACCGCGAAATGAACAATATTCGGCAAATATTCTTTTCTAAACAGAACATTCAAAAGTCATTAGTATGAAAAAGAAAATAATGTTTGCCTTAAGATCGGGAAATTATTTTTCAGTAAGTTCTCACATAATGAAAATAATTAAATATTTCTAATGTATTTAATCTACAGATTGAGTAGGAAATAAATAGACCTTAAAAATCGTAATAAGTTTTGTAATTTTGTTGCTCTCATAATAAAACTTTGTAAATTATACATCATGATATTGAATTTGTTAATTACAAAAAAATTACACAGTATTGTGGGATATTTGTGATAATGTCCCAGAAAAATTCTAGCAGTAAACTAGATTTCATCCTCGCTCATTAGGAACTGCTGGATGCCTCTGGTATCAGTAGTGAATTGTAATAAATATTCTATTTTATGATGCAGGTGTAAGCATACACAATATTTTATTATCAATACATTAAAATTGCAAAACTTATATTGATTTATTTTTAATACCAAATATTTTTTTTTTTAAACAGGGAAAAGAATAACTAATATTTATTTAATTAATTGCATGTTTTTTATTCGAATTTAGAGTATACACCCTATGATGAAATTCTTGCAGAAACTGTAGATTTCATCCTCGTTCCTTTGGAACTGGTGGATACCTTTGATGGTGCCATATATTTTTATAATATTCTCCAAAACCTTCCATACATAATCAATTTGTCCGGAAAATCTTAAGTGCAAAGTTAATTTTAATGATGAAAATGTCAGAATGAGCAACACCTATGAGCCGGAAATTGATTCTACTATCATAGGATCAATGAATATTTAAGCCATAGATATTATATCTGAATCGAAAGAGAACTGAACTGGTATTATGTAAGCGTTTTGAAGTCCTTCAACTCAACTATGGATTCAATACATGACATAGTCATAAGGATAAATGAATCAACAAATCCATTGATTTAATTTGAAGATAATTTAACGGCAAAATGTTTTATATAATTATTTTGGACAAATGAGACTTGTGAGGGATTCTTTGATTTTATTTTGATCCTAAATATTTATGATATTATCAAATAAATAAAAAAAAATTAATTTTGAACTTGAAATTTGTCTGTCAAATTTGTAATGATTTCGAATTTTATTCACTCTTTAAATGCAAGTGACAATAAATTCGGGTGCATAAGAAACAAGATTAGATGGGTAGAATTAGATAACAATGATTTTTTAAACATTTATTGGGGTTGAACTAAATTAATTCTGAATGAAATGGCTAAAAAGTTTAGTAAAGGGTGGTTTCTATGGGTATAATGAAGTTTGACAGGCCGTCAACTTTAATTCATCACAAAAAATAAAAGTAATTTTATTCAAATTAGAATAAAAATAAAAGCAAAAAAAAAAAAAAAGAAAAACAATAGAAAAAATTTATGATAATTTTCGAGAGTGTAAAAACACTTAAATATTTTTTCCTTATGATCGTGAGATGCTTGTTTCATTCGGGCTCTATAATTAGAAATCATTATTTTTCACTTACTTATTCAAGATACCATCATTTCAGTTAAATTGATAATCCTGATATCAATTTTTTTCTTTAGATAAGAAAAATTTTTATTAAAAAAAAAAAAAATATGACAAAAGTCATCATATACTTTATTTATTTATTTTCTGTAATTTAAAAATTTAATTCACGTAGATATGAATGACAATGTGTGTGTGGGGGTGGGGGGGGGGAGGAGTTGATAATTTAGAGAGTTTTTGTACTTATTCTTTTATTTCATATTGCGAAGTGCATTCTTTATTATAAAGTTTTTCAAGAATTTTTGAGTTAATATCGCTTAACTGAAGTATGGATTAGTTAGTTATCGGGTTTGAGAATGAATTATTGATCGATTGTGGCCATTTGGAGTACTTTTTTTTAGTATTAAAATAATTATAATATTAAATTGATATAATATGTTAAAGTGCCTTTTTCGTGTATGGTATTGTCCCGCCATGTTCGAGCTCATTCGTTGCGAACGTATACTTCGGACGCCTTAAGTAAATTATATATAAGAATAATTAATTCAAATTTGAGGCATTTTGAACAAGCCTATTATTAATACATTATTGTCAATTAATTTATCCTTCTTCTGTTTTCATCTGCATTGAATTTTTAAGGCTTCGATCCGGGAAAAATCAAATCCATAAATAGCTTTGATCTCGAACAAATCTAAAATATTTCTAATCACCATTTTTTTACTTATACGATAAATGAGTCAATATAGGATTATAGGTGTTGCACTTTATTTTATTTTTATTCTAAAAAAACATCCGCCATCTTTAATGATAAATTCACGACTCTACTCTCCCCGACTCCCTCGACTCGCTAGGTCATCGAAGAAGTGTTTCCGCACTTTCCCTATTTTATAGATACTATCATGGAAGGTGCTCTGATGGATTAAAATCAGTAATTCCCCCCCCCCCCCCCCCCCCCAAAGCATGCTTTGCACATAGCACGTGGTGTTTTGCCGATTTCCAACACTCTTTCGCGGTTAAATTGGAAAAGTGCCGGACCACTTCATTCGCCAATACGTTTGTCCCTATGACCTCAAGGAAGTAATCTCTCCTGGCCTCCATTTTTTCAAGAACTTATAATCTTTAAACTTTCAAAACCCGGGTTCACAAACACCTACGCCTCCACTCTCTCACCTGATCAACTTTCCCTTCTCTTCAGTAATGCAAGGGAATTTCGAGATCCATAGGGATTGCATCTTACTGGTGCGGGGGCCTTCTTGCATTCTATTGCATCAAAAAAAAAAATAAGAAAATGACCTACAGCTAATAGGCTAGATTTTGCTTTGAAATTAACCTGGAATTTGTATCAACATCCTGATCAAAGCACTGGTTCCTAAGGTTTACAGTCTTTTCAATACCAGTCGTATTGAGTGATTATGATTATCATTGGAATTGATTAGCAAGGTCTAATGAGAGGAGATAGTGGGAGTTGCAACCCTCTATATTCGCTAGAAAGACAACGGCTCTACTCCTTAAGAGTATATTTTCAATTGCCCCAGTAAACTGAGAAACTGGCCAATGAGGTATACTAGTATATTTGAAATTTTTGACTTTTCCAAATTGATGTTATAAATTATTATTATTTTCGACAAAAAGAAAAATACTTTTTACTTTATTCATTTTAACAATGATTCAACATCATCTAATTATAGCGTCTTTGATGAGTAAATGTGAGCAAGAAAAGCAATATCGCTAAGTGGCTGAGATTTTCGTTTTTCTTTTTCTTCTTTTCCGAGACGGAGAAAGGAAAAAGAAAATTGCTTTTGCATCTCCATATTCTCGACATTATTTGATGCAGTACAAACGAAAGCTTATCTCAAAATAAGGGCTAAAATTTCAAGATGGAGCTTTTTGCTTCTGCGTTCCTGAGGGGCCTAGGGGGTGGACTTAATGGTGGTGAATTTAAATTTGAAAAGAGGGTGCAGAAACAAGTGAGCTTTTTAAGACAAAGGGTTGAAATACATTACTCGAGAGAAAAGTTTAAGGGAAGGGGTTGGTTTCCCTTAAAGACAAAATGCAAAGTAGATGGACTTTCTCACAGGGTGTTTGAAAATATTCTCGCTTTAACTTTATAGAACCTATTCATATTTTAATAATAAGTTTTTATCAAAGTAGTATTTTATTTGAAATTCCAAGTTGTATTATTAATTTTGCACAAAGTTAATGAAGAAAATGAGCATTTTTCTTTTACCGGAGAAAATTTTAATGAATCTGATTTATACCTAAGTGTATTTGATAAAGACAGTCGCTGCTTATAGAATCTTTGTAATTAAACTTTTTGCTACATGAGAAGCAAAAGGGGAAATAATAGGACGAAGAAATTAAGAGGGATGTTTTTACTTATCTCGTGCAAGGGTGTAAATGTTAGATAGGCTATATTTTTCAGAAGGGGATGGATTGGAATTGTCTTACCCTTAACGAAAATTCGCCATTTTACCGGGCGACATTTTCAAAGGATAATTTATTAGAAGGAATCACCCCCCTGGATAATGAAAATCGGAGAAAAATGAGAGGGTTGAATGAATAACGAAAGATAAATAATAAAAATAATATTGGATCATGTAGAGGGGAAAAAACGCCCTCGCAAAGGGTTATGAAAAAGTGTGTTTTAAATGATGACTCAGGTCGATACGAAAACTTATCTTAAAACAAGAATTTCACAGGGAAAATAATACAACAAAGTTTTCTCATCTTTTTTTTTATAATTAAAAAAATGGCTCTATCATTTTTTCAAACGCAATAAAAAGTACTAGTTATTTAGGAAGTCGACTTTGTGGCCAGTGTTCTGGACTAGAAAACTTTAAAAGCTTTATAAAAAAATAATGGATGAGGTTAAATTTAATATTTTGCATTAGAAAAAGTTTAAAATTATAATCACCATAGATTATACAAACCTAAGATTAGTTTGACTCAAAATCCCACCTCCAATATATCCTATCTCATTTCAACTCTTTTACTTTTCTAAAAGTCCCACATCTTATATCCTTCATTATCTAGAGAGAAAATCAAAAATTAATCATCATTATCGAGTATAAAGCCCTAAGACTGGTTTGACACAACCTTTTACCTCTATTCGACTCTATCTCATGCTAACACTTTCACTTCTCTTAAAGTCCTACATCCCATATCCATAATTATCTGGGAAAATAACTCTAACCCAGGGGTTTTCAAATTTTTATTTTTATCGGTCCACCAAATTTTCAATAAAAGTTCCGCGGTGAACATCTCTCAAAATGTAGAAAATTACAACTTCCTATTTACTATTTATTGTCTCCTTAAATATATAAAAATTCTGGCACAAAAACTTTCAATTTAATTTACTATTTACAAAATACTTGTAATACGTTTAATTATCTAATCATTAGATTAGATTCTAATGATTTTTTATTATATAGCTATTTTTATTCATTTATTTTGAAGATGTAACATTTTTTTTATTAAAGTGATCACATCGTCGCACCTGAAAGCTCTCAGCGGTGCACACTGTGCATAGTTTGAAGAGTCCTGCTCTAACCCAGTGATTTTCAACGTGTGGGTCGCGACCCTCTGGGGGGTCGCGAAGCCTCTGTAAGGGGGTCGCGAAGCCTCAGTAAAAAAGAAAAAAAGTTTAAAAATATATTTTCATTAAGAAAATGTTAATTAAAGGACATTTGTAGGTAAATACAAAGCGAGGTGTTTGACGATGTAATCCATGTAAAAATATGTCTGTTATAGGTACTTAATTGTGTAAAGTAGAGAAAATTTTATAAAATTTTCTTTACTTTATTTAAAATGTTTCACCAAGAATCCACACTATTCTCCCTTAACACAACTTAATTGTGTATTTAGCCGATACCTAATTATAAAAATTAATAAAAATGTTGTACGGATTTGATATTTGTAACATAATAAAATACAGGTTACAGACAGCGGGGTGTATGGGGTCGCAAATTTTTTTTTTCATACTAAGGGGTTCGCGTCATGAAAAAGGTTGAAAAGCACTGCTCCAACCTATAGCTCTTCCCCTTAATCGTTCCCTTCTTACATCATCAACGAACTATCCTTAAGCCTATGAATTAATAAAAGTAATATAGTTTTTCTAGACTGGGGGGGGGGGGGGGAGAAGTTAATACACAATAAAAAATGCTTCCATATTGAATCCTCTGTCACGACAATGAATTATTTCTTGTCGCTGAATATTTATTTATACTTATGATCAGGTAATTATCTGATAAAAGAATATTCATACATCAATTACCAAGAATAAAAAAAAAGTAAAATAATATAAAGTAAAAATGGATTCTGAGTTGAAATGAATAACAGGGGCGCATATAAATTTGATAGGTCAATAAAGGAAGCCGAGAATGTCACGGAGAATAATCCTTGATGAATTATGATTATCAATATAATATTTCTCCTTTTCTATGAAGAATGAAAATAAATTGGTGTAGGAAAAAGCTCGTTTCCATGAGAACACATTTTGTTTACTCGAATCGGTATGATTTAGTGAATATGTCAAATTTGTATGGCGAACATATTGCTTTTAAGAAAATTTAACCTATAATTTCCTGGCTAGAAGTTGAGCTTTTATTTGCTTTGGATCAAGAGAGCTAAATACCTCTTGGCACTAATTTCGATATGAGTGAGATCTCCCTTATAAAGAAATCATAAACATAAAGAGAGAGAGAGAATAGATTCTTCAATCGAGGTATTATTGATTCCTCGGCATTTTCTTTATTCATTCGAAAAATGGATTTCTACCATTTCGTTTAGATTAAAGGAAATGCATATTTTATCAAAAAATAATTAACAAAAGGTCAATTCCACTCTGGGGAAAACCAAGGAAATCGAAAACCAATCGGAGAGACATAAAACAATTCACAAAGAAATTGTTCCCATTAAGGCCATCCGATGCCCAATATATACTTATAGTCTCTATCTACCCAAATCAATCATCCAAATTTAAAATTTAATCTTAGGCAAATTACCAAATTAAAAAATGTATTCAAAATTCGTCTTTGAAAAGCTTTTCAAAGACGTTAATAGATAATTTGGTTAAATATGAGACACTCTTAGGAAACAAATTTTTATATAAGAAGAGTTTATTCTCAACTGATAACCAATATCCCACTAGCCAGGACGGGGAGACCCTTAGCTCTTCTGACATACAACCATAATTATTTAAAAACACCTTTAATAACAAGTTGATAGACATAAAATAGCATCTAGATCTGAATAGAAAACCAAGCTAACTTAAGGTAATTAGAAATAAATCGCATATTTTTTTAAAAATTAAATATTATTATTAAAAATTCTATATTTATTAGAGTTATGTTACACAATATAATAATGTTTTTTTTTTTAATTTTGTTTTTTTCAAAATATTTTCGTACCGTGTTTAACAAGCAATGTAAAAAATTAATTAATACCTGTATGTTTTTTATTAAATATGATTTTTATTTTAGACAAGTAATTTTTTCTCAGGTTTCAAATAATTTATAAAATTAGCTCAAAAAATTAGTTAAATTTATGTTTAAAAAATAATTTATATAAAATGATTAAAAATATAATTTAACCTCGTTTACATCACTACCAAACAAATCAGGTATTACAAAAGATTTTTTTAGTTTTAAATAAATAAATTTCATTAGAAATGAGCTAAATATATTTATATTTAATAATAATAATAAAATTAAGATGTTTGATTATTGTATAAAAATACATTAAACAATTCTAAATTATTCAACAGTCACGATAGATGTAATAAATTATTATTAAAATTATCTACTCATCTTTTTTAAATGCTTATCATTAGTTAATTCAATGAAATTATCATAAATTTTGAAAAATAAATAAATAAATAAAAATAATAAGGTAAATAATTAACTTGTCCCTACAGTAGCTGCAAACAGTTTCTTTTATCTAGTCGATACACATTAAAGGAACCATTTTTGCTCTTTATAGTTTGAAATTCTGAGCAAATGTTGTGTAAATAATTCTAATATTTAAAAAAGAAATTATCATAAGAATAATTTTGTGTAGGAATTAATTAAAATTACAAATTTTGAAAAATTTTTAATCGTCCGAAGTATATCGTTGTTATTTCAAAAGTATTGAAAATTTTCTAAATCTGCATAATTTAAAAACATACTTTTTATATTAAATATTTTAGTAAATATTTAAATTTAAAAGTTATGGTTAAAAAGGCAAAATATTCATTATAATTCTCTAGTTAATCATTTTGTAAGAAAAGATTCGATAAATAATCATTAATAAAAAAATCCTAAGCTACAATAAACTCTAGAAAAATTTATTTATTCTTTTTAAAAATAAGCAAAATATCGTGTTCTTGAAAGAACATTTTCAATTATTTTTATTCACCCTTAGCTTCAGGAAAAACTTTAAATACAGAAGAGGTATAGGAGCAAATATTTATGACTTTATCTTCGTTTTGTAATAAAAACTTTTTAATTTACCTAGAAACTTGATTTCACCTTAAATTTAAAAATATTGTTGTCTCTCTTAATTTATGGCTCAGAAATAATTTTTACTAATCTAGAATCAATAAAAAAAAATTAGAAAAATTTCTTCTAGAAATAAGAAAGTTGGGAAGCCCTTAAGAAACTATCTGAAGATAAGTTACAAAGTTTGACACCGCTAAAATCGAATTAAGGGGTTAAGTATTTTATCATAAGTGATGTAAATCAAATATGAGACGCGAGGGGGGAATCCTAAGATGTAGCTGCATAATTAGCCTTTCTCCTTGGAATAGATCTTTAGAAACAACATAAAACAACCTGGGAAGATTGCCCTATATATAAGCTTCTGAACATATATACAAGAACGCCTTGTTATATCTTTTAGAAATTGTATCGCAATAAACCTAGCAAGTTTAAAAATACAATAATGGTTACTAAATTCAATTTAAATAGTAGGTATTTTACCTAGAAAAGCAAATCATTAAATTAATAAATATTGTCAAGTGACTTATGCTAATGTAATATTATGGTAAATTATTATTTTTTAGAAATTGTATAAGTATGTTTGGTCTTTTGATGAACAAACTTGATTAACTATTTTCAAGGATAAAAAGATGATCTAATCTTGATGGATGTTTTGGAAAAAATAATTCTGATAGGTTTTTTATTAATTAATAATAATAACTAGCAGATCTGTGAATAAAAATGAAATGGGTGGATCAATCAAAACCAAATAAGTGGTTGAATAAATAAATTATAATAAAAAATAATATTAAAATACCTCTTTTAATTAATCGAATGTTTTCTACATTTGATTCAATCGTGAATCTAATGTAAGAAATTTTTGTCAAATATTGAGTGAAAATAATATCTGAACTTATATATTTCTAATGTTTTTAATTAGTACGAAAAATTACTGATCAAAGATCAGTTTACTCTTTACTGGGTGCTAGTAAGTTTATAAGGCCATATATTATTACACGATTCGAAGTATATGCAAAAAGATAAGTAGCAGTGAGTTTCACAAAGAACGAGGGGCGTGCGCTCCATGGATGCTGAAGATACGGCGCACCCATAAAATTTCAAATATTTTGAGTATTTTAATAAATACGACTTAAGATTGACTTCAAAATTTCAGGAGGATATTTAAGTTTTCAAATTATGATCCGTTATTTCAAATATTTCTATACAAATCATTTTTTGTTTTGAAAAGTATATTGGTTCTCGAAATGAAATGAAATGAAATTATTGCATAGTTTCAAGGGGCAATTAAAATGAATTATTTTTCAGAAAAGGGTGCTGATAGAAGGTTTGAACTCCCTGGCTGGTATATCTTTCAGTTCAAGCAGGTCAAAGACAAGTTCAGACGAGTTTTATTCGAATAAATATTGTTCTCACTGAGGAACTATTAAAATAGTAATAATACAAAATAGGAATAAATATAGATGATTGGAGAATCTCTGGACTAATCGATTTCTAAGAACTCTCAATATATAAGATAGGAAATAACTAAGAGTGCTATAAACAAGTCTTAGCTTGTTTATAGCAATAGAATTAGGAAAAATTTAAGATTTTATTATAGGACAGGCTGATTCATTGTAGAACATGGTCGATTTCCATCTCAGGGACTGTTGAGTTTAAGTCACAAGATTATTTAATTTCTGACTTCTACCATCACTCACACAAAGCAGTATCCGTTTGGGGCGAAGGTCCTAAAATATATTAAAAAAAATCTAATGTTAAATTTAAAAAATAACGAAAATGATGGTGATGTTTTTGATGAAATTTGCAAAAAAAAAGCGAAGATTAAAATAAAATTTCAAAAAATGAAGGATACTTTATTCGACAGCAACCCCTGGTTTAAAAGTCACCAACCGCCACTGGACAACAATATTTTTTCTATTTTATTATTTTAAAAAAATTTAAAGTAGGTACAAAACGAACTTAGGTTGTCTTAAATATGTTATTTTATCAAATATAATAGATTAATACAGCGGTAAAAACAATGTTTTAAAGAAATCATAACGTAACTATCGTTACAAATATTTATATTTAGTCTTCAATATGTTCTTTATTAAATTAAAAAAAAAAATATTAATTATTTTGAAAAATATCTTGAAGGGGTGAATTTTATTTTTTACTTTTTGTATTTTAATTTTTTTTTAGTGGAGTAAGGAATTTCTGATGTTTAATTAAATTGGATATATATAAAAAATTAAATAAATAATCCAGTAAAATTGAAAATAAAACGAAAGTAGTTAATCCTTCAAGTGGGCAATATTCTCAAATCCATAATCCTCTCTCGCTCTCTCTCACTCTCTGTGTCAACCTTATGGTGGAGTTTGTAATCGTGGGGTTTCCATAGTTACAGTTACAGCTAGGGAAACAAGATTAGAGCTTTTAAGGAAAAGCAACCGGACACAAATCGAAAAATTATTGAACCACTTGACTGGCCAATGCCAATTGAATTTTACGTTCAAGGAAATTATTAATACTTAGGTACAGGTACATGGAATCTTAAGCCTATAGCTAAGCTACTACTGCAAGGATTTTTTTTATTAGAAGGGTGGAGTGAGAATAAGTGCTTTTAAAACAATCCTTAAATTAAAATTAAAACTTCATCAAAATATTAGCAAATATTAACGTTGAGGGAGCTATAATATTAAGTTGTTAGGGATGTATAATTTGTAAAAATAATTTTGTTTTTACCTGAAAAATGTAATAAATATAATTTTTTAAATCACTGTGTACAAGCCATGAGATCCCCCTTTAAGCACTATAGCTTATTTAAAAAATAACAATCGTAATATTGTTTTAATCAAAATTAAGTCTGAATTAAAAGTTGCAAAAGACGTGACGTGACCTCAGGCGGAAGGGTCACTTGAACGTGACAACCTGTAACATAGGGGGAGGGAGGAGTCAAAAACCACAAAATTTGCGTAACATTATTAATGGATGACCCCTAATGACAAATGTCTGAAAAGTGAAGAAAAATATTTTTCAAGCTTATTATTTTTCTCTTTGTCTGAACCATACACACTTTAACTCAAGAACAGAAAGTCGTAGAAAGTTTGTTCTAGTGGCAAAATGATGATAGGTATTTCGAATTCGAAGAACTAAATTGATATTAGAATTTCTACTTTGATAACTTCCGGTTGAAAAATCGTTATATGTGATGGTGTCAGGGAAAACTGTCATTATCTTCACGTACCAGTTTTTTAAGAAATGGTAAAAATGTGAGTACCTAAATGTAGGTAAAATTTTTGATTACATATTTGAATTCAGCAGCAAATTTTCATTCGGAATAAAATAATAAAAAGTTAAAGTAGAAGAAATGCCATATTTATCTGCTTAAAAATTTAAACGGCCATAACTAAAACTACGTGTTTGTCAAAAATTCATAACTGAGTCAATTTTTGGAATTTTTGGGAGGGATAAAATGAGTTTTGTTCATTTGTTTTTCTAAAAACAGGGGATGGCATTAGCTCGATTTTGACCAGGCCATTTTCCCTGAAACCATCAAATATATGTAGAGCTCTCTTATGGTTGGTTGCAGTTCAGTTTAAAATTGTCTTCCAAAAGTGACCGATATTGTAGTATAAATTAATATTAATAGGAAAGATTTTTAATATTGCGTATTTTTTCGTATTTTTATTTTATAAACAAGTTTTGAAAATCAAGTAGAGTAGGTATATATTTTTCAATGAAAAAAAAGGTAATAAATTATTAACAAAAATAATAGGAATTTGATACGTTAATATTTTTTACCTTTAATAAATAAACTTAAATCATTATAACTCACAGTTCCAGTTTTAGCCCTTTTCCTTGTATTTTGGTGAATGGGGATTTTTCTTAGAAACGAAGGGACTTAAAAAACTTTATTTAGTTCCATGCAAGCTATTCGCATTGCAATGGCTGAATTAAGTTTACAAAAATAATATTAAACGTGAGCATCCATCCATTGTATGTTTAAAAAAATAATTCTTTTTCTAAAATTCTTGTAATTTAGCATCATTCATCAGCAACCAATGTGTTGTTTTTCATCACTAATAATAAAAAAAACTTTTGATAAATAATGATATTCTAATGATTTTCCAGTATATTTATTTCATAATTTTTATTAATTATTCCAGTTTGTTTTTCGTAAGTACTTTTTTGCTAGTAATTGAATTTAAATATAATAATATTAATAATAATAAAAAAATCGTCTACTTTTTGTAGTAACACTTTAAAAATTAATTGGAATAGAGAGAGAGGGGGAAAAAGTGGTGCAAAAAAATAATAAAATTTTGAAAAGCTCATAATTAAACAGATTGATAGAAAAAATTGGATAATTTTATTTTCTCTCAAAAAAATAATAAATAAATTCATTGCGTTTATTTATTTTATGTTATGTTTGTATAACAAGTTTTTTCCCTATACCTATTTTAATAGTCGATTTTATATTAGGTATATTAAAATATATATGTATAAATTATACAAATAAAAGTTGTTTTTTACATTCAATTTTTTTTTTAATTTTTCAAAAAAATGGATTATTAAAAAATATTTTTGGCATAAATTTCAATAAAATATAATTTCTTCAAAAATTGTTTTTTTTTCAAAGATATTATATTAAAATGATATATAGTATTTTGTTTTCTGGTTCCTAATTAAGACCATACTATAGTATATTTTATTTAAAATTGAGACTGCATTGGCAAGACTCCTGAGCAATCATGCTGTTCTTCTATGTCTTTTTTCACTTAATATTCATTTTTTTATGCCCATAATGGATAATTTTAATTTTGTATTTATTTCATAAAATTTTTCTTAGAGAAATGTTTTAGAAAATTATAAAGATAAAAAATTTCGACGTCTCACCGATTCGTCATTACTGTTTCCAAAGGAAAATTTGTTATCAAAAAAGTTTTATAAGAGAAAATCAAAGAGAGTGTCCTATTTGAGGGGTGAACCGAGATTGTAATTAGTTGTAGGTACACGTCTTTGGAATTATGTGGAATTATTTTGGAACTCATTAGATAATGCCTCTTCAACTATTGTCTTCTACTTGGAAATGAAATTGGAAGTGTAAGTAGGAGTACACGATATTAGTTCGCGGTTCACCCTTTAGTCCTATGCTTTATCCAATTATGTTAATAGATAAGTTTCTTTATCCATCAGAATTTCGGGAATCCGGCCTAAGTGCCAAAAATGTTATCTATGGACTTGAGTTCGATTTCTGATAAGGCTAAAGTTCTTCTGACATAATTATATGAATTGATAAATATCTAATAACACCTTAGATCAAGAAGAAAACAATTTTATCAAAAACTCTGTTATTATCGGCATGAAGGACTCTAATAAGGTGTGATAATATAGATAATTTATTTTTATATTGAAATATCATTGTAATGAGAATTATAATGAGATCTTTAAAAGTTAATTTTGTCGAACGTAGTAGAATTAAGATTTCAATGAAAATAAATAGTGGATGGTTTATATTGTAAGTCACAAAAGTTTTATGTAATAAAAATTACTCATAATTCAGTAGAAGACAACCTGGTGATTTACCCAAAAAATTAAACCTCACCAAAATATTAGGTCTTTCCAAAGTCAAATTCATTATAATGTAAAGAAAATTTTGAAAAAGTTTATAAAATTTTTTTCAAAATTTTCTTTACTTTATTTAAAATGTTTCACCAAGAACCCACACAATTCTCCCTTAATAAAATTCATGAATATGTTAAGTAAGTATACTATATATCCTTAACTTATAGATATATAGATTCTTTATTGTATTTTCGAATTACTTAATACCTAATACATCTGATCGGTGCATGATAGGATTGAATGACTATAATGACCTTCATACTAGAATACTGATTGTGTTCATTAGAAAATCAATTGGTATCGATAACTTTTCACTTTTTAGATTATTGTACTAATTCCGGACGAGCCCCCCAAAAGTCAAGAATTTTTCTTTTTAAACGAATGATGTCATTTTGAGTCGAAAAGTCATTGAATGTTAGATTAGATTTTATTAATTAACTCAAATTATTAACCAAAATTCTCTCCTTGAAAATCTTTTTTTTTTTCATCTTTTCCGATATGATTAAATTTCTCTCAGATGTATCAAAGAAAAAAAAACGTAATAAAAAAAAGATTTAAATAACAATTTTCAAAATTTATTTTCCCCGGGGCTCTTGTTTTATTTGCATATTACTTGAAAGGCGAATGTTTTACCAAAAATACGCTCATTATAAATTAAATTTTTAATTAGACACAACTTAAGAGAAATTTAAAAAGGGATCCTTTATGTTAGAAACGAGAGAGGGAAAAAATCGCCCTTTAGATTTGCTTCGTTGGAAAATTCCGTTCAACAAAGTCTTCGCCTTTGAATTTAATTATATTAATAATTTAATAAGAAGAAGAGAGAAAAAAGAGCAATTATTTCGCAGAAGAGAGGTAAAATAAAGAAAAAAAAAATGGAAATTTAATCATCAAATGTTAGAGGCAAATTAAAAATCCTGAATAATTAATTGAGAAATCTAATTAGAAATTTGATCAATGTTTTTGAAAAAAATATATATATATATATGGTGCCACTTGGCACACCATGTACGTGACTTTAGCATACACCTGTCTCCAATCAAGTATTTATTTAATTTCATATAATAACTAGATAAATCACTAGCTGCGGAAATTGAATAACCAATAAAAGAAACTCTGAGAAAATTGATTAAAAAACGTAATTTGTTTAAAAATAATATATGCTTTAACAAATTGCAAATTCTTTGTTTGGCTCTCGTGGAATATTTTTTTTTTATTATTTGCCCTAGATAGGTAATATAGTTAATTTAGAAAGTAGGTATATGTACTTATAATATAACTTTTATCATATGTTAGTGGAAAGCCAAGTTATAGTCGGTAACATTTTATTCTGCCGTGAGCAAGGCTTGAACTTGAGCCTTCTAATTCAACATCGTCACCAAGAGATCACGATGATGTAGCAGTGATGCTACGAGCGAGACCACCCGACTTCCCTTCGTTATTCGACTTAAATTTTGAGTATACGAATAATATCTTTAAATTAATCCAATTTCGCCAGGAGGGTCCAATTGATTGAGTTTAAAAAGTAAAACTGGATCTTATTAGTGCCGCTACAATAACTGGCTGTCTGTTCTTCCACCAGAGCATTGTAATTTGTAAACTGAATTGGATACAAACTTGAAATTTTGATGATATTATGGAGTGTGAGGTATCCCTGTAAAGATCTCTTAAGTAATACAATTAGTCTTGATTTTTTAGAAATTTATTTTAAAAATTAAAATGACGTCGTGAGAGAACCCAACGTGGCGAATTTTATATAATTTTCTACCTTTCGGTGTTTAGAAATGACATAACTTAATATTATGAAGAAATTCCATTAATTCACTCATGTCTTCTTTATTAACGAAAAATAAGAACGAATTTTGATATCCCATTTATTTTGGTAATTCTCAGGTACGGTATGTGATCCGACTTGGTTTTAACACCTTGATTTTGATAATTTTTTTTATGTTGTTTTAGCCTTTTTTGAGATAATTAAAAAAATATATTCTACATGATTACAAGACTTTCCCATCTTGCGAATTGTAAAGTAAAAAAAAACTTCGTTTGCTCTGTGATAGCAAAAAGCATTGTTTCATTTGCGCTCTCCGATCGTCTCGAAGAAACAGAGGGTTTTCTTCTCTTATCTCGTTTCGTTCTCTTTTATACTTTTATTCGTCTTATATTTCCCAAGAGGTTTTCTTTCAATTCATTATATTTTCTCCTTTCAAGTTATTTTCATCAGCCCTCGGTAGGCCTGCGCCCCTTTTCCTTTTTTCCGCCCCTCGCCCCCAACGCCAACGCCGCCCCTCGAGCTGCCTTTATTCTTTTCGGTCCGGAATATTAAGAACTTTCAAAATGGCCGTCAAATTAGACGAGAAAGACTACAGGGCGCTTAAAAAGATTCGCCCCCGATCTTCAATCAAAGGAAAACAGCATCGCACTGTTAAAGAGCTATTCACAACGAAACCAAGGACATTTTTGAAATGAGAACCATTCATCCCTTAATCAGCATGTTTTTCCTATTGACATTCATAGAATAACATTCTAAGAAGCTAAAAAACTCAGTTGCTTATGTCTGATAATATTTCTTTCTAATCAATCAATATTAACAAACAGGGATATACCTATAAGTATAGTATTATAGTTGGAGAGAGAGGGGGAGGAATTTACATTTTTTTTTGAGAAAAGCATAAAAATATAAATAATAATTAGTGCTCGAAACGAAAAATTTCACTAAGTGAAACGCCAAATCTCAAAGTCAAAAAAAAAAAAAGAAAAAAAAACGATTTCATTTATTTTCAAAGAGTATAAAAACAATCAAAGTTATACACTGATGGTAAGTGTTTCTTGGCACCACGCACTCTCGTGGCCAAAAATATAACTAAGCTACTCGGGTCAGCTGCACAACTATCAATTATGCCGAGGATAATTTTTCAAAATTGAGATGCCGAAGAATATTTAAATAAAACACACAATATTGCATTAGTAAACAACAAACTAATAATCTATCTTGTTTTTTTTTTTTTAATAATCTATTTTATAAAATAAAAATAAATATGACCCGATTGTGTTAGTTTTTATTTTGACCACCGCGGTTTACCAATGGACAGATAACATATTAAAAAAGTTTAGGTACAGCTGTATTATATTGTATGGTGTAGGATTGCGAGGCGGAAAAAAAGAATGTCAATTCCTGGGAGAGGCCCATTCCCATTAGGGCCTAGTTTTAAGATATCTATTTTTGAATATAATATGTATATTTTAGAAAAATGAACAATAAAGGCTTATATTATTATTATAATATTATATTTTATTAAATAAGAGCAATCAAATATTGCTATTTGAAAATTTGAATATATTATTAAAAAAAAATTTTTTAATTCTAATTAAAATGGGGGATTGAAACCTCAAACCCTCCTTACTTATGCCATGCCTACAATTTTCTGTTAAATTGAATCGATCTACAAATAAATTTTTTATAAAATAATATTCTTAATGATATATTTTTTTCATAATAAATCAGAGATGAAGTCCCTGCTTCATTTGATAAGCTTTGAGCTTCAGTCATGTCAAAAATTAATTCAGAAACTTTCTAAATACTTCATAATTAGGGGTAGAAACTTCTACTTTTATTTAGTATCTCATCAAAAATGTCTAATCGAGAGGTTATTTCAACTGAAACTTTCCACTGCATGGTCAAAATTTATTAGACTCATCGTGAATTCTCATGTTTTTTTTTTTCATTAAATAGTTTTTATTAATAAATTGTTCTTTGAAAAGAGCAATAATATATATGTAATAAAAAAAGCTAAAAAATTCATTTAACACAAGATTCTTAATAAATTTACTATTTTTTTATAAGCATATTCTACATCAGGCCTGTCCAACCCGCGGCCCAGCACTGCAATGAATGCAGCCCGAAATAAAATTATAAAGTATTTCATCATTCACGTCCATATTTGATTAAATATCTTAAAATCACAGGACAGTGGACAAAAATCAAACAACAGAGTTAGTTATTTAATTTACCAGACGTTTCGTCACTTTATTGAGACTTCATCAGTGGCTCATTCAATATAAATCTTTATCAAAAATTTGAAAAAAATGAGCCACTGATGAAGTCTCAATAAAGCGACGAAACGTCTGGTAAATTAAATAACTAACTCTGTTGTTTAATTTTTGTCCACTTTCCTTCGATTTTAAAATAAAGTTATAAACTCCCTTAAAGATTTTTATGTACTTACTGGAAAGCATCTGATACAATTTGACCTTATAATTTTTTTTTCTTTCTAAAATAAAAAGAAATGGAAACACGATTAAAAATAGAAAAAAATAAAAACTTTTTCCAAGACTCGGTACGCTTTCTAGTTAAACCCGCAACAAGTAATTTCTTTTGTAGATTTTTGTCTGAATTTTAATAAAGTCCAATTGAATATTCTCTCTCTCTAAAACGAGTATCGTTTTGGTCCGAAAGCAAAAGGCCATTCCTAGAATAATAGAAATTAAGACATTAATAATCTGAAACAGGTCTGTTCTTGTAAGTGGATGCAACTTACAAGTCCAGGCCCGTTTCAGGCATCCTTGCAATACACCTTAGCTCTAAAGAAAGAGAGATGATTATTTCCGCGCTCTTTCCAGTTAAATTCATTGATCAGATTCTAATGAAAGAATCGCTCACCAGCACATTAAATAATAAAAAAGTGAAAACTTTTTCAAGACTCGGTGCACTAAATCTGCCCTAGGAATTATTAATAAACCTAAATATAAATTGTATATAAACATCCTCTTAAAATCTCAATAGAATAAAAGAAAAAATAATATTTTCTGCCTTTTGAACGAGATATTCCAAAATCTAATCAGTAGGTACTATATATTGATACAAACGAACTTTTTGACTTTCCGTACTTAGGAATCGGAATTCAGACACACAAAGAGAAAAAAAAATCATTTTTTTGATTAATATATTTTTTGTGGATTATTCGATTTTTAAAATAAATTATTATTTCTATCAAAAATCAGTATAAGATAAAATAAAAGAATTAGCTTAAAGATTGTGTGTTCTACTTATTTTAAATTGTTTCATTTGCTTGAGGTTCTGCGAGCGATTTTTATATCAACTATTAGAAAAATAAAGATTAGATTTTCATTAAAGAGCAGATATTTTCTTTAGCTTATTTTTATAACCACATTTTATATCAAATTAAAGAACATTTAAGAAAATATTTTTTATATTATATTCAAAAGAATCAGCAGGTGTTCGAACCCGGGATCTTCACATGTTCGGTGCGATGATTTTCATAAGAGTGTAACTAACTATATCCTCTTAACCACTGATCCCCATTTTAAATTTAAAAAAATATATATTTTATTTAGTTTTTTAGCAACTATTTTACTAAAGTATCGTTTATATAATAATCTATTATTTGATTAAAAAAAGGACAGAAAAAATAGTTTTTCATTAGCTTACTAACTAAAATATAGCTACATATGAATAAATAAATAAATGTGAAAATAGCAATTTCTTTTTCACAAATTCATAAAAAAGTTCTTTCCCCCATAAATGTAAAAGCTTATTCTCATAAAAATAAGTTGCAATCGAGATGGATGCTTAATTACAAGTCTTTAAATAGAAAGGAATAGATCCATCTATATATAATAAAAAACTCAATTAATAGTGAACTGTGCGTTGCAAAAACTTGAATGAATAATTCTCTAGAGGTTGCCAACCCAGTCTATATATTTTTAATTAAAAAGTTTTCGTTCCCTAGTCTATTCTGAATTTCATTATAGTTGAACAACTTAAAATAGAATTTTTTTTTAATCCATGTAAAAAAAGAATCATTTTCATTTGAATTGAGAGGGCGTGTTGGGGTAAAAAAGGACAAATTTTTAACGTACGATTTAGGCTTAAAAGAAACAGAAGGTCAGCAAAAAGATGGTGAAATAATATGCTCTTTTTTAGGCATTTCCTGGTCTTTTTAGCGCTCTTTCCTCTTCCTTCCTGGTTTATTACACTGGCCAAGATTAAAATGTTGTTAGGTTGTGTGTTGGAAAAACAGCCCCTGCCTGAGCACAAAAACAGCAAAAACACCCTGACCACACAAATTACCCACCAGGCCATCTCTCTTCTTGCGAATTAAAATTCTACTGCGGGAACAACAAGTAGAAGATAGAAATTTATCGGGATCAACTCGGTTAAATCTCTTTTAAAAAAGCTTGCGAGCGAAATTCTATTAAGAAAAATCGTCATCAACACCAAAAGGTTAATTAAATATCGGATAACGACCCGAAAAAAGAGAAAAACATGAAAATGGAAATATGTATATTTATTTGAAAATTCTTTTTCAAAAGAGCGCTCTATTCACAAAATATAATTAAATATATGTGATTGATTAGTTTGAAGGACTTTTGAAAGCCACAATTTAACGAATAATTATTTTCAGAATAAAATAAAATTCCAAATAAAATGTAACGTGTTTTATATATATTATTAAATATATTATATTTTACAAAAATAATTTTATCAAACAAAAATATATAATAAATACGCGGCAAATAATTTTAAAAATATTTGGCAGATTCGATTAAAACAAATTTAATAAAATTGATTTTTAAAAATTATAGAAAAATAATTTAACAAATAAAATGAGAGGAAAAATAATATTGTAATGTAATGTCTATTGAAAACATGTCATTCGTTTGGAAATATTTTTCGAAAGTGATTTAAAATATTATATTAAAATTTGATTTAAATATTCCATTTATAGAAATGTCCATGTGTAATGAGGGGGAGGAGCAAATAAAATAATAGGATTAACTTTTTACTTACATCAATGGAAAGTTGCTTTCATGGCTGGATCTGTAACAAGAAAAAACATCATAACTTAACTTTGTTCAATTTAACAAAAATTGTCATTCTGAAGGAGTAATTTTTTGTTAAACTCCCATTTCTTTTGAATTTAAAAAATAATCTGAGAAAATGAGGTGAAAAATATAGTATTTTTCTATCCACATTCCCAGGAGCTTATTATTTATCGTTTTATAATAGAAAAAATATAATACCTGATATTTTTTCATATAGAAAATCAAGGATTTCTTTGATTGTTTGAAATTATTTTAACAAATCACATTTTTCTAGAATTAATTTAAAAAATTAGTATAAAGCAATAAGTACCTATTTAATAACAAAAATTTGAATTAATTGTCCATTTACTTCATGACTGGTTCAGCTCAAAAACACTTTCAAATCTCAACTAGTACTTTTAAGCCTAGATGAAGAAATTATGAAAATTCATTATGTGTTTGATAATTCAGCCAAAATCTAATCGAATTATCATAGCAGATTTGATGATTTAGTGGTTGAGATCTTACGACAAACGAATTATCATGCAGTTTTATTGAAAAGATTTTGTTTTGCCAAGTGTAGCAGAGTTTTTATATATATGGGCGGTCCATGATTGCTGTAGATGCGGCGCATCCCTAAAATTTTAAACATTTAGAGTATTTTCATAAATATATAAGATGATCTTTACATTTTCAAAATATTGTCGGTTATTTCAAATTTTTCTATAAAAAACATTTTTTGTTTTGAAAAGTATATATATTGGTTCTCAAAATTAAATAAAAATTTTGCATAGTTTCAAGAGCCAATTAAAATGACTGATGTGCGGGTAGAAGGTTTGATGTCCCTGTCTGGTATATATTCCAGTTCAAGCATCCCAAAGACAAGTCCAGACGATTTTTAGTCGAATAAAAATTGTTCTTGCTGAGGAAATATTAAAATATTAACAATACAAAAAAGAAATAAATAAAGATGATTCGGATACCTATCTTTGGACTAATCCATTTCTAAGAACTCTCAATATATAAGATCGAAAATAATTAAGAGTGCTATAGACAAGTCATAGCTTGCTTATAGCAATAGAATTAGAAGAAATTGAAGATTTTCTTATAGGATAGTCGATTTCCGTCACAATAGTTAATTTCTGACTCCTATCCTCACTCACACAAACCAGTATCTGTTTTGGACGAAGGTCCCAAAATATATTTTTTAAAAATCTAATGTTAAATTTGAAAAATAACGAAAATGTTGATGATGTATTCGATGTAATTTAGAAAAAAAAAGAAGATTAAAATAAAATTTCAAAAAAATGAAAGGTACTAATTTAGGACAGCATCCCCTGGCTGAAAAGTCACCAACCTACATTGATATATATTTGTATATATGTGTGTTTGAGTGTGTTTAATTGACTCAAGTAGAGAACAACCTCTTTGATTATCTTTATGATGCAGTTTTAATATATTTAATTAAAGTATTTTTTGCACACATATAAGTGTAAAATTTCTCGAATGTAAGATTCAAAATAAATATTTTCAATAAATTTGTATGAAAAATAGGCTTTTTAAATAATTTTATTCTTTCAACATAGCTCCTAATTTTAAACTCAACTAAAATTGAGAGTTTGTTTCAGTGAAAACTTTCCAACTTACAGTCCTTGGTTAAATCTTACTAGACTCATCGTGGATTTTCATGTTTTTTCAGTTTGTTCTAAAATGGCCCAAAAATATTCATATATGAATATTTTGGGGACACTATAGCACAAAGCAAAACCCTTTAAAAACTTTTGGACGGAAGCAACACTGTGCTTTTTAGATGTCTAGTAAATACATTGTTATGATATAAACCTCAAAATCTGGGAGTCTCTTAAGAAGAAATTTTCCTCGAATATGCAATCTATAAAGGGATCAATTTTTATTGGATTCCCAACTTAAATTTTAATTAAAAGCACACCTATTTTGACAAAATAAAACATTTGAATGTGAATCTTGTGTAGGAGGCACTTTTTCCAAGTTTTTATTACCTACCTAAATAATTACTGTCCTTTTCTGAGATAAACTTTTAATAAATATTACTTATAATTTAAAGAGAATATAAAAAAATATGAAAATTCATGATAAATTTTATAATTTGTCTCAATTCTTATAAATTATCATAAATTTCAAATGATTATCATTAGAATTGAAATATTTTTAAAGAACGTTTCGTTATTTCTCAAGGAGTAGAAAGGGTATAAAATTAATTTCAATAAACAATAAATTTTTAATTCAAAACACACATATGTATATTCTTAAAATATGAAATAATTTATGTAGTCTTCAGAGAATTTTATCCAACTATAAACAAATTTTCAAATTGAAGGGGACAATAAAAGAGTGTGTATTCTGCTGGAATTATAAATTTTATTTATTTATAACGAGACTATAGTTTCGAGGGCTTTGCCCTCTTCATCAGTCTATTACAATGTATTCACAGGAATTAATTTATGAATCTTGATGAATTTTCAAATTTTAAGTAATTTCTTATATTACTGGTTGGTTCAACACTGAATATACCTTCCTAAACATTTCAATCTGCAAAACATCCAGAGAAAATTTTTTAATCATTTTATTCTTTCAGAATATATACAAAAATTAAAATAGGCTTATCCCGTTTCTAAAGTTTTTCTTTTATTTAGTTATCTATTACTAGGAATTATTAAGAAGAGGTCGTTTCAAAATTTACTTAATTTATCAAAATTTTAAATATTTTTCTTTTATATACCTACTTATATTTAGATTTAAATATTTTTTGAGGCTTCATTATTAAATTTCTCAAAAGGATGAATTGTAGAATTAAACAATTTTTCAATAAAATTCATTTAAAAAAGTATCAAATTTATTCAATTCAAAAATCTATAAGCCTTTAATTCATGAAATTATTTTTTCTATCATAATCTTTAGTAAATTTTATTAGACACTCATTAAAATTACCTATCATTTTTTTTACACTTTACCTACTAAAAGAAACCCTTTCTTGTCTTTTAGAATTTATTATATTGTTCAAATGATTATCATTAAGGTGTTAAATGAAAGGCTTATTTTTCAGCAGTTTTAAAAAAATGACAATATGAAATGTCTCTGTGGTCATGTGTTCGAATTTTGAAGACTGAACAAATACGGTAATTTTTGGGTGAGGTTCACTAAAGAAGGAATATTGTACAAAATTTGGAAAAATTTAAAAAACTGCTGAAAAATAAGCCTTTCATTTAACACCTATAAGAATCCTCAGCACCACCGTGAATTAATTTTATCATTAAGATTATAAGAATCTTCCCGTAGATATTTAGTAAACAACATAATACATTATTTTAATAAATTTGTCTTTACTTTGAATTGTTCCACTATTAAATATAATTACTTAATAAATTTATTTATTAGTATGAAATGTAGTTTCCATGAAAAATCTTTAATAAAATTATCCAACGCGAAAATTATCCCAAATGTTGTATTTTGGTTATCCTAACCCTTCAATAAAATTAATGTTTTTTTGTTTAATTTTTGCATTATTAAAAATAGAAATTCAATAAATATAGTTATTTGTGTGAAATGCAGTTTTGAACAAAATTCTTTAATAATACAATAATTTTTTACTGATTGTAAAAAAATTCCAATTGTTGGATTTTGACTATCCCTACTCTTTCTTGCTTCATTAAGTAGTATTTTATGTTATTTTTCAAACGAATAGTGTTTAATTTGTTGGTCTGTTTGTTTTATTTTTTACAGACGATGTCCTGTGGCTCAGATCTGCATGCGCCGGCGGCACGGCCTCTGTGGCCGAGCTAGAGGCCTCGGATCGGGCGAGAAGAACGGCCGGCTCCCGCTGCACCACAAACACCCTTCAACCCCGTCAACCCCGTCAACCCCGAAGCTCCAGCTCACCACGCGACCTACCAGATCTCCAAAAAGTATCCATCTCCTTGGCACCACTGGTCCAACACGTGTGATTCCACTCGGAACATTCATGTACAAATCATATGCAGGATAACAAGTTTCAAATAGTTTTCCGACAACCTAGGCACAAGTTAGACAGGTTATAGAACCCTTTCTCTGAATAAATTGTCTAATAGATCCACGTGCGCACCAACAACCCCACAACTAACTCCAACTTCAACATATAAATATTAAAAAAAATCCCTTGACCTTATCCGTGGCAACCAGCCGCCAAAAAAACTACCCAAAAAACCAAATCCAAGCCTACTCTATTTGTAAATAAATAGTTACTTCTTACTAGAGCATCAGTTGATCGATTGTGGAATGTTTGTGAGTTAAATTACTAATGCGAGGTGTTTTCTTGGTTTGTCTTTTTGCTCGGATAAGGAATTAGAGAAGGAGGGCGTCGGCCAAGAAACAAGGAGCCCAGGATAAGGGGAAGACGAAGACACCCTGGTTTACCCATATACCACAAGTAGTATGTTATAAGAACGGAGAAAGGGACGGAGAGAGAGAAAGAGAGAGAGAGAGCTAGAAACTAGCAGCGCAATTTAACCTTGCATAACACAACCAAGGATGAACTTGAACCAAACATCTCCCACCAATAGGTAGGAGCAGAGCAGTCAGCCACCACCTGCCATAACAGAGCAAAAATTACAACAGAACATTGCATACTGAACAGGCACATTAACAACAATAGCATCTGAAATCGAAATCGAAATAAAAACAGAATAATTTCCTAAAAAAAAGTTAAATAAAATTTAATTTAGACAGTTGATTCAATACCCTATCATTATAAATGCCCAAAAGAAAAAAATCTAATGTTTCTCAAAAGCTCCAGCACCTCTACATTGTCCTTCAACTAACACCTGCTTCACTAAAAGCCAAATTAATTCAGCAATCCTAAAGAAAAAATTATTTAAACCAGCCGATAACAACCAAAAATAAATTAAAAATTGTACAACGCAAAACAAACTTACTTCAAAAATATTGAACTAACCAACAACAAAATCATAATAAAAAATATACGATTTTTTTTTAATATATATCCGTATCACGTCTGTTATTTATCTAAATATTCCCACAAATGAACAAATAATCAACACAAAAATAACTAAAAACATTCAAATTCATTTTATTTTTAAATATTTTCAATAAATTTTATTTAATAAAAATAAAAAAAATAATAATAATAACATTATTGAGAAAAATACATAAATAATAAATAAATAATAAATAATCAAAATAAAATATAAGCAAAAACAATTTCTCTAAAAATAACAAATCCAAATACAATTACCAAAAAAAGAGAGAACAAACAAACTATCCGCTGTTTTCTGTTCACCTGCATAATCCAAAGCAAATCAAGCTTAGGCCTACTACTGAGTTATACTGAGTGTGTGTGGCCCCAGAATTTAAAAATATCTTAGGTATTTTTATAAAAACATAAGTGTAATTTTTAATTTATATTTATTATAAAAATTAACTCAATACCCAAAGTTTCTACTATGATCAACTGTTATCAAGTGAGGTGAAATTCCTTTGGGTGGCTTAAAAAAGTGATTATTAAATTCTGGGTAGCGAACTTTTCCAAAGGATCACTAAAGGTTTTTAACATGACTTTATTTATTAATAATCATAAAAACCAAATTAAGTATATCAATATATGGGTTTAAGTTCTGTAATTGTTGTGTTAATCAGTTGAATTGTTTCGGCTGAAATCAACTAGATTCTGATGAGAATATTATTAAACATATTTAAAGACTAATGCAAGCAAAAATAATAATATTGGTCGTAATAAGTGTGGTTTTACAAAACGGGCATCGAGACCAAAAAGTACTATGAGATCCACTGGCTTAAAGTCGTGTGCAGAGAAATCTATAACCTTAACACAGTTCCACTAAATCACAAGTCATATATGGGTTCTTGAGATCCACACACTTGAAAACGTTCACAGATGTAGTGATTGAAACATTGTGTATTGTACTAATTTTATTAAAGAGTAAATAAATTAAAATTTCGTAAAAAAGAACTAAAAAACACTGCACTGTTACTGAAAAAAAAAAAACTGTTCACCTGCATAATCCACAGTGAGCCGAGCATACACCTAGCCCAGAAGGCTAGTTCGTGTGTGAGGCATCATCATTTTAAAACAACTTATATTTAATGAGCCAAAGAGATAACCTAAAGACAAACTCCGAAATTAACATTTTCTCGTTGGCAGTGCAAAAGGAAAACACTTTTAAAGTCTTTTAAATCCCACAAGAAATTTCCGAGCTCTATTACGAAAAGTTTACATCTAAAACACAGTTGAAATAGCCTAATATTTTGTAGACGAGCAGAATAAGAAAAAAGTTTCTTCGTTGGTTGGAAAAGCCATCATAAAAAGTCTCTCCTCCACTTGGCCGTGGAGAGAGGCCAGGCCTCATTTCCACCCAGCAGATGACCATATGGACAACACCTAGTTTTATTATAATTTTTTCTTGATTTTTTGTCACGATTCAAGCGATCCAGCAGCGAAGCGAAGCTTTTACAAACAACCACTCTCTCTTCAAAAAAAAGCATCTGAAATGACAAATGGACTTTTCAATTTTTTTTCCATAAAACAATATTCCTAGCCCACCATCTGCATTTAAGAAATAATATACGTTAACGAGACAAAAACATTTTCTTTATCCCACATGTCGTTTTCCATAAATATACAAAAACTATCTGATTCATAAAAAATAGATTTGTTTTTTGGACACAACGGTCACCCGAAGCCAAAAAGACTCTCTCTCCTCCCCCTCAGGTCATTAAGATTTTTTTTTTGCCTTCCGTCTCGTTTACCAACAACATTTGATCACCGACCAACGCATAGCTAAACAATCAAGAAACAATAACTGAGAAGATCCGCATCGAATCCAATCACCACACCCCGAAACAACAATATAAAAACCACTGAAAAACCAACCGGGGAAAATCATCAATAATCCTTTAAAAAAACCTAAACCAACTTTGTTCATAAATTTATTATGACCTTTATACATATATCATATTAATGTAAATAACCTAGAAAGATGATTTTAAGAGTTTTAAAAATTATTTTTAATGAACAAAGAATTAGAAATCCAGGATTTAAGCCCAACCTGATTGTAGCTCTATTTATTTTTATCATTAAAATTAATTTTTAAGATACTTAAAATTAACTTTCTGGATTAATTGCATTAATACAATCTAGGATCTCATATAAATATATTTTCAATATTAAAAACAGTTTTAAAAATTATTAATATATGTTCACCTTTGTTCAGTCAATTCCATTAACAATCAGCATAACAATCATACAAAATAGAGATTGAAAAACTAAGTTAAGTATTAATAAATGATTAGGCTAGAAAAAAGTAAAAAAGTATATTTGAGATATATTAGTTATAATTTAATGGCCATATATACAAGTCAATAACCATCTAATAATGATCAAGCCCTCATCAACCCCAAAGAATATACCAAAGAAACTCTGAAATATTTATCAAACATATATCTATATATCTATCTACCATATTCTTATATATACTCTACTACCAATTTCAAATAAATAATTAAATATCCACTGAATACAAACATCAAAAAGCATATTTAATTTTCAATCACAACAAACCGAATAAAATGAATAAAATTCAATTTTTAACATGACACAAAAACTGCACCAGAACCAATAGCATGGATTTGAAATATATTTTGTATTTTTTTCATCATTTAGTTATTATTCAGTTTCATTCCTCTTATAAAAAAAATTCACCATGTAAAGCTTTCTGTTATTAAAACCACTAATAATCAATCTATAGCCAAAACATCGATAGTTTTTAATCAATTAAACCAGTAATGTAAGATTGTTAATAATATATATCTACTTATCCTTATTTTACTGTAAACACAATAAACAAATGAAAAAATAAAATAAAAAAAAAAGATAATTTTTTGTAAATTAATCACTACTTGTACTAGAAATAAGAAAACAATTTGTTGACACCCAATCTAGCATGTATCAATCAACAATCTAGAAATTAGGTTAATAACCAAGGCACTATCAGTTTATCTAAAAGAATTACACCTAAACCTTTTGTAAAATAGTCTAAGAAAATAGATAATACTTCTGGAAAAGTCAATGGCCATTAGTCATCTAGTGATACAAGATTTCTTTTTAGAGAAATAAAAAAAAGGCCAGTAAATATAATATATTTAAAAAAATTTTATTAAGTGTTTTTAAATATTAATTAAATTATTTAATAAAATGTTATATATTAATTATTTCATTCGATGAAAAAACAAAGAAACCAACTTCCATAACAATTATCTTGGTATATGTTTAAAAATGAAAAAAGATTAAAATAACCCCAGACAAATAGTACTAGACTTTTATCCATAGTTTAAATGTAAAATGGAGTAACAACTCTCAATTATCTCAGTCAGGCTCAAAGGTATATGAAAAAATGAAACAGAAAAAATCTATTTTCTTGACTAAAAATCACACGAAAACAGGTATTAAAATTAAGAAAAAATAATTATATAAATAAAATGTTTAGTTTCAATCCTGAAGAGTTGTTATTCTATCACAATTTTATAACAAACCAGCTGTATTCATTGAAATTGTCAACCAAAAAGTAATAAACATTAAAAATTTTATATTTGAAAACTATATAATTATGTATTTACTCTAATTCCTTATTTCCTGAATGTAATAATTCCTAAATCAAAAGATTCAAGAGATTTTTATTATTTTATAAATAATAAATTAACTACCAAAACTACTCAAGATATCCTAAATTTTCATTGAAACGTAAAAAAAATTTTTATAGGTATTAATATATTACTTTAAAAAAACTTTTGTCTAAAGTAAAACATTGATAAGGTTATTTAATTCAATTTCCAGAAAAGTAATAGATTAGTTCAAGCTCCTATGTTTCTATTTTTTGAAAATCATTTTTTTACAATTTTCTAAAAGCCACACTATAGGGTTTTCCCGATACAAAAGTGAGGGGTGGGTTGGCTGAATGGTGAAGGGTGTTTTTTTCGCTTTCACTCTTCTCTTTGCTTGTATTACCCTCTAGCGGCCGTAAAAGAAAGCGGCGCCATTATTTTTCATTTTTAAAACTTTTTGAACTGAGCTCAGATTCAACTTTAAAAAACTACTATTTCAAAGGGGTAAAAGGTTTGTCAGCCTATGTTCAGTTATTGATCATATAGTATAGTTTTAGTTGCAACTAAAACTAGACGCCAACTAGTTCTGGGTTAACCTAAAACAGTAATAATAGTGAAACAAAGTTTCGCATGCAAAACATGTACAAATGGCTACTGTTGAAAACAAATCATGCACCAATAGAAAGAGCGTTTGAAGTTCTATTGAATGATGCTAAAAGCAACAAAAAAAATACAAAACTATTTACCTTAAAACGCCTTAAATTTGTCTTCAAAGCGTATACGTATTACTTCCCTCCCTTAAACCGTTCCACAAATCCATCCCCCAAGGACGGAGAATAAGAACCCCTCGGTCAGTACGAAAACAGGTCGAGAGATGGCGCCACTTGCCGCACGATGCAAACGATCGGTATTAGGTGGATGAATTGGAACTCGCCCCTTCACGAGGGCTGCTAGCGCTCAATTCAAAGGGTTAATTTTTAGATTTTTTTTCTAATTTATTTTAATTATAGGTATTATAAAGAGTTTGAAACATACTATGAGAAAAATTATTACTCTTAAGCCAATATTTTGATTTATTTAAAGTGTAAGATAATATTGTAGAGAAGATATTACTTAAGGTATGGAACATATTAATAAGACTACCGATTGGTTAATAAAAAATTAATTTAAATTTCATTAAAATTGATCATATTGTTATTGATATTAAAAATTTTACATTTAAATAAATTAAGACAGTCTTTGGAATGGCTGATAACACTGATCAACGAAAATTTCTCCGCATAAACCTAACAATGGATTCCAGTAGTTTTATATGCTGATTATCATGCAATTACCCAATTTTATACAACACGTCTGATTTTTGAGAAAACGACGAAAAATGTCATTTTGATCTATTTTCGAGTCCCATTAGATATTAAACGGCAATATTTGCAATTAAAATATTTTGTTGACGTAATAAAAAACAACTTCCTCTTTGATTTTCAAATTCCCACTTGTTTTTAGCTCAATTAGAACTCGAGTTAAAACTAAAAAACTAAAACTACGTGATTATAAAGGATAAAAAACATAGATAAAAACATGTGGTCTTAGGTTTTTAGTTATAACTCGAGTTCTAATTGAGCTACAAACAAGTGCTAATTTGAAAATCAAAGAGGAACCTGTTTTCTATTACGCCAACAAAATATTTTAATTGCAAATATAATTGCTGTTTAATATTTAATGGGACTCGAAAATAGGTCAAAATGGTCTTTTTCGTCATTTTGACCGATAATAACTTATAACAATGACGTGTTGTAAAAAATCGGGAAATCGCATAATAATCAGCGTATAGGACTCTACAGGAATTCATTGATAGGTTTACGGGAGAAATTTTTGTTTAATTTTTTTTGTAACGAAATTTTCTCTGGAGAAAGACGGACTGGTAGAAATTCCAATTGAATGTAATGGAAGGATATGAAAAAATACAGATATCAAATAAGTGTACTTTGTTCTCCTTTCCTTTCAAACCGATGTTCGGAAATTTTCCTCCTTCTTCAGGGTTTCAAAGTGATAATAAATGAAACAAATAAAATGTTTCATTTATTGACCCTTTGTAACCCTGAAGAAGGAGGGAAGAATCCTCCGGAACGTGTGGGTTTGAAAGGAAGGAGGAAGAATTCCAAGAATTACACCTTATTTGACATGTGTTAATTTTTCTTCCTCACTACCCCTGGGCTGCCTATTACATTCAATTAAAGTTTTTGTTTAATTTTTGTCGAGCAGTGTAATTTTCACAAACAATTAAAACAACATTATCAAAAAAATTAAAAAACAATTAATTAAGTATTATATACAAGTATTATTAAGTATTATGTACTATTTTTGAGAATGTTAACTGTCATGAGACTTTATGTTTTAATTTACTGAAACAAAAAATTTATTTCGAGTATCTCAAAATAGTACAATAAATCTTGTTAAATTTTAAAAACTTCTTTAAAACACATTTGTCATTTTTAGGTAAATATTTTTTGTTTTCGAAATATTATCTTAATTGAATATACTATAAAAAGTTGAGAGGGTCCGAATTGATAAGGAAACATTTATAATTCAATTTAGTTTGGTTGAAAAATTAGGTTTATGCCACTGAAGGGTGGGGAAAAGTTTAACTAAAAGTTTATTAAAATTAATTTCTAAAATCGCAGTAAGTAATTTTTTAAAATTGATTATCTATTTGAAAAAAATTATGAAAAAATAATCTATTCTTATTAAAGCCTGGACCTTATTTTAGTTTAGACCTAAAATATAATTTTTTTACTAAAACATGAGAATAAAATTCTAGTTAGAGTTTTCATTTAAAGTTGTGCAGTAGATTTCATGGCAATCATAATTTATTAATTATCACATCTAATTGAATAATTTATAATGTTGAATGAATGAATTACTTTTGCTTTACGGCGGACATCTCATTTATAGTCGTCGCCGAGTTTCTTCCTCCACCGGGAATAACATATTTCACTATTTATGATTTGTTTGTAATTAACTTTTACCATTTTATTATGAAATGGAATTTTTTATTTATTAAAATTATTATGAAATGTATAATGTTCATAAAATTTTATTATCATTTTTAAAATGTAATTATTTTTTCCTCTTCGGGGTTTAATTGATAAAAATAATGAAATTTATGAGCTTGAATTACATAATATCATATAATTTAATAATACTTAACCACTATAAGGAAACATGAAGTGGATGATGGTATATTACTTGGTAGGTACTATTTAAACTATTAAAAAATTTACTGAAATGCTTAATAAATGAGGTTCTTTTTTATAAATAATAAATAGACTGTCGGTTTAAAACATTATTATTTTAAGTGAGATAAGTGATTTAAACCATGCCTTTAGTCATATAACCTCTCTATAAATATTTGATGACCCACTTTTTTTTAAAGTTTACTCAAGTTAAAACACATAATTAAATCAATCGTCTGATATTTCATATACGGGTACTTGAGTCTCACTCTGGGGGACTTTGTTATATTCTTCAGAATACAAGACTCATCCCTGCTATTGTACCTTCTTGCTGTAACATCTTTCGCAGCATTATGACAAAAAAGGAAGTAACTCAATTTTAAAAACATTTTTTGAAACTTTACAACACACAAATCAAAATATTTACATAAAAACAAAAATATCTAACAATGTCTGTGGTGAAATTTTATCGAAACCTTTAAATAAAAAATAAATGTGTGAGCCATATCCACATATTTTTTGTTAAGGGAGAATGGTGTATGTTCTTGGTGAAACATCTATATATAAAATTAAGGTTTGTCTGTGAATTGCTCCAAATCACGCCAAATTTTGGTTACAATACGTTTTAAGTAAAGTTATGAACGAAAACACGCTCAACAAAATTCTCATGTCCGTCTGTTTCAGTGATTTCCGCGAAAAGTTGCTCACGATTCACGTCAAAACGGCTGAAGAGATTATTTTGAAATTTCATATTTGTATCAGATGTCTTCTAACATACGTTTTTAGCTATATAAGGTTTTGATATTTGACCAAAAGGGGTTTGGGGGGGCGCACGAATGAAAATTATCAAATAACTCCTAAACTATTAACTCTATTGCAAATTTTATAATGAGCAAAGTTGTAGCTGATGTGATTTCTACAACTTTTAGTTTTTAAAAAGGGGGGGGAGGTGAAAAATATGTAAATTCTTGCCCTTGGAGCAAACTCAATCATATACATATCGCGGTTGTGCGGGGGGTAGGGTGCTGATGAGCCAGTTCAGGAGGCGTGCCCTGACTAGCAAGAGAGCTGCCGAAGGCGGACCTTGCAGCTAGTATTAAATAAATAAAATATTTTAAAAATCTTCTTTTATTAATTTTTTATATATGTGAAACCTACCTAGTATTTTATATTGAAAAAAATTTCAAAAAATTTTCTTTACTTCATATCCACATAAGCTCACGGGGGAAGTGAAACTTTAATTTTAAAACCCACTAATAGCTCTAGACAAAAAATACCCATGCTTGGAATTGGATAAAGTAGAAAATTATTTTAAAACACACTACGGAGTCCAGGAGGCGTATACCCATGGCCAACAAGATGCCCCCTCAAGGATTGTCTCTATTTCCACTCTATTGGGTCATTTTCCCTTTTGTAACAAAAGAAATTCAAACATATTGCCAAGTTAAAAAGTTTCACTTCAAAAAAAAAAAAAGACGTAGAAGGATGTCTTTGAATGGATATTATTTGAACTATATTTTTGAGATACTTCCAAAAATACATTCAGATATTTCTGAAAAGATGTAGATAGACTTTTGAAAGAACATCTAAAGAACCTACTTTGAGTTACATTCAATACACATATAACACGTAAAAGAACTTCTGCATGTCCCTGATATATAAGTAAGATTCAAGCATGACCCTGAGTTCCTGAGTTGGCGACGGTACTAATATTTTCGTGGCGTGAACAGGACCCGCGATGGCAGAGACCATTTTGGTCGTTTTATTATCTAGTTCCTTGATACAAGTGACTCAGTAGAAAGAAAATTCCCTTTCCTATTATCTTATTCTCAAGAAATAAAACATTCTACTTTTGTTAATTTACTTTGGAAATTTGTATGCAACACTGGACGAAGCTATCTAATATGGCCCCTTCCTGCTTTCGCAGAAATTATTGGCGAAGATCAGAATATCCATGACATCTCTTCCAGGTAGGTATATAGAATTATAAAGAGAAATTGATAAAATTGTCCTCTACTTAATGCAAATAAACATATACTTATACATATCTACATACCAGTGGCGGTTGGTGTCTTTTCAACCAGAGGATGCTGTCCAAAATATTACCCTTCATTTTTTGAAATTTTATTTTAATCTTTCGCTTCTTATTTATTTATTTTTTGTAAATTTCATCAAATACAGCATCATTTTCGTTATTTTACAAATTTAATATTAGATTTAAAAAATATATTTTGGGACCTTCGCCCCAAATGGACACTGCTTTGTGTGGGTGAGGTAGGAGTCAGAAATTAATTCATGTGACTTAGCCCATAGTCCCTGAAATGAAAATCGACTATCTTCCACAATGAATCAGCCTGTCCTAAAAGAAAATCTTAAATTTCTCCTCAATTCTATTGCTATAAGCAAGCTATGAGTTGTGTTTAGTACTCTTAGTTATTTCCGATATCTTACATATTGAGAGCTCATAGAAATGGATTAGTCCAGAAATTCTTCTATATTTATTCCTATTTTGTATTATTACTATTTTAATCATTTCTCAGTCAGAACAATTTTATTAGACTAAAACGCGTTCTCGAACTTGTCTTTGAGGTGCTTGAACTGGAAGATATACCAGCTAGGGACTTTCCAAACCTTCTATCGGAACACTTTTCTGAAAATTATTCATTTTAATTGCCCTTTGAAACTATGGAATAATTTAATTTAATTCTGAGAACTATATAATTATGTACTTTACAAAACAAAAAATGTTTTTTACAGAAATATTTGAAATAATGAATAATAATTTGAAATTTAAAGGTCCTCCTGAAATTTTGAAGTCCACCTAATAAATGTTTGAAATTTCAAGGATGCGTTGCATCCACAGCATCCACGGACCGCGTGCCACTGCTACATACATATATTTAATATATATAGCAAAAATAAATATGTAGGTATATATATTATTTATTTGTTTGAAACTACATTTTGGAAGGTTTGTCCTTCTATCATCAGTGATTATAATTTTAATCTTTTAAACCACACTCACTTAATATTTGGTTCAAAATCTAATCAGCTCTTAATCTTAATGATCGAAAATTACATGTGAAATGTTTTCTGATATTCACATTAGTTTTTTAGCTAGAGAGTCCACAAAAATCTTTAAACTATACTAACTAACTAACGTACTTAACAGATATTTTTACATAATAATTAATATCTCGTAAAATTGTAATGTTTTTGACATTCAAACATTTGAGTTTTTTGTAGAACAACACGACATGGTTTCGCTCAATTTTTTTTTTTTATCAACCATACCTGTATGGTAAAGTAAAAAATAAATAAATTGTATACATATCAATTGATGATACAAATTATTTTCGCTGTCTCTATTGAGAATATTAAGATTCAAATTTTGGGAAAAGAGCAACCATAAATAAAGGCTTGTCAAACATTTTTGTGACACGCCTAATTAACTTCCTTACACCAGGCTGTCCATCCCCAGGGGCCTGTATGGGCTGGCCCCTCCATCGTGAAAAGAACAGAGTAGAAGGAAAGAAGCCGGGATCACGAGCAAACCCCAGAAAGTTAGATACAATCCAATTTACTAAGTTAGGGGGCTTCTACAGTAATAAATTAAGTTAAATTTATCTCCCACTTAATTTTTTTCAGACCCTATACTTACAGAAAAAATGTCTGGGTATAGCCGGGAATCGAACCCGAGAACTCCGGGTTGCCAGCCAGACATGCTGACCATTACACCAGGGAGGCCGACTAATTTTAATCGGTATTAAATTTAAATCCTTTAAAGAACTTATGTTTCTCGATAAGCATTCTGATTTAAAAAAAAAAAAAAACAGTCATTTTTGCGAATATTGCAACAAAAAATCAAATTGTTTGTTCTGGCTCTCAGACTTTAGCCAAAAAGTTTGTTATACTCTTTCTAGCCTGTATCTAGATTAATTTTGGAATTTTGTTGCTTTGCTATTTACCATTATTTAAGCGCATAGGTGCAAAAAGAACTGACCAATGAATTTTTTGTCACTTTTTGTATTCTGGGTACCAGAAACAAGCTTTTCCGTAATTCTATTTTCAACTATTAATGGTATCCTATACTTTCTCTTGGCACCAACAAAATTAAAGAAAATTTTTCTTGGGAGAGAAACACAATACTTTCACACAAAATTTTTCATTTATAAGAAAGAATTCCCGGCCTAAACGTTTGATACCATATAAATTATATATATATATATATATATATATAATTAATAAAACTATTATGTAATGAAGATGTTGAAGCTTTTATTTTTGTGATTAATTTTATTAAGAATTGAAATTTTAGTAAAATTACACATAATTAATTATAATTATTTTTTGAACACAAATAGGTTAACTTAAAATCAGAGTGAGTGCTCTATGCTCATACTTAAGAATGATCACAGGATAAGTCAATCGAAACATCAAGGTTTATTGTATTATTTATTCGTGTTCAATAAATAATATAATTAACTAGCTGCAAGGCCCGTCTTCGGCGGCCCTCTTGCTAGCCACCAGAGAACACACCCCCTGACCCCATCACACGACCCCCCCCAGCGCCATCCCCCCCAACACTCTATTCCGACCATGTAAACTCCACTAACCCCCACCCCTAAAACCCCTCCAGCACCCCAACCCCCCGAACCATGCACCTGTTCTTAACCCCCGATCCGTCCCGCTCCCTCCAACCCTGCGCACCACACCCCCGCCTATCCACCTGGACCCCACCCCGCACCACTCCCTGCACCTCCACCCTACTCCGCCTCACTCATCACCCCACCCCCATTCCACCCCCGCACCCACCCTCCGCGCTCAGTTTTTGCATTTCTAGCCTTCTAGTGACCCAGATTATGTATACAAAATTTGCTGAGTTTGGCTCAAGAGAAAGAATTTTCGTTTTTTGACCCTCCCCCCCATTTGGGTTTTAGTTTTTGCATTTATAGCTCTCTAGAGGCCCAGAGATTATGTATACAAAATTTGGCTGAGTTTGCTCCAAGGGCAAGAATTTACATTTTTTCACCCCCCCCCCTTTTGGGTGGTTTTTTGGAGAAATTTTAAACAAAGTTTCCAGAAATCACACCCCCTACAACTTTGTTTATCATAAAATTTGCCGTAGGGTTAATAGTTTAGGAGTTATTTCATAATTTTTATTCGTGCGCTCCCCAAACCCCTCTGGGGTCAAAATATCAAAACGTTATATAGCTCAAAACATGGGTTAGAAGACATCTGATGTAAATATGAAATTTCAATAATCCCTTAAGCCGTTTTATGTGAATCGTGAGCAACTTTTCGGAAACCACTGAAACAGACAGACATACATACAGACAGGAATTTTGTTGAGGGTGTTTTCGTTCATAACTTTGCTTCTTGAAACGTGCGCAACCAAAATTAAGGATTTTGAGGAATGTACAGACAAAACCTTAATTTTATATAATATAGATTATGTGTGATTTTACTAATTGGACTGTCATTTGTTTTTCTCATTTCTTTTTAAACCAAAGTTTCGAAGATTCTTCCCTCCTTCTTCAGGGTATCAAAGGAAGTCAATGAAGGAAACAAACAAGATGCTTCTTTCTTCTCTCCTCCAGCAGTGTTTGAAATATTTTCCTTTCTTAGCAGAAGCAATAAATATAATTCTTTTTTTCGTAATTATAAAATTCAACTCTAATTATTAATAAACGTTTTTCTTGATTAAATGATTGCATTAATATATCTATAAATTTTATTTATTTTTTGAATTAATTTTGTCTTTGGAGATAGTCGTATGACTGGTAGGATTTTTAGTTGAAAAGTAATGGAAGGCAGCCCCAAAGACAGTGAAGAAAAATTACCACATTTCCAAATAAGGTGTATTTTATTAGACTGTCATTCTTTTTCTCATTTCTTTTTAAACTGACGTTTCGAGGATTCTTCCTTCCTTCTTCAAGATTTATTTTTTTTAAATTTTAATACTCAAGATCAGATGTAGTTAAATAAATCAATTATCATATATGATAATTCACCTTATTTTGACTGATAATGTTTTACGTTCCGTAATATGAAGCAGTAGAATACACAAAATACTATTTTCTCACGGAATAGAAAAATTACCCCGGACATTGGAATAATATCTTTGTAATTATCAACTAAAGTTGTATTTAGTAATTGTTTTGATATGAATCTATGACAGGAAGTTTTATTGCAAAATAGCTCTTTTCTTTGAACGAAACTCAACTAGGCATGCCGCATGTTGTTGCCTAGCCCTAGTGAACAAACAGGTGTTTACTAACACTGGTAATGCTGTTGGCAAAAAATCAATGTTAAATTATAAATGACATACGGTCAATAGGAGAGGTCGGGAGAGAGGAAAGGAGGGGGCAAGAAGGGGCTAAGGTGGGGGCCTACTTCATTAGTGGCCCTCAATTTACTATTGTTTTTCTCGAGTATGTGTTGATGAACTCATTATATTTTAGTAATTCTTTTTTCTCTTATCTTCTAATAATGGAGGTGTTTTTCATTCTCATTATTACAAGGTCCAATTACCATTTCGGTTGGATATTAATTTTATTCAGTTATTTCAAACTTGGAATAATAGATGATTTCCCTAGTTCATTTAGAAATATAGAAATAGGAATAACCAATTTATTTTTTAAATATTTGATGAAAAGCATAACCAAAGAAAGGCATAAAAAATAAATTGACTCCTCTAATTAAGCTATATTTTGATGAGAACTATATAAAAATACCAAGGAAATAGAAAAACTTTAATAGACTAGTTTATTTAAAGATCTTTTTCCCAAGTTGAAAAAACTACTGGTACTTTACCATACAGGGTATTGTTTGTATTGTAATAAAAAGGAAAAAAGTGTTTTTTTGCTTCTTTTTTTTCGGAAATATCTCAAAAACACAAAATCTCATAAACTATTTTGATTAAAAAAATTAAGGAAACCACATATTTCCTATTCACAAAAAAGCCCTAATATGAACATATGAAAAATTATATTTTTCGAGATAATAACTGTTTTGTCAAAATGTTTGTTATTCTGTTAGTCTGTTAGTTAGTCTGGGCGCTACCAAATTTTTGTGGACGAGCTACCTCAAAAACTCAGTGTGAATATCAAAACCAAATTTCACAGGAAGTTTTGGGTGCATTGAAATTTAGAGCTGATTAGATAGATTTTGGTGCATATTGACACAAAATTAAGGGGGAGAGAGGGGGATTTAAATTTAAAATTATGATATTTTCAAACTAAATGAACAAGACAAATGAAATATACTATAAAATGAACCTATATTAACGAAAATTTATTTTTTGCTGGCGACAAAATTAGGGGTGAGGGGGGGGGGGGGTGAAAAAAATGAAAATCTAGGCCCTTGTACCAAACTCAACCAGAAGTGTATGGTAAAGGCAAGTGGATGGCCACATCAGAACGTGTCAATTTATTATTACTTATTTGAAAATTTCTTCTATACATTTTAAAATTAGAAAGTGTTTAAAGTTCCGACGTCACGGTATTCATTCTAGTTTTGGCTAAACCATAATGTTTTTAATTAAACTAACGACTAATATTAAAAATTTTAAAATGAAATTCTAATACATTCAGAATGTCAGAAAATGTGAGAGATCTTACTCTACATATAGGTGAAAGCAGTATTCGAGACATGGGCGAATTTATTTTGTGTGATAAGCTTAAGTGTAAAGAAGTGTCTGTGTCTGAATGGAATGTAAAGCTTTTGTGAAATAGTTTTGTTAAAAATGTCCGAAAGAGGTCAGCACTTGTCGGAAGCGCCTTGATGTTAGACAACCTGCCTCATTTGTCGAAAAATGTAATATTCAAGCATTCAAGCACCTTTTTGTAATGGAATCGCACACAATGAATATGAATGCAATAGAGTAACACATAAAAAAAGGATATGAATCTCCCTTTTATATCCGTCTTTCCAGCTCACTTTCAATATTCAGGTCAAGGCTTTCTAAATGGAAGTGCTTGCTTACGTTCCTCTGAATCCAAATTTTTTTCCACAAGTCCTTTTTTATTTTTATATATATATATATATATATATATATATATATATATATATATATATATATATATATATATATATAAAAACTTATCTCAGTATTTCTAATAAAATAAAGAAACTAATAAAATTTTAAAATTTACAGTGAAACCCCTCAAATCTGAACTAATTGGGGCTGTAATCTGTTCGGATTTCAATTTGTTCGGATTAGCTGAAAGCTGGTGGTTTGGATATCTTTTTGATGAAAATGGTTCTTTTTCTATCCTTGAGAAGCTGAAGAAAGTTACAAAAAAAGACGTTATTTACTGGGTTGCACAATCGTGCCAAAATTCAAGTGTGAACTTACGGCGAAGATCTTGGAAGAAGCTTTGGCCTAGCCTCGAGTTGGAGAAAACACCTACCCAACTTAAATTTGTCAAAAAAAACTCGTTCGAATTTCCCGGGATTTCAGATTTCCGGGGTTCGAATTTGAGGGGTTTCACTGTATATTTTTAAAAAATTTATTTCTAAGAATAATCATCATTAGGTATAAAAACAGTCCTAAGAATGTTTTGACGCAACCCTTCTCTATTTGTATCCCCATTAAGTATAATAAATCAATACTAAATAATTCACCATATATAACTAACTTTTTTTTAACCCTACCATAAAACTCTTATCTTTCTTTCTCAAAAAAAGATTAGGCCAATTTTTCCTGTTAAATACAAGAAGGTTGTTCTATTGATGCCTGTAATGATCCCTACTCCCCAAGGAAGGACTTTTATGTCGCCTAGGATGGAGGATGGAGCAATCAAGGGGAGAATCGAGTCAAATGGGCTGATAGTAAATTCCTGATTAGAAAGGAGAAGTAACTTTTAAAGAATGTTTTCTGAAATGGAAATAAATAAACAGTGGGTTGAGAAGGGCTACTAATAAAACAACAAGATTGGATACACAGAGGAAATGGATTTCTTTTTAAAAAAGGACATCAAATTTGCCCATTTATTTTTTACAATTTATACATAGTAGGGGTTTACATACTAGTGAATTGTTGAATCACTTAAGTAAAGTACTAAAAATTCAATCTAGCGGCGTTTTTATATTTCTTGATTTGGACTTTCTGCAGCTAAAAGTAATAGTAGTCAGAAGAAAAAATAATAATAATAAAATAAACTATATATAAATATTAAATTGAACGTTTTTGTGCCGAGAGTAGCAGAATTTTTATATAATGAAGGAGACAATAAAAGAGTGTGTCTTCTGCTGGAATTATAAATAAGGATGGAGTTATAAATAAATAAAATTTATAATTCCAGCAGAAGACACACTCTTTTATTGTCTCCTTCAATATATATATACTATATAAATATATAGTCAAAAAATCAGATTGTTTCTACACCTGGCAAACTTCACTTGCCGGGCAGGCTAGAGCTATGAATTCGCTCAAATATTTTAATTTAATTTAATTAATTAATTTTTATTATTTTTTTGCTTATCCCTACTCCGATATGTTTGAAAACATGGAGAAAATTATTTTGCAAGAATTATTTTTTTTGACTGCCTGAATTCACATATACTTAATAATCGTTTTGTAAATATACGTATGATGTTGAAGGAGACAATAAAAGATTGTCTCTTCTGCTGGAATTATAAATTAAATTAAAAATTTATAATTCCGCAGAAGACACACCCTTTTATTGTCTTATTCAATATATAAAAATTCTGCTACTCTCGACCAAAAGAAACTTTTAGTTTAATAAATATGATGTTTCAATTATTTTCATAGTTGAAAACTGACTGACTCGCTCGTAGAAGGCATAGTCCAAATTAAATGTAAATATTAAATCACGAAAAAAAAAAAATTTTGCTCAGTGTGCTTTAAAATGTCTGAAACGTGGTTAAAAATATTTTTCAAATATGATTTTTTTTTCTCTTTGTGTGTATGAATTCCGATACCCACGATAAACCAAGAATGGAAAGTCAAAAAGTTCTTTTGTTTCAATACATTGTACTTACTAATTAGATTTTCAATATCAGGTTCAAAAGGCAGAAAATATTTTTTTGAATTATTCTATTGAGATTTTAAGAAGATGTTATATATAGTGAAATGAACAATTTATATTTAAGTTTATTAATAGTTACCTATTTTAAATTGATTAATAGTTACCTATTTTAAGTTTATTAATAACTCTATCTAGTGTACCTTTAAAAAGTTTTCACTTTTTTATTATTTAATGTGCGAATGAGCGATTTTTCGTGAGAATCTGATCGGTGAAAATAACTAAAAAGAGCGCGGATATATGACTTCTCTTTCTTTAAAGGTATATTACAAGGATCCCAAATACAAGCTCAAACCTGTTTCAGACTATTTGAGATTAATTTCTTAATTTCTATTATTCTAGAAAGGCCCTTTTGCATTCGGACCAAAACGATACTGGTTATAGAGAGAGAGAGAGAGAGAGAATATTCAATTGGACTTCATTAAAGCAAATACTTTTCCCCAATTAATGTTTGAAAATTATTTTTCTCCACCTTTTAATGTGTAAATGAAATTTTATATTCCATTTAAAATCAAAAAATTACTAATAAGGGGGGATAATTATATCTGCTATCCTAGGTTTCAGTAGAATAGTTCTTTTAAGATATTTTTATTAAATTATATTTTTTCATCTATATATAGCAAAATATTCATTTAAATATAATGAAAGGATTTCAGTGAAATTGGATCAAAAAATCAATTAGAGCTGACAGGTCGGAATTATATGAGTTCTAGAAACGACTTTTGTCCAATTTGTATGTTAGATCTATGAGGTAGATAAATGGCAAGGCAATTATATCATACTAGCTGCAACGACCCCCTTTGGCTGGCCTCTTGTTAAGGTTTTGACCAGTTTTTTTTAACAACTTATGGCAAATGACTGGATAGCTAATGCGTCGTTTGCTTCTGGTTTTTGCGGAATTTTTAAATTACTTTTTGTCTTTCACTGGAAATATATGGTCAATGTTAATGTTATTTGTTAATGAGCATACATTTCGAATATCGAATAAAATAAAATAAAATAAAATAAATAAAAAATAAAATTTCTATTTTTATTTTTATTTTAATCAAGTTTATAGGATGAGTCGTTTTCATTTTATGAAGGAAAAACTTTTTTGAAACATTGTATCATTTTCTCTAATTGAAAATGCTGGATATCTATAAATCTAAGAGTTTTAACAAAAAACTGGTCCAAATAAATTCAAGACAACAAAATTTCCTACAGAATAAGATAGGAATCAAGGTTCTAGGATGAGTGGTTTTCATTTTTAGAAGGAAAAACTGCGATTTTTTTTTAATCTCATTGCGGAACCGGTTACCATTATCTAATTAAGATGAAACTTTGTTTCAATTGTATCAAATTTAATCTAGTTTAAAAATGCATAGAATGGTCTTTGTCGAAAAAGTGCTCCTTCATGGTCAAAATTGGAAAAATCCAATTGGAATATTCAAAAGTGATCTCCGGGCTGTTTTTTGGATCCCCATTAAAAATCGAACTACTGGACCAATTTTGAATATTAACGTAAAGTTTTGTTCTCTTTAATTTACTATAGGACTGTTATTTACTAAATATGGACCGTTTTCGAGTTATAAGCGAAAAAATGGAAAAAGTCCTAAAATTTCGAGGTTTTTCGGCCACCAAAAGATGTCCCCTACACTTTCGAGGTCGCAAACTTAGATTTGGCATACCCACACCAAACCAAACCATCCTAAAAAAAAATCTTTTCCCAAATTTAATGTAAGCTGAACTACTTTTTGGATCCTCTATTTACTGGGCTATATAGTTAATTTGTATTGGTGTTTGATAATTTGTTGTAGCATAGTTAGTATTGATGTTTGGAGGACCTAGCCACCGAGGACTTGTGCCTCTAAGCACGTCGAGGAATAAAGATTTATTTATTTAATGTGCACATTATTCCACTATGCACTTTTACCTTAACATATTCTATTCTATTATAAGTTGACGTAAAAATATTGAAGCTGAGTTTAATTATTCAATCCAATTATGATGAAAATCTCTTCGGCTTGTATAGATGTATATAAATATTGTTTTAATGTAGTAATCGATCTCTTTCGTTTGTCTCTGAGGGGTTTCAGGTGGCATAGAATTTTTGTAAATATTTACTGAAACTTTATAATTAATATTTCTCGCATTCATCATTAATATTTCAATGTCGTGTATCATATATCCAAATAAATAGAAGATGATGAACAATAACAATCCAATAAATAAATAAATAGAAATTCGCTATTTGCCTAGTTATGGTTGGATAACTTTTTATCTAATTCGCAGATTACCATATAAAAGTTTAATGAATGCATTCTATTCAATGGCAATTATTAGTTGCTTATCACAAATTCCCAGATATATCCTAATAATACATATCTCTTATTAATCTATGAATAAGGATAATTAGACAAAATTAATTTTTATAAATTGATTTTCAAAAACTTTATTCAGGTGAGTGTATAAAATTATAATATTAATAGATCGTGTAAAACTCACTTTCACATATCAATTCCTGTGAATCAATTGTAATAGACTGATGTAGAGGACAAAGCCCTCGAAAATATAGTCTCGTTATAAATTAATTAAAAACTTTATTTTTCCAACAGAAGACACTCTTTTATTGTCTCCTTTAATTTATTAATCGATCGTTTAATTTAAAATATTGAACTTTTATTTATTTATTTTTTTTAAATATTTAGAAATTAACAGAAATAGTAGTAGGATAAAAATAAAGTTTTCTAGAAAACTAGTTAAGTCAGAGGTCTGATTAAATAAACACTTTTATCTCATTTTAAAAATACTATTTTAATTTTAAATCCTATTTACTTACTTACTATGTACTTATAGTTATAGACCCGTTCCTCAGTGCGTCTATTTGGTGCACACGGGTCTCTTGCCAATGTCGTCCAGTGCCGGATTATTTTACGTCCACTCGGGTCTCGGACCGCGTTTTTGAAATTTAGAGCAGGGGTGTCCAACCTTTTGGCTTACACGGGCCGTATTTAATCAAATACAAATGCTTCGGGTCGCATATAAATATACTAATTCTATTAATATTTCTCAAATAAATAGAATAATTTTAATGTAGATTAATGTAATCCAGGTGGTATTAATGATATTACATTCCCGAGTGGGTTTATATATTTGTTCTGACATGTAAAAAAATCATGCATAACAGCTCGGACTCAGTAATTATAATAATAATAATTATATTGATTTTTATTTAAATTAGTTTTTATACTAAGATTTAAATTTCACTTACTCGTTTACATTTTACCATGTTTGATTAGATTAAGTCGAGAAAGCAATCGTATATAAAACATTTCTTAAAATGGAATTTTTTTTAATACACTTATTTAGCTAGAGTTTATAATATAGAAATTAGAATAGATTTAATTGTATATTGCGGGTGGTTCTAAAACAAGATCAAACTTGTTCGTAAACAAGCTCCGACATGTTTGCTCGAATTGGAAAAAATCTTTCAATTCGATACTTCTAGGATTTCCCTTTTAACTATGTATTAGGTGCTTGTACAATAACTAGTACTCTTTTTTGCAGGGTCCAAAGTTCACTCCACACCATGACCCATACCCCATTGAGCCCATATGACGTGAATTGTGAACCCCGTCAGGCCAAAATCAAAATTTTCCAGCAAGGACTCGCGCGTTGAGGACTTTCCAGTGATTCTGCGGGGTCCCACGCGTCTTCCAGGTGAGATTTTTTTCCATTATTTTTTGAATTTTCTTTATTCTACCCATTCTTTATTTATATATTTATTTCACAGTTTAAAAAATAATTTATCTCAATATTATGATTTCGATTATTTTCTACTACTTTTTCAAATACTTAATTAAAATTAACATTTAATAACTAGTATTGTAAACCAGTCTTAACCTTTTGAAGCTGCCATCCAAATTTGAAAAATACTCTATGTCGAAACGTCGACCATTTTGATGAGATTTTCTCTACAAAAATCTGCAATCTAGATGATTTGAGCTTGAACTTCTCTTTCGATAAACAACTCAACTACTAAAACAGAGGTGTCCAACCTTTTGGCTTACACTGGCCGCAATTTATGAAAAAACAAATGCTTGGGGCCGCATATAAAATATACTAATTCTATTGATATTTCTCAATAAAAAAGAATAGTTATAATGTAGAATAATGTAATCCACCATGACAGAAGCAAAAATGTCATGGCACAATAATCTATGAGATCTTTTCTTTCATTGTGTTTTAAATCATTTAGCACTTTAGAAGTTTTAACTGAAATAATAAATATTTTAGAAAATGTAAATATGAGATAAAGAATCCTTAGTAGCACAATGTTTCAAACTATATAGTAACTACATAGTGCCTATATAGATTTTGAGAATATATATATTACAAACGACTCCAGAGTCCCGACATCCAATATACCATATACCCATAGTTGACAGCTTCAAGTAATATTATATAATCGAAAAGAATTTTGTCTATAACTTAGTTTACAAGTAACGGCAAAAAAGGCTTATACGATAAACACGAATCTATCAAAATCTATATAGCACTATGTAGTTACTATATAGTTTGAAACATTGTGCTACTATTAGGGATGGTTTTTAAATATTCGAAACTTCATTATTTTTTTAACCGAAAACTGAGCTTATAACTTTTCTTTTAGTGAATTTTATTCTTGAAAATAGCATTAGGTACCTACTATATATAAATTCATATTTCCTAACAGTGAATAAGTTTTGTGAAACCATGAATATTTGTTTCTGATTTGATAATTTTTATAAAATTTTAATAGAGAAACATATGAATGAAACTAATGAAACTAATTATTAAATTTTTCTTTCAGTTCAATCTCTGATTGAAAATACATTCAATCAGAAAGTTTGTAGGTAAAATATTTATATCTAATAAAAATGGAGTCAAAATAAGCCACATTTGCGATTATTTTTTCCGAAATCTTGATATATATATTTTCACATTAAAAATTGAAAATCTCCCCTTTTATTCTTCGAAAACTTTTAAGATGATTTTCCAATTTCTTCTTATTTTAGAAAAAAATATGAGATTGTATCTGATATGTTTTCTAGAAAGGACATAAAAATCTTAATATTTCAAGGAAGTTTATAATTTTATGTCGGGCCACATTCATTGCAGTGGTCTCGCTGGGGATCCACAACTGGGTAGCAGTACTCCATCGGTTATCTTCTCTCTTAAATCCTTTTTAGTTTTTAAAAATCTATTCTGCCATGTGGGTGCATTTACATAGAAACCACAATAAATGAAAATGGTTACTATAAAAAGAGAGTGAAATTTCTTTCGTTCTATTTAACTTAGACCTCCCATAAAGGGGTATATTTAGAGGCTAGAGGTCGAGCGTTGTTCGGTAATTTTTTGCGCTAGCTAAAGCGATATATTCATATTATGTTTAATTTTAAATGCAGGTAAAAAGGTCGATTTCTATTCTAAGGAAGGATTAAATAAAACTTAAAATTAATTTTTTCATGTAAATGTTTCGACCCGCTCTGATATTCATCAGGATATCGCTAAGCACAAAATTTGTTTTTTAATTTTATTTGATCATGGCTTTAAATAGAATTCAATCTTGTTACCTTAAAATAATATTAGGTCATATAAAAAGTCTCCGAGAATTTTTGGTACTTACATTTTTGAACAAAAAATTTCTTTATTGAAAATAAATTTTAATCAAGTACATATTGATCATTATTATCTATGACCTTTTGCCATTTTTTGGGTAACTTCATAATTCCATCGTTATAGAATTTCTGTGATTTATCGTCGAAAAACTTGGCCAACTGATTTTCAGCGGCGCTTCGGCCGGCCAATTTTTTACCATCAAGAGAGTTTTGCAAAGACCGAAACAAATGATAGTCAGACGGTGCAAGGTCCGGGCTATAAGGTGGATGCATCAAAACTTCCCAACCAAATTTCGACATAAAAGATGTGTGCACGAAAAAATTTGCTGACCGAAGCGCGGCTGAAAATCACTTGGCCAAATTTTTCGACGATAAATCACAGAAGCGCTATACAGATGGAATTACAAAGCTCCTCAAAAAATTGCAAAAGGTCATAGATAATAATGGTCAATATGTACTTAATTAAAATTTATTTTCAATAAAGAAATTTTTTAGTTCAAAAATATGTATACCGAAAAACCACGGAGACTTTTTATGACCTTATTAATAATATACCTCTTTTAAGTTGTTGATTTTTTTCAATTCTATTTAATCCTGGATGCAAAAAGATAGCATTCTTTTTCTGATTTTAAATTTACCTACAAGCAGAGAACAATTTTTTTATTATTTTTGATTAATGTTTATCACCAGCCACTTTGGTTGTTCTCATTAAAAGCTTATATACTTTATAATATTTTCATTCTTTTTATCAATAAGATTTTTATGAATATTTATTACTCTTGAATATGACTTTTTGAATCTTAATTAATAAAGTAAAGGGTGTGTAGTTTCACAGTGAATGAAATAAAACTCAAAGAGGTTTATACAAACTCAATATAATTCGGATTATTAGTCCATCATCAGGAGTTTACAGGTTAAAAACTAACATTATTTGAACAATGATCACAAAATATAACATCAGATGTTATATTTTGTGATCATTTTTCAAATAATGTTAGTTTTTAACCTCTAAACTCCTGATGATGGACTAATAATCCGAAATATATTGAGTTTGTATAAGCCTCTTTGAGTTTTATTTAATTCACTGTGAAACTACACACCCTTTACTTTATTAATTAATATCATGTTTCACATAAAACCTACACCACTTTCTCTAAGTAAAACATTTTTGAATCTTGTTTTCTTGGGATTAAATTTTGTTTCAATTAGAAAAATTTTCATCTCTTGAACCAAAATGCAAGCTGCTTAAATTCATGGAAAAGCAACGAAAACCTTGTGACAAATTAACATTATTATGAATAAGATATAGCCAAAATAATCACCAACGCTCTGAATCAAGTCTGGCACAAGTAGAAGAGAAATCATTAATAAATTCAAAAATGCATTACTTCATAAAAATATCCTATCTTAAAAAAATATGAACAGGTTTTCAATTATTTATCTCATTTTCTTTTTAATTTTTAATATTTATTATTTTCTTACTCCTAACGGTAGAAAAGTCTTAGGACTAAATAAGTAAGTAGGTAAGTAATATTTATTATTTTAAAGGAGTATTATAATTAAAACAGTTTTTCCTGTCTTTTTTGTTCACACTTTGTTCTTACCTCTATCACTCCTTTTTCTGTTTCTTTTCTCCATTTTCGTTTAAAGTGTGATTCTCGTTTGATATCATTAGCATGCTCAGTTACTTCTGGCAAACTTTCGGACGTTTGCAGCGCTCTCTGCTGGCGAAGTGGACGGACTTCGAAGCCAAAGAGGATCAGTTTAAGGAAATTGGAGGAAATTCAGCCACCCCATCCTCACATTATCCCCTAGTTCTTCGTCTTTGTGATAAAGAAGACAATCACCCAAGATTAACAAAATGATTTTAATCAATATCCTCATTGCTATAGCCAGTTTATAGTTAAATTATTATTCAAACCACCTGATAAGATTTTTTTAACTTTAACGCAGTACTTATTCCATTTTTTTATTTATTTATTTTTATTTTTTTAAGGACAATGAGTTTTCAGAATTTTTTGACTCAATACTCTCAATAATATGAACAAATAATAGTCATTTATATTATTTTCTTATTTTTGAAAATAATTTATTGCTCAGATAAATAATTAACGAAAAAATCTGCCGTGAGGCTTTACCATACGAGTACATTTGCTTTCTCTCGTATATTTCTTGAAATTTAATTTTATTAAACTTCATATGTACCTAAGTGTAATTATGTAGAAAAAATTAGTGTTTTTGGTTTATTATTAATATTATTTTTTTTAGAAAATGGTAGTTATATTATTACATGTTAGAAGTATTTCTTTGGAGACGGACTGGTACCATTTAGCCTTCATTCATTGACCCTTTTGTACCCTGAATAAAGAGGGAATATCCTCCGATACGTCGGTTTCAAAATAATATTACCTATAAGACGGAAAAGATTTCTAATAAATATTATTTGTTGGAAGTAGTCAATTATTTATTTCTGTACTGCCTTCATCAAATCCTGTTGGTATATGACTATTTTGAAAAAAAAAAAAAATATTTTATTTTTGTGAGATTTGGAATAAAAAATTTAAACTAAGAGATTATAAATTTTTCTTTAATTAACAATTTCACCAGTTTAAATTTAGTAGCAAAAACTACCTCTTAAGAGGTTTAGCTTTTCCTTTACATTAAGTTTAATATTAGCCTTTAAGTCAAAAATATTTTTACCTTGTTACTTTATCCAATGCGAAGCATGGGAGAAAGTATTGGAATCGCTCTCGCGGCAAGCGCGACTTCAAAGGGTCCTCAGGTAAAGACTACGGAACCCATAGACTCAATTAAGGTCACAAATTGAAGTATTCAATGAGATTGAATTTTAGCACGTGACGGTTTTGCCAAAAATTACCTGGAATCTCGCCGAGAGTCCAAAAAGTGCCATTTTTTTTGGAAGTGCGTGCGGATGGATGGATGTATGTGTGTGTGTGTGTTATCGTTTTTTTCGTCCACGATTTTTTCCACACCTTTGCGCTGATTGAAATGAAATTGAAAACCTACCATTAATTTAACAAAATGAAGCGCTGATTAGTTTTTGGTACATATCGGTCCACAAACATTAGTACTTTATTTCAGTACTTTTTTAGTTTTTTCTAAATATCTTGAAAATGACTTGACCAATTTTGATGAAATTTAATATCCTAATTAAGTACCTTGGGGACCAGAAAAAAGGTTAAATAAAGTTTTTAGTAAAATCATATTTTAAAGTACTTTACTCTATAGTAAAATAGAACTTTTTTTTAATTTTAAGTTCTTTAATATTTATTCATTTGCTCGTTTTAATATAGCTCATTTAACCTAACTTATGTAAGAATGGTTAGGCTTAACGCTGTGAAATGCTAAAAATTTTGGAAGAAATTTTTTAAGTAACCATAGCAACTGCGTTGTTTTCTTATCCCTTACCTTTGCTGAAGACATAGAGGAATCGACTTTAAACCAAAAATAGCGATTGATTCTCATCTAATACTTGAAGAATAACCATTCTATATTGGATATTTGACGTTTCGGTTTTTATTGGTAACCATTGCTGAAGACATGGAGGAATCGACTTAAAATCAAAAACAATGATCGATTCTTATCTAATACTAGAGGAATAACCTTATTGCATTCCATTTTTGATGTTTTAACTATTAATGGCAACCTCTACTGAAAACGTGGAAGAATCAACTTAAAACCAAAAAGACTAAATTCTTTTATGGCAAACAACTCAAGCTTGAGTTGCCATTAATAGTCAAAACATCAAAAATAGAATGCAATAAGGTTATTCCTCTAGTATTAGATAAGAATCGACCGTTATTTTTGATTTTAAGTCGATTGCTCCATGTCTTCAGCCATGGTTACCAATAATAATCGAAGGGTCAAAAATCTAAGGTAGAATTATTATTCCTCAAGTACTAGATGAGATTCAATCGCTATTTTTGATTTTAAGTCGATTCCTCCATGTCTTAAGCAATGATTATCAATAATAACCGAAATGTCAAAAATCCAATGTAGAATTGTTATTCCTCGACTGTTAAATGAGAATCGATCATTATTTTTGAATTAAAGTCAACATGAACTGCAAATTGCAAGTGATATCTGATTTATATAAAGGAATAAACATATTAATATTTCAAATGAATTTGGATAAAGTTTAGTAACTATCCGTTGCAGTTTATTTTCTTATAATATTATTTACATTTTTTTTTTTTGTTTTATGAAGATAGGTTGATTTCATGGGAAGTGTCTGAGCCGAAGGTACTATTGAGGAATATGAAGGTCTGAAGAGGATGGAACAGTTATTTATTAGTAATATTTTATTTTACATTACTTATACTTGATATATTGGTCTTTTTTATTTATTATAAAAAGATACATTTTTCCATATATCTATAATATTTAAAATATGCATACAATGAGAAACATATAGAACAATTTCTTAATACTAGAGCCCTCTAATTTTAAATGACATAGTAAAAAAAGGAAGACATTTAGGTAAGAATAACATATCGTAGTAGAAGCGATGCTGTCTCAGGTTTAACAGCCTCTAGTGTCTGGTCTCAATTTATATTAGTGATATCTAGGTGTGGGCCACTGAAATACTTGAGAAAACATTTTTTAATAATGTCATATATTGCTATTATAAATAACGAAAAATAGAAAAAATCTTTAAAAGATAAACAAAAGATATATTTTATCAAATAATTATTAATATTTCCTATAAGTTTAATATTATTTAATTTAATTTTATGAGGCGACTTTTATTATTACAGATTCGTAATACTACCTCCTTGTGTTAACCATCAATCTGTTTTGTTATTGAATTCGGTTTTATATGGGTGTCTGTCTACTGACCCCATTTGCTGTTTGCATATTTTCACCTTACCCAAGCAACAAGGCTTACATTCTAAAAAATTGATTAAGAGGCCTAAAGGGTTGTGCTGGGAGTTGCTTCCCTCTATCTCCATTAGAAAGTCACTTGCAGTCAATATGAAAAATTTTCTCCTTAATGCAAGTCTTGAAATTGTTTATTTGATCAACGTAAATGAATCCAGACAGATACACAAAAAGATCAAAGAAAATTTTTTGAGTGAATTTAATACTTGAGCACTAGACACTGGAGAGAAGTGGAGTCAACTCTACTATTAACACCATGACCTTCAATTAGAAAAAAAGTCTACAAAGCCTCAGCAATGAAACAAAATTTATTATAAATGAACAGATAAAAGTTTTCAGCCTTTAATGTTATCAATCTAGTATTTACATTGGATCATACAAATTGAAGCTTAGAGGAGTCAAAATTTTAAGTTTTATGCATATTAGTAAAGATTTTCTTAAAGGGTAAAGGAACTCAATATTAACTCCCAGAAGATGAGGTTTCTGATATTAATTGCCGAAAAAATTTCAAATCGAAGCTATTATTTGATATACTATTTCTATTAGATATACCTACTTTAATTTTTTTTAAGGTGTATTTATCATTTTATCTTATACACTCAAAAGCAAAGAAAACCGGACAGTTGAAAATTTTTAGATAAAATGAATAATTACAATATTAAAAATAAATATTTCCATATTTGACTAGACAGGTAATTAAAAAAATTATTTCTAAAACTAAAATGCATTTTAATTTTTTCTGGCTTAATAAATATTATTTTAAAAAACAGAAAATTATGACGGCTATCTATTAAAATAAAAAAAAAAACATGATTAATAAAAAAAATGTTTCATTATGTCTCGTATATGAGTTTTTTATATGATAAATGTATGAAAATATAATCCGATTTCAACCATAATCAAATCCACTTGTAAGGTCAATAGCAAAATATAGATAACCCTCAACGAAAATTCTGAAAATTTTTGTGATATTATTTATTTATTTAACGCAGGGGTGTCCAACCTTTTTGCTTACACGGGCCACAATTGAAGAAAAAAAAATGCCTCAGCAGCTCGTGTGCAGTGGCAGTGAACGTGTCGACAGTGACCAGTGTTCTCGAAACAATGACAGCCAAGACGTCAGCCGCCACACCGTAAGTAATCCACCCTCAACCACAAAACACCCAAAACCTCCTAAACCTGCTAATCCACCCAGTCTTCTGAATGAAGAAATTCACTCTGAAGATACTCCCGAAAACGAACCCTGGACAACGATGCTAAGACCACGTAGGTGGTCACGCTCTCTCCCTTGAAAATGGCTCCAAAAGGAGAGCCGAAACGTCGAGAAAAACACTCAAACCCACGCGGAGAAACCCGAAAAATCTCTAATGACATATATATATATTCACGAGAATTGCTCAATTAATAATATAAAATTTTAGAAAGTGAAATTATGAGAAGAAGAATTTTTAAATATTCGAAACTTCATTATTTTTTATCTTAGATAGTTGAGCTTATAATTTTGCTTTTAGTGAATTTTATTCTTGAAAAAAGGTTCACCTATTGTAAAAATGCAATGTTTTAAGCAAGTTTATAATTTTATGTTGTGCCACACTCATTCCAGTGCTGGGCCGAATGCGGCCCGTGGGCCACGGGTTGGACAGCCCTGATTTAAAGTATGGTAATGGAAAATAAAATTCATTGACAACTTATAAAACGAATGAATATGAAAAATTGTTTGTCTGTTGGTAATTGTTGAATATTCATATTTCCACATGTTAAATAGTTTTTGTTCTCCCCTTTTAATTCTATTGGATTATATTACTAATAATAAATAATTAACCTATTTTGTTTTTTATTATAATCTTTTCGATTCTTATGAAAAGCATGAAAATTATTTTAATTCTATGATATTGATCAATATAATATTATATAGGTACTAATAAATTTTCAATATCCCTTAACAGATTCAATAAATATCGATTTATTTATTTAATGAAATTTCAACTAAATTTTAATTTTATACAATCAAATCAAAATGATTTTAGATATGTTTTTTATTCTTGATATTGTTGTCATGAATGCTGGCTGTTACTGAGCATTTTTAGTTAGCCAGCCCGTGGGTGCATTGGATGCAATAATTACTCCCTTTTTAAAAAGTACTCAATAATAATAATTCATTCTACTGATGGACCAGTGAAAAAAATCAATAGAGACTGATGGATTCCAAAAAATTGCCTAATTCTATAGAAAAGTGAGTTTTTAATGAAGAAATATTACTGGTCAAATAAATAGTCCATTGTAGGCTGAAAATATTTTTTTTTTAGAAACGTTTAGTTTAGGTAAATAGACTAGTTCTGGTGACTTTTTAAGTGATTTTTGATCTAGTAAATCAATAATTTCACTTTTATAAAATTAAATCAATAATTCTTACTAAAGCTTCTTTTGTATTTACTTAAACATTCTTTCATTGCAAAGTTAGAGAAGTGTCAAATCAACTGATTTCTTAATTCTTTTATGCCTATTATTTCTAAAAACTGGAACTTTCTCCTTGAATCTGTTTTTCCTATTGTAACAACCTTCAACTTTTTCATTCTTAGGAATACATGAGTCTATCTCTATCATATGACATTTTGATGTCGCATCTTAAATATATATTTATTTTCTAAAAAATTTCAAAAATTATTAGTTATCTATATAATTTTAGTCAGTTTATGTTTATAACTGGTTATTTCACCCTTACCTTAACCTTGAATATAGACGACATTTATTATTTTTCCACTTTTAGGTATATTTGCTACCAAATAGACAAAACACAAAACTTGCAGCAAGTCTAGCATAAAAGCTATAGCCGGACCCAGCTTTTCTAAAATGACTTTTCTTATTTAGAAATGCACTCAAAATTATAAAATAAATTTTTCTTCATTACCAAAAAAGCTCCCTTAAATCCATAACTAAAAATTATTTTATGCGCGCTTTTAGCTTGAGAGTTAAATAAATATGCGGTTTTATTTTTAATTATTTATTTAAAAAATATTTTGGGGTATTGAAAAAAAATCTATATTATTATTTTTATAAAACCAAAGATTTGAGCATATTTCTTTTAAAAATGGTTGGAATGTTTTTTAAAAAATCAGCTCGGGTTAAAAACAAATGTATATTAATAGAAAAAGAATTTAATTTTTAGGGCAATATCCTAGATTTTGTCCTAAAAATTAAAATCTTTTTCTCTTATTATCTTTAGTTCATTTTTTAAATATATTTTTATTTAATCTCTTCTACCTAGTAGCATACATTATTAATTAATATGTGATGTGGCCAACTCATGAGTATTCTAAGGACTTAAAGGCTTAACTAAAATTTGGTCCAGAGAATTCAAATTTTTGGTTCGATTTCAACCAAAATCTAATTAGTTCTTAATATCAAAATAAAATATCTTAATAAAAAATTTCATTTTGAATGTTTTGAGCTAAAGAATACATAAAAATTGGTAATATATGGTACACTTACTAAGAGAGGAGTCAGGTAGCCGCGCGAGCTACTGCTACTGCATCGCGTTAAATGACGATGTTGGAGTTCAGTCCTTGAAAATGATAGGCAAAAAGCCTGGCCCTCACTAACACTACTAATCTCTGATAAAAGAATCTTATACTACATATCCAGTGGCTAAATTAATTATGTATCCGAAACCAGCCAAAAAACAAACAACAAAAAAAACTAACAAACATTTTGACAAAATAATTAATAACTCTGAAAATAAAAAATTTTCGATGTTCACTAAAAAAGATTTTATCGTAGACCGAAAGACCATGAATTCGCTCAATTTTTTTTTTTTACTTTACAATACAGGGTATGGTCAAGTATTGTAATCGTGCATGAAAAAAGTGGTTTTTTTTCCTTCTTTTTTTCGAAATATCTCAAAAACGGCTGAAACCATTTTGATTAAAAAAATTGAGCGAAACCATGGCATTTCACTCTACAAAAAAGCTCAAATAAATGAACATCGAAAAAAATATATTTTTCGAGATAATAATTGTTTTGTCAAAATGTCTGTTAGTCTGGTTGTCTGGTTGTCCGTTAGTCTGTGCATTACCAAATTTTTGTGGACGAGCTAGCTCAAAAACTAGTTTGAATATCGAAACCAAATTTCACACATAGTTTTGGTCCATTGAGATTAAGAGCTGATTAGATTTTGGTGCATATCAATTCAAAATGGGTGGAGGGGTGGTTAAAAATTAAAAATCTAGGCAGTTTGACTCAACCAAATTTTGTATACATAATCAGTTGACCCCCAGAAGTCTAAAAATGCAAAAACTAACCAACCAAAATGGGGGGGGGGGGTCAAAAAATGAAAATCTTGGCCATTTACCAAACTCAACCAAATTTTGTATACATAATCAGTGGGACCCCAGAAGTATAAAAATGCAAAAACTACCCCCCCCCTACATAATTATAAATAATTTTAGAGGCTAGGTTGTATGGTAAAGTAAAATGGATGGACACATCAGAACACGCCAGCTTATTTTTAATCAAAAAAATTTTCGCCTTTTTTGAGATGCTTTGAAAATATAAAGCGGAAAAAAAACACTTTTCATGCATGATACAATACTTCACCTACTCTTTATGGCAAAGTAAAAAGAAGGACCTACATTCTGAATATCTAATAAAAATGAATTCGAATTTCTTAAACAAATGCATGGTCTAAACAAAAAAATAAAATAAAAAAATAAAGAGTAAGTTGTACTTGTGTAATTACCTATAGGCCAGCCATAAGGAAATTTACCATGAGCGAGTGTCAGAGGGTGGAATAGAAAATGCCCGCCCCCGCCTCGTCTTTCTTCCTTGCCTTCCCAAAAAACGAGGGATCTAATTAAACCAGTTTTTGCTATCCTTATTTTTCGCGAACGGGAAGGGTTGTAAAAAAATAACAAAAGGAACGAAATTAAAGAAAGAGGGAGGGAAAGATGCTTTGGAGTGAGAAGACTCAAGAGAGGAAGACGAAAAAGGGAAAAGGGGAGACCCCGGGGGAGGGGGCGCCTTGATGAATTTTAAATTCTCCGACGTCCAAATAACGATAAAAAAGTAGGGGTTGAATATAAAAGGGGAGTTTTTCGTACAGAAGAAATACAGTAGTAGGGACAATTTTTATCTTGTATACCATCTTAAATTCTTTTCTGCAAAAAAAAGTTATACACGTCAGATGATCAGATAAAGATTTTCCAGGTTATACGAACAAAGGAAAAATTAGAAAATTATTGTTTATATACGTTTCGGCCTCTAATTCTGAAGATCTCTACGTTTTGATACATGTAGCTAGCTAGAATCACTCAAGACATCGATCTGTTGATAAAAAATGTGATCCACAAGCTGAACGACAACGTGAAAAGTAAATGGCTCTTAACCTTTTCCACTTGAAACTCTTTAAATAACTTATTATATTTTCTCGACTCCCTTGTTATTATTTATTTATTGTCATCGGGAATAAAGCCCATTTAGACAGCACATCAGTAAAGTGTTAGTAGTGTTAGTGAGGGACCCGAGTTTTAGCCGGAAGAAATTTTATATGCTAGCCAGGCTCGAACCCGGGCCTCCCGCTTGAATATCGTCATCAACGATGCTGAGGGGAGCCCAACGCCTTAGCCAGCTCAGCCAACCAGACTCCTCTTGTTTTTATTTACTTGCTAATAGTTATTAAGATTTATTTTTAAAAAAGATTTTATTTAGTGATTATTAAAATAAACATGTTATTAGTAAATAGATATTTTTACTTTCACATTGTCAGTAATAAGAAAATGACGTTTTAATTCTTTTTCAAAACTCACCTAAAGACCTTTCGCGACCCCCGTTCAAGAAATACAGCCAGACGTCATTCATTCAAGTGCCCTCCAGGATAAGCCCATCGATCTCCCATAAAATATTATAATTAGAAATAAGTAATGTACAAATTTAAAATATGATAATTTATTAATAAATTAAGAATGTGTTTGATGATTAAAAATAATTTTTCAAATTGAAATTCTTAATTGGTTTTTTATAGTTTAGAAAAAAAAATTGTAGAAAGAACTGTAGAGTGTAGATATATTATTATTAAATTAAAAGTTTATATTAGGAAAATAAGGACAAGTTTTTATGTGTGACTTTTTTATTTATCAACCAACGTTTCGTCGACTTTGCCGACTTCTTCAGGGCTTCAAATAGTCATGTCACACATTCGTCTAAATTTTCTTATTATCTTCGTTACCATTGAAGACCATCAGAACACAAATTTCAAAAAATATTTGGCACATTCACAAAAACAATTTTTCTATCTTTTCTTTTTATATTAACAATTTCATTAGATATAAAACAGAAATAACATATATACTAATGAGGCAACCCTGTTTTTGAATCAGAATAGAATATTTTTCTCCTTTTGATCCTTACATAAAGAAATCTCAAATTCAAATTCAAATCTTATTTTCCTAATATAAAGTTTCAAATTAATACAAATTATGGACGGAAATGATAATAATAATTATTATTAATTTCCAAATAATATAGATAATTGTTTTAAACATGATTTTTTTTTCAAAAATAAATAATTTTGTTAGTAAAACCACCAAAAGATTAAGCTGAAAATTTTCTATGTAGGTACTTATTCGAATTTTAAAAATTAAAAAAAAAAAATCATTTATGATGCATAGGTATGACTTAATTCAGGGACGTTCCCAGGTTCCCTTATGGGGTTCGTTACCCTCCACCTGAAATCTGCCACTTAACACTATATGTAAATCTACGAAAATGTAATATAAACTATCTTTTAAAATTATAAATAATATATCGATTTAATAAAATATGTAAAAAAAAGTTATTTTTATACTAAATAATGAAAAAATCAAAATAAAAGACAAAAATTTTAACATAAGTTAAGAAGCCTCTGCTGGTGATTATAACTCAAATTTTGTACAACGTTAGCTAAAATATAAGTATAAATAGAGAATCGCCAATAATAGATCTGGATGATTTTTTGGGGGAATCAGAACAGCCAAGATTTTCTACAATTATCAAGATTTTTGGACCAGAGCTTTAAAATCATCTTTAAATATTGATAAATACAGTTATTAAAAAGTTTCAAGACATCAATTCATTGATAGGGAAATAAATGAAAGCTTTCCTATTACTAACTAAAAGCTGAATCCATTATATTCCAATACATTTTAAAATACTTAAGCCAATATCATGAAGACTCTAGAAGCCTTTTTTTATGAGATAAGAAAAAAGTTTTAAAATGTTTATTACATTTTAATATCTAAATTTCAAAGTACTCTGTCAGATTATATACTATTACGACGATACAAAACAAACTCATTTTTTTAGCTTGATCCACTTTAGCTCCGAACTTCTTTAATTTTGATAACAAAAGATCGATCGCTCTTATTTATTTATTAGATAGATTTAATAAACAGTTTCGGTCACCCCTGGTAGACCATTTTCAGTCCTTAATTTATAAAAATAAATTCTACAAGTCACTTAAGTTTTGGAAGAATCTTCGAACAAATAATGTTTTTTATAGACCGAAACACAGTCAATTTGTTCAATTTTTATTAAAATCAAAATAGTAGTTTAAGCCGTTTTTGAGATATTTCGAAAATTCAAAGATTGCCAAAAATTACATGGGGTCTCGTCCAGGATAACTTTAATTTTTTGTATAATATAATTTAATTATTTGGACTTATGTATCTGAGTTTGATTTAAAAAATTATAAATTGTTTAATATTTTCCCCATGGATGATTCATTTCGAAAAATTTTCCAGAATTACACAAAGACCACCAAAGCTTCGACCGGAAATGAATAAAACAAATATAAATTAAAAAAGTCGTATATCGAGAAAACATCGCTAGACAAATATTGTCTTTTGATTTGACTAAATGCATATTGATTAGGCTAATAGCATTTTAATTCCTGAAAATTCTTAAAGAAAACAAATTAATCTAATAAGTGTATCAATAAACGAGGAGATAATCCTGGAAACAAGAAAGTTCTCCAGGCATTTGCTTCCCGCTTAACATTCTCCATTATCATGTGCAATACACGAAGGCGTTCCCGAAAAAATCCACTCTTTATTTTTCCCTTTTTTTTCTTCCTTTTAGATACACGAAGGATATAACAAAAATAAATTTTCTCAACTGAAAGAAAGGAAAGGGTGAATTTTTATCGATTCCCGGAGCCTCCCGCCCTCTCGTCGGCTTGGTGCTCCCTCTCTCTCCCCCGAAAGAAACGAAATAAGGGAGGAGAAGGAAAAAAATCCAAAGGGGGTGTAACTTAGCAGAGAAGGGAGTGGTATGATTTCTAAGGGTGAAAAATGAACCTTCTTATAGGAAAAAAGCCCTCTCTTAAAGTCAAAATCGATAGCGCTCGGCGGCTCGGCGGAGGGGTTGCGGGGGTGCAGGGACGCAGGAGGCGAAAAATGGGGGGGCACCGGACAAGATAACGACTCGGCTCAGCCGCCAGGAGTTGAGCTCGGCAAAAGGACCAAATGACCAGCCAAATGGCTCATTAACCAGCCACCTAAACATTTTTCAACCCTGTTACTTTCTTACCTCTTTCTTCTGACCATGGTCAATTCAAATGGACAATTTCGCCAAAGATAAAGAAAAGCTCAACAGTTTTCAAAATGTTTTGGAAAAGGAGCAAAGTACATTTACTATAATTTTCTTTACAATGTCAAAAACTTATTGACTAAAAACATTTCATTATAATTATTTCTACTGAATTTTTCTGAAGAGATAATAAATATATTGGATGAATTTTTTTTTAACTCACAACTCAACTGTTTGTTCAGAAAATATGTATTTGTATATAATATAATAAGTGTATATTATAGCCTAGTTAGTAACTCTTCAACCAAGATCCATTTTAAAGTTCTTTTTAATCATACTCATTTGGTCTAGAATAGGCCTGGCCAACCTAAATCGCACCACAGGCCCCAGTGACGATTACAAATTTCCCAGGGCACCACACAAATAAGAATAATTTTAATATTTTTTTTTAATTTTGGCTTTATAACGGATTTCTTATTTAGTGATTTCTATCACTGAAAGTGTGCAATCAGTGTAAATGTTAAAAAAAACAATTCTCCAACCAGATACGAAAAGAAAACATGCATTGAATGACCCAACAACAAAATTTACATATATTAAAATAGTTTTCACTATCAAAGTCATTAGTATTTTATTTTTTATTTATTCAATAATATAAGGTTTTAATATTTAACGCCTAATAATGCAACCTGCAATTCAGAGCGTTCGATTTGAATGCATAACCTAGAAGACACAGGCGAATCTCTATCTTTCTAAACTCCCCTCTTGCCCCTCTTTTTGGTCACTATCAATTTCACAAAAGATAAATACATAGTTTTAACTATCAAAATTATTAGTCAAGTCACATACACCGAACAATATTTCGAGTCTTATTTTAAAATAACAAACAAATATCAATGACTATTTCTTTCCGTGTGATTTTTGCATTTCATTTCGCCTATTTTTAAATTAGGCTTCATGACTTACAAAAGTCCAGGGTTATTGACAGTGGAATTTTTGACCAACTACTAATAATATATATTTTTTATGTCATTTAAGGTCATTTAGAGAGGTTTGTACACTTACAGATAAACTTGGTGCTTCGTGAGTGAAGGTCAACGTGACTTAGCTTCAGATGCTACTATTTTTAGCTTTAACGTTAGATGCTTGCGCACATTTTTAACTGATAGTTAAATTAACTAGCACTCAAAGATATCTGCCAGTTTGACAGGAGGTGGGAAACCGGCCTTAAATATTGAACAAGAGTTTCTAATAGTTAGATCTTTAATACTTTTTTAAGGACGTGTATAAATCTGCTGAATTTCCACATTTATTAGACACTCATTTATAACAACTGTGTTGCTTAAAATAATCTATTCGAATAACGTGTCAAAAAATGTACAATTCTTCTTGAATCATCTTTTGTATATTTTTATGAATTTCAACACTAATGGGGACAGGTGATTGTTCGTGGTGCACCTTGTTTTCTTTTGTCGTTTTGGTTGCTTTAATCAGCAGAGATATATCGAAGAGTTTTTTTCAGGTAAGGGCTGAAGTTTATAGTTCTTTTTTTTTTCTAAAGAGGGTTATCAGGTTCAATTCTTTTTATAAATTCGAAATTTGATTGATGGACAGCGCTTTAGTTTTTAAGAAGCCTGCAATTGGATCAGTTTTTTGAAAAGGAAAGATAAGAAGGGACATTTTATGACCACACATTTTTGAAGCCGAGTAAATGAATATGGAAAAAAGGTTCAATAAAACGGACAATACGACAATGAATGAAAATATTTTCTTCTGCTAAACAACCAAAAACTCCTAACATTTAAATGTCACGTTATTCGGCCTACCTAATATATGAGTTCTTATATAATAAATTATATTACTTAAAATAAAAATAAGTATATTTTTCTACTTCAAAATTAAAATTAAAACATATAACAAATATAATTCGTTTCCAAAATATCAAGAAAAGGGAGTTTGAATTTCCATATCTGCCCTGGTAGAATATTCTGATTCGTCTTATGAGAAAATAGGACACAAAACTCTCCTCGGTTTTTAAATAAAAAAAATTAATTTTCTATATAATAGTTTCAATTTACAATTTTTTGAAGCATTACAACTTTTTAAATTTTATTTTAAAATCATGACAATTGAGTTCTCCTCAAAAATATTACTCCTATTTTTTTTTTAATTATAAATATAATATACACTGGATTATAGAATCGATTTGAATTATTAAAAAAAAAATTGTAATTCCTTCTTATTTTATTTGAAAAAATAAATTTTTTAGATTATTAAAAAATCCCAGGTGTTTCAGGAAAAATTAATATTATTTAAAAGATAATCTATTTTGAAGATCAAATAGTCAATAACAAGAATACATTTATGTACTAATGCTTTTGTAAATTTGGAAATTTTCGGTTAATAATAATAAATAATGAGAAATTATTATTTACAAAAAAATTGAATTATTACAAATTCTAAATGAAAATTTTTGATCGGTTAATAAAATCATAAGAGTAAAATACTTTTCTTTTTATTTGGATGCAATCCTCAATAAAACCAACTTTTTTAGGAAGCCTCAACTGAAGGCTACGTACGGGACGTACCAAGAATGTTAAAGAGACGCTTACAGCTTGAGATCGAATCTAAAGCCGTTTGAGGCTACAAATTCTTCTAGCTAATCAGGACTTTTTAATTCATTTAGTGTTTGGCCATTTATATCTTCCACCGAGAACAAAAGATTGAGGAAATGGAAAAGTCAAAATTCTTTAGATTATATTCACTCTTTAGTTTACAAATAATTTGAAATATTTAAGGACTATTTGGGGTGTGGGATAGCTAGATCACCGCTTCTTCATCATTGTCTTGATGACGTGGTTGGAGTGGGAGGCCCAAGTTCAGGCCTTGCTCCCGGCATAATACAAATTTGATCGACTAAAACTCGGCTCCCTCAATAACACTACTAACCCATGATAAAACTATCATCCTCAATAGAAAATGGCTAAATGAACTTAGTAAATGAAGACAAGAAATAAAAAAATGGACTTATGATATAATGTGGTCGATTCCCTTTCAGCGAACGTTGGATCGAAACCTATCCTATTCGATATTGAGTGATAGAGGTAGAGTCCTCTACTTTTCACCTTTACCAAAAGAATCATGAGACAAATTGACCGATAAGAAGAGCTAGTTTTAAAGTGTTTTGCTTGAGAAAAAATATTTTAAAGAAGGCTTCAGAATTAGAATCACAAACATAAAGAGCGACTAGAAAATTTTAAATATTTTTTTTTTTTTTTTTTTTTTTTTTTTACAAAATCTACTCATATCAAATGTGTTAATTTCATAATTTTCATTTTTTGGTGTACCATATGAATTTTACTGAAGCAGAGTTTGATTTTAAAATAAAATTTAGAGTGGCCCTGCTTAATCTGAGATGTTATAGACAATATTTTCTTTCGGATTAAAGGGGTTGAATACGTCCCGTCTGCCATATAAGGAAAATGTTATCTATTATATAACATTGATTGAAAAGTATCGCTCCTTTTGGTTATGAGGTTTGTAAGACCTCAAGGAAGCTGTTATTTACTTTATATAAAAAATAGAATGTTTCGATAGGGCTGCTGGTTCGATTATCTAGTCAATTAATATTATACACATATGATATCCTGTAAAAAGAGCAAATGGAGGGGAGACAAGGTAATTCTCTGCAAAGGCGTATGAAATAAAAAAGATAAAACAATTTAACTTTGATATAAAATTTATTCAGTAATTAATAGAGGGAAGGTTTTGATAAAAGAGGAGTTAGGTGGATGTATTAAGATAGTTTGAGGAAGGTACAGGCCATTTTTTAGGACCGGTTCCCGTTCCGCGCTTCTTGCGTAAAATTGTATATGCCGTGTGTAGGCTGGGAGCGCTTCGCAAGATGAAGCGAAAAAATGTCCCTTTCTGTAGTTGTTCAGAAAGAGAAGGGTTGCCGCTTGTTTGGGCAATGGAATATATATGTTGTTGCTTGCCAAGCGAATCGGGCAAACAAAACATACATTTATTTGGCTAAGCGTGGCTTAGCGCTTTTTAACGTAAACCTTGAGTGGTTTCTGTTCATGAGTTTATGTGTTCTGTTGGTCAATCGAGCGGACCGCAAAACATCTACAATGAGGTAACCTTCAGTGGAAAAGAGAAAAAATAATTAAAGAAATGAACACGTAAATGATATGAATTTTAGCTATCAGAAAGAACATGCTTACCTTCAGACTCAGACAAGCCTAACGCATAGCACACCGTGTAAATTTAAATGATATTTACCCTTTGGTGTTTAATAGTATAAGAACTGTTTGGCGCTATCGCCGAGGCCTCGAGAGAAAAAATGTTGGTGGGGAGGGTAGTTGCAGATGCCGACTATAGGGGCCTGAGTGCTTTTATATAGTGACTGATTTGACCATTTAAAAATTGTGGCAATTTTGAACAAACATCTTAAATCAAGCTCGTTTATTTTTTATGTAAAAATATATAATGATTCTTGTATGTCCATGGAAATTTATAACTTTGCTAGTAGGTTTAGTAAAGAGGTATAATGTACTGCGACCTAGTGAACTATTGATGGTATTCAATAGTTATAGTATTACAGTATAATTTCGAAAAATACATTTTTCTCTGAGTAGGGTATCTTATGAATTTATGTCTATGGGATTCAAAAATATATTGAAAAAAAAATGAATAACAAAAACATTAATTTGTAGTTTTTTTGTATAATTTTGGTCTCAAGTATAAGAGAGAGGGCACTTGGTGGTTTTATTAGAGTGTATTAAGTGAATTATCATATAAAATCTTGTGATTAGAAGATTAGAATATGATAAGAATGCCAGAGGAGAAGACAACTATTTCTGATTAACTAGATTTTTATTTTATTTTTTAAAGATTTTTTATTTTCCCGAGTCACTGGCTGATAAACACTCATATATATTATTTAAATATGAAAACTAAATCCGTACATTTTTCAGTTCAACTTTTTGTGTATTCTATTCTTCATAAGACAATCCATTTGATGTTTAGGTGCGTGTTCCACCCCTACAATAATTAGTCAGTGTAGAACCATCTTTTACTTTTTTTCGTTCGTGTTGAGAGCATTTTTAATTAGACAAAGAAGAAATCATTAATTAATTATGAAAAGTGTAGCTGGCAATGAAGAATGAATTGCAATATTCCAAATATATCCTATCTTGATGTAAATTCTTTATTATATTATAATTATAATTTCACCGTTATTCTTTTTCTAAATGAATTTGAATCCTTTTTCTGTACAACTTTTTATATTTCCTGAGATGTTGCTTAAAAGAAAAGAAAATAATATTTCAACTGGTGAATGAGTGAAGGAGAAAGAAAGAAACAACAAAGCGTGTCTCTCGCTTTTGTAAAGAATCTACGTATATATGTATATAAAAACGAAACGTTATTAACCAGGCTTGAAAAGAAGTTGGAGCTAGATAAAAACAGACTTAGCATAGATGATAAGGATGCCAGAGGAGAAGACAAGTAATGGAACTGGAGCAGGACCATTTGATCAAGAATAAAATATTTGGAACAGCGACAAAAAACGTCGAAAAAAGAGGGATCTGAAGGAAAATGAGATGCAAAATATCTACTGATCTAATCTTAAGCACAACCTGTTCTATACTTATACACCCCTTCCGTGAGTTCCGCAATGTTAAATCTACAAGTGTAATATATTTTTTTTTTTTTTTTTATAATGATATTGATGTGAGAAGGAGATACACCAGAAGGTGAATCCCCTAAAGGCCTCTATGGGATGGCCCCTCCATCGTGAAAAGAACAGAGTAGAAGGAAAGAAGCCGGGATCACGAGCCAAATCTCAGAAAGTTAGATACAATCGAATTTACTAAGTTTTTAGGGCCTTCGAGCAGTGGTAAATTCTCCGCGCGATAAATTAGGTTAAATTTATCTCCCACTTAATTTTTATTACCAGACCCTATACTTACAGAAAAAATGTCTGGGTATAGCCGAGAATCGAACCCGAGACCTCCGGGTTGCCAGCCAGAGATGCTGACCATTACACCAGGGAGGCGGACATTTTGCCAAATAATTCGTTAGTAAAAAATACTACTGGTAGTTCTGAGAGTCCGATGGACACCCACGTAAGAGCTATGCTTCAGCATCGTTGTCTTGATGACGATACAGGAGCAGGAGGTCCAGGTTCAAGTCTTGCTCGCGCAGAATAAAAAATTTGACCGGCTAAACCTGGCTTCTCCACTAACATTATTAACACATGACAAAATTATCATAGTACATACCCAATGGTTTAATGGACTATAGTCTCCGAGACCAACAAATTAAAAAATAAAGTAAAAAAACATAATTGTGGAGAACAATTATTTTTACAGATTTTACCCAGTGAATGCAATAAAATGCGGTTTCTTCACAACTTTGGGATAAAAATGCAGAAAATCGTAGAAAAAATAATCAAATCTATATAGGGGGTCTTAAATGGTTTAAGCTATGAGCTGGCAGAATAAAAGCTTGAATTATAGTATATGCTTCACCTTTGTGGAAAATTTCCGCATTCGAGCCCAAATCATTTTTTGAGAAAAAAAAAATTACTAAGCCATCGAAATTGACAGATAGCGTATTGAATCTTGAAAATTTTTTCACTTTTTCCTAAGACTTTTATTAAATATATGTATGTGGGGGTATAAGTGTCTATTATCAAGATGCAAGATAATTTAATTGAAAAGTTTTTAGTTTGCCGAAAGTAGCAGAGTTGTTGATTCATAAAAAGAAACAAAGAGGTTGTGTCCTCTGCTTGATGGAAGTAAACATACACACATACTAATATATCAAATGCATATATGTATATATAATATGTAATAAATAATATATATATATATACATAAGTAAATTATATATTTGATATTTATGTATGTATGTTTATTTGCATCAAGCAGAGAACAACCTCTTTGTTTCTCTTAAGGATGAAAGATAATTGTTTCTTCGACTATTAAACAAATCCAATTTTCAAATTCACTTATCCCTATGACTTGAACAGACTAAATTCCTTTTTTGCTTCCATCTATCGATCGAACATTACAACCTAATGTCTCCAAGAATGATCTCCACAAATGCATTCCTTTTTTAAATAAGCCTAATTATTCTTAAGTTCTCTTCTCATACTTTCCTTGTACAATACAAGAGTCAATATTGGTATTGAATCTACTTCCTGATCATTAAAAAAAAACTTCTAAAAGCATTATAGACAAAGTTTTTTTGGCTGGTTGGGGGTCTATTTAGCCTCCATTCCACTTTTCGTCGGTTTCAATTTATTAAAATATCTTTGATTATCTACGGAACGAGTGCAAGGGGGAAGGGCTCATTGTTTTTTTATAATAATTGCCTCGTTACTTTAACTTTTTTATCAATCTTTTTTTTTTGTGATTTACGCATAAATAATTTAGAAATGAATATGAAATAAGCTTTGAACAATTTATTATTTCTTCAATTATTCAATTGTTTCAATTGGAGAAAGAAGTTTTTTCTTCTCCTGTTGTTTTGATCTTTTTTCGGAATTCCGTGCACAATCGATTCTAATTAGAGACAAGTTCGTGTTAAAGAGGGCTGCCGTGGTGGGGGCGGGGGGCTAACAGGCTTGAAAACGTTCAGGTAGCCCCAGGCTGAATCAATTGTCTGAATTGCAATCCAATCGAATCAACAGGGACTGCATTTGGAATAGTGATCTCTGTTAACACCATTATCAGAAGCGGATCTATGACATTTCCGCGGCTACAGAGTTTAAGGATTAAATATGAAAAGTTGTGGTTACTACGAGGAAAAAACTTTGGACATAATAAAAAAAATAACTTTCGGGTAAGAATTTCTTTTCTTTACAAGAATGAAAAAATACCTTCATTAAAGTACTAAAAGCAGACTTTAAAAGGAAGATCTCATTTACAATGATGGAAACAATCTTTATTTTTAATAGTTACTGCAAATAGGTTTAGCATATTTATTCATTGTGCATCAATAGTGAATGATAATTTTAATAATAAAATTCACTAGTTAAGGTAGTTCTTTCACAAATGTAAAAATTCAAGAAGTCTTCGAAACTTGGAATATAAGTCATTAAAAGCATAATAAACACACTGTTAAATTTTGAAGACGATTTACCACACCAAACATGAAATAATTGCAATTAAAAATGGAATTTTTTACATATGGTAGATTGGGAAAGGGTGGGAAAATGATCATTATTTTATTTTTTTTTCATTGAAGGACTTTTACGATCTTGATGAAAAACTAATATTTGTTAGAATAATATTTTTGAAGTAACTTAAAAAAATTGAAATTATTTACCTCGTAGTTTTGATTTAAAAAAAAACATATTTGGGCGATTATTTTTATTGGAGGGGATATAAGAACAATCGCTTGGAAACGATCCATTCATAAAGACGATATAGTAGTTTGAGAAGTACAGTCACGTTAAAAAACATAACCTAAAATTTTAGTACCATACATATGTATAGAGTGGTTACGAGGCTTAAACTTTTTGTGTGGATTGTCTCAAAAGACCTACCTTAAAAAAAATAAACTGCAATGGATCGTTGTTAAACTTTATCCAAAGTCATTTGAAATATTAATATGTTTATTTTTTTATTATTGATCAGATATCACTGGGAAATTGCAGTCCATGTTGAATTAAATTCAAAAATGCAATCGATTCTCATCTAATACTTGAAGAATAACCATTCTAGTACTTTATGAAGTCTTAGGGAAGTATACATCGCATTGGATAAAGTAAAAATAAAATAGACAAAGGTTTATATCATGGGTCAGTATACTACATTTTTCATTTGGATATTTGATTAATATTAGTTGTTTTTTTTTTTAATTAGATATTTGCCAGTATTTTTTATTTTTTAATCGAATAGAAAAAGAATGAATGAGCAATAAAAAGCTTTAAATATTTTCAGATACTTAGTAGAACAAATAAAATGGGGCTTTTAATTTTTTTTTTTTTTTTCATGGAGGAGAATGGTGAGAGGATTGATAAACCAATCGACTTGATTGGGGAATAATGGAATTGAAATAATTATCGGAAAAGAGGTTTTTTTTATCTAATTAGATTTTTCCTCTTACAAGGACTAAAGATGAATAAGGACACTCGATGGTGGAGAAGTAATCTCCGGAATCGAAGCAAAAAAATACAATGTATACATTAATTAATGTAAAATAATTGGTTTAATAAATTTAATTTTTTTTTTCATAAAGTAAGTTTTCGCCAATTTTTCTCATTCTTTTTAATTAAATTTGAAAAGTCACTACTAATAATTGACAACTAAAAGATTCAAACACTTGGTAAAATAAATATATTATAGAGAAAGCCTCATGTTCCACAGATGGGTTTTATTTGGATTTTTCTATTTTTTTTTCTTTCAAAAGAATTCTCAAAATTTTTAAAAATAACATGTTTTATTAAACTGTTACTCTTCGATTACCATTAATCTAAGAATTTACTTTATTTTCGACATAAAACATCATTGATTATTAATTTGTTTATTTCTTTATTGATAAACGATTGATTATTTGTTTATAATTTAGATAGAAAAGCAAAGTACATAAAAGTAATTATTAAAATATATTATTCATTAATATTTTATTATTTTGTGATAACTTTTGGAAATAAATGTTTCCGAGAAAATGGAGTTAACTCAATCAACGAGTCAATTAGGCTAAGAATAAGTACGAGAAATTAGAAGATTGAAAGTAAACAAGTATTTTGATTATAAGTAGAATAAAAAAACAAGTTTAGTAATGGGAAAAATCGATGTTTTCATTACGAACTCTTATATAAGAAAGTAATGGAGAAATATGTCTACATTTTTCGAAGATTAATTTAGTTTACTGGTACTTAAAATATTTTGATTAAAATGAGCCACCTGAAAGTGCTATTTGAAGAGTCGAATTTGTGGATCCCTCCCGAGGAAAGTATCAAATCAAATGATAATTTCAAATTAATGAAACCTCCCCAGACGAGACTTGATCCCTAAACTTCTGAGTTTAAAGGGTTTGCATACCCTCACGTGGAAAAGTGTAACTAAGATATATGATCAAAATGTTCACACTAAGTTGGTTCCTTTTTTCTCTGATTTATTCGAATTAAGACGGCATTCTTAAATTATTGTCTTTAATCTTTTACATTTTGAAAACCTCCTGTGATGTATTATTTTATTTATTCGAAATATATGTAGTTTTACTGAAAAAATTATATAAGACATTAGTATTAAAAATTCAAAGTTTTAAGATAATTTTTTTTTACTTTACCATAGAGGGTATGGTCAAGTATTGTAATCGTGTATGAAAAAAAGTGGTTTTTTTCAAAATATCTCAAAAACGGCTGAAACTATTTCGATTAAAAAAAATTGAGTGAAACCATGGCATTTAGGTCTACAAAAAAGCTCTAATAAGTGAACATCGAAAAAATTATATTTTTCGAGATAATATTGTTTTGTCAAAATGTCTGTTAGTTAGTTTGTGCATTACCAAATTTGTGGACGAGCTAGCTCAAAAACTAGTTTGAATATCGAAACCAAATTTCACAGGTAGTTTTGGTCCATTGAGATTAAGAGCTGATTAGATTTTGGTGCATATCGACACAAAAATTAAGGGGTGTCGGGGGAGGGGGGTTAAAAAATTAAGTCTGGCTGTCCGTTAGTCTGTGCGTTACCAAATTTTTGTGGACGAGATAGCTCAAAAACTAGTTTGAAAATCGAAACCAAATTTCACACATAGTTTTGGTCCATTGAGATTAAGAGCTGATTAGATTTTGGTGAATATCAATTCAAAATGGGTGGAGGGGTGGTTAAAAATTAAAAATCTAGGCCGTTTGAGCAAACTCAACCAAATTTTGTATACATAATCAGTGGACCCTTAGAAGTCTAAAAATGCAAAATCTAGCCCCCCAAAATGGGGGGGAGGGTCAAAAAATTAAAATCTTGGCCATTTACCAAACTCAACCAAATTTTGTATACATAATCAGTGGGTCCCCAGAAGTCTAAAAATGCAAAAACTAACAGCCCGAAATGGGGGGGAGGGTCGAAAAATGAATATCTTGGCCATTTACCAAACTAAACCAAATTTTGTATACATAATCAGTAGGTTCTACTCCTGAGGGGATGGAGCCTTCTGATATGCAATGCAAAAATATTTTCCTACTTAAATCTGGATTTTGATTTTAAAATTTAAATTCTTTCTTGATATATTTGGTTTTTACAGTGAGTTGTATTTTTGAAAAGAATCCATTTATTATTCAAAAAAAGATACTCTAATTATTATTTTAAAAATAATATATAATTTTCTCATTTGAGGAGTAATAAAGAACCGTGCTACTTTTCTAGTTAGCAATACTTTTATCAAGAAGAATTACACAGAAAAAGAATTTTTAATTTAATGGTCACTGAGATATGAATACTAAATTTCAAGCTGGAAATTTAAAAAGTGAAATTAAATTCATATTAATCGTTTTTAAATTTTTAATGATTATTTAGTTAGGTATGCAAATAAAATGAAGCTTAAATATACTATAATAATTTATATTCCAATATTATGTGCTTCTGGATATCAACTACAAACAAATGATTTCACAAGAGGAATATCAAAATGATAATTTTAAAAATGAAAATCTCTTCTAAATTTCGATGGCAATACAACTTCAAAATAAATATAATTTTATTGGAAAATCACAAATATATCAAAATAAATAGTCCTTTCATTTGACAAAATGCTGTTTTTTTGCCAAATGGAATAAATATTCATATTTAAAGCGTTATTTAAAAATCCCTTTCATGAATGAAATACGCTCCACATTAAAAAAAATATGCAAATAGTAAGTTAAAAAATTGGTTACAAAAAATATTACATATTAATTTGAAAAATTGAAATAAATGAGGTATATAATTGATGTACTTATACTAATATTAAAAACTTAAATAAAAAAATCCATTCACATACAGATTTTTTATGGTGATTTATTAAGCGAAATAAAAAAATTTATCACCTTCGAAAATAATTCACAACTCTGTTAAAGAGCAAATTTAAAATAAATTTAAAATAAAAATTGGGTTTCGCTTTTTTAATAAACCATTCGGAAATAAGAAATTGAAATTTAGTTTTGATCCTGTACCTAGTCTTCTTGAAACCGATCTATTTTCCCCTTGTTTTCTTATGGCCAAGCTACAGTCTTCAAACTTTTTAAGTCCAAGTTCATAAAACTTTTAACTCCAATTTAACACTTGGAAATTCCAAAAATTTTAAAACTCATTTTCTTTCCTCAATTCAATTTGGACTGATGATACTTGTCAGGTTTTTTCACAATGATTTATAAAAAATGGAAAATATTAATGATTGTGTTCTCAGACTTATCAACGAGTCAACTTCCTAATATTGGCCTCCCATGTATAGAGAGTTCATACTCAATAATAGTATACCGCGGATTCTTAATAAGAGATGAATGTGTAGCTAATGTAAAAACTTTTGGATATATATATATATATATACCCCCGCCACCAAAATCCCTCCAGCACCCCCACCCCCGCACCATGCACACGTTCCCAACCCCCGCCTCCACACCACCACCCGCACCCCATCCACCCCGGACCCCACCCAGCGCCCTTCAACCCTGCGCACCACACCCCCGCCTAGCTCCCTGAACCTCACCCCCGCTATGCCCCCTGGACTCCACCCCGCACCACCCCCTGCACCCCCACCCTGTTCCGCCTCACTCCTCACCCCACCCCATTCCACGCCCGCACCCAGTTTTTGCATTCCTAACCTTCTAGTGACCCACAGATTATGTATACAAAATTTGGTTGAGTTTGGCCCAAGAGAAAGAATTTTCGTTTTTTGACCCCCCCTCATTTTAGGTGGTTAGTTTTTGCATTTCTAGCTCTCTAGAGGCCCAGAGATTATGTATACAAAATTTGGTTGAGTTTGTTCCAAGGGCAAGAATTTACATATTTTTCACCCTCCCCCCCTTTTTGGGTGGTTTTTTGGGAAATTTTCTTAAACAAAAGTTGTCAGAAATCACATCTACTACAACTGTGTTTATTATAAAATTTGCCGTAGGGTTAATAGTTTAGGAGTTATTTGATAATTTTCATTCGTGCGCCCCCTCAAACCCCCTTTTGGGATCAAAATATCAAAACTTTATATAGCTAAAAACGTAAGTTAGAAGACATCTGATGTAAATATGAAATTTCATAATAATCCCTTTAACCGTTTTTACCTGAATCGTGAGCAACTTTTCAGGAAACCACTGAAACAGACAAACATACATACAGACATACAGACATACAGACAGGAATTTTGTTGAGGGTGTTTTCGTTCATAACTTTGCTTGAAACGTGTGCAACCAAAATTTGGCGTGATTTGGAGCAATGTACAGACAAAACCTTAATTTTATATACAGGGTGGTCCTGAATTCATGGTACAAACGTTAATGGTAGGTACAGGATATTGTAACAATGAGTTATTGTATAGGAATGTATAGTCTCAAGTGACGCGGTGAGGCGTAAACAGGGGAAATAACGGCTATACATTATACATACATTATACACTATGTTACTATTACACTATACATACATATTACATATACTTATTACACTATACATTCCTATACAATAACTCATTGTTACAATGTCCTGTACCTACCATTAAAGTTTGTTCCATGAATTCGGGACCACCCTATATATATATAACTTCAGAATTTATGTTTTTGTTTACTAGGATAAGTTCAAGAATGAAATAAAAATTAACTATAATATTATTTATTAGGTAAAAAGAGTCTTTGAAGAGTTTAAAGACTGTGGACTATATAAATTGTATCAAAAACCAGATATAAAAAAATTACCTATAAATAAATACGATGAACAAACATCTTATATAAATAACTGGTGCAGGCATGCACGGTCCCGCAAAGTATCTTGATAGGATTTTACATTAGGAAAAGAAGTAGAGAAAGATGTAGATGGATGAAAGAACTACTTGGGAGTGTTTGTAATGAAATTGTTGGAATGGCCAGGGCTCACAAAGCTCTCTAGTGTCTGTCTGTCTCTTGTGAGCCATGGCCCTTTTCAACAATTTCACTACAAGCACTCCCAAATAGTTCTTTCATTCATCCATATCTTCCTCTGCATCTTTTTCTAACGTAAAATTCCTATCAACAGACTTTTGCGGACTATTGATATAAGATGTTCATCGTACAGATTGAGAGAGACTTATATGTGTATATTGTTTGTAGAAGGTGATCAAGGAATAGAGAGAGACCTGTCCAGTGTCCATCCGAATCTTGAAGAGTAGAAGACTCGGATTAACGAATTGATTTTTTGATATTACTAAATTTTGAAAACGGATGAGTTTAAGGATTTGGAGAATCGGGTTTTATCAGCTTTGAGGGAAATTATTGACTTAATTTCATCGGCGTACATAGCGTAGATGCCATGATAGTATCTATAAAAAGTAGGGAAAATCAAAGGGAAAAGCGAAGACGTTTCTACAATGAGCCAACGAGTCAAATGGCTTAAACCGGCCACCTTAATAATCTGATCGCTCGTTTCTGAACATTATCTAGGCTGGCAAGATAATAATCTAAATTAATTATAAATTTGTTTATTCACTGCATATTTTATATAAAGAGACTGGATTTTCCTTGATCTCTACAATTTTTCAAAAGAAATATAGTATAACAAATAGCTTTGCCTCCAATCGAACCCCGTAGTTTTGAAAAGTTTGAGATGCTAGTTACAATCTTCTGGAAATTTTAGCTATATATTTGTTTCAACTTTCTTTTGTTCTTAGTTAAGTGCTTTTTTCATTTTTTTCTTTACTCTATATGATAAATGATAACTTTAGATATTCATCAAAAAAATATTTCCTAGAAGGGTCTTTAGAAGCAATTATCGGTTATTCATTTTTTATATATAATATAGATATATATTCGTGGTTCCATTGTATCAACACCTGTCAACGTCAATTTCACAAATTGAGATTTTTATAGCTATATAATTAATATCCACCTTTTATAAAACAATTTATAAAACACATATAGGAAAAAAAACATGTTTTTAAAAACGAATTAAAAGCTGAAGGGTTAAATCCTAAGGGTTGTTGGTGTAAAAAAATCCACGTCAGTAGATAATAGGCCCTCTGAAAAAAAGGCAGTTCATAAAAAAGAGGCTCTTTTATTTGAGGTGAGATATATCAACAGCAAATGCCTAATAGCCTGTAACATAAAAAAAAAGAAAAAAATGTTAACTGGGTGCGTTAAGGCGTGTGAGGGCACGCGACTCACCTAAAAAAATTCCCCGTGTGTGAGTGTGTGGTTAAAAAATGAGCTTCGTCCCCTTTGCTACCCCTAACGGGGCGCCCCGGGGGTGAGTGTGTGTGCTACAGGTAGCAAGGGCGCGCAGGGGCTCAGGATTCGGGACGACTAACCGCAACATCCCCTATCCCTTGGAATGGCAAATCAAAATGTCGCCAGTCACAATTGCGTTATAAAAAGTTAGTTAGGTAAAAAACAGCCATTAAAAAAATATTTTCCAAAAGTTAAAATATAAAACAATGGCTGGTATTTTTTTATATACATTTGCACAAATTATAATGAAATTTATATTAAATAATAAATAAAAAATTGCGGGTTTAGAGCATTATTAAAAAAGGGTTAAATTCACATATATTTCATCCTGTTTGTATTTGTTAGAATAATAAAATGTGTAAAAACGAGTTATTACCTTTATATAAAATAATAAAAATAATAATATGATCTTATTTACTTATATATTTATATTTCAAATAACGAACTAATAGTAACAACTTTATACATTAAAGTAAAAACATTATATATTAAACTATATCCAAATACGTTCCAATTAATCACGTCATCGAAAGTCCGTAAGTGATTTTTTTTGTCTGAAATGTGGAGAAAAATAATTTTCAAAGTATGATTCGATTAAAATAAATATTCTATAAAATTTTAATTGAGCCCGCCCTTCATAAATTTTGCCCACTTCGAATTCTTAAATTCTCAGTCAATCCAAACTTGATGAATATCTCTGGAAAGGTAATAAATTAATAAGTAGAGTTCAAATTTTTTCTCACTATTGCTTACGATAAACCCCTACCCCTCCTACTGGATTCCCAGCATGATTTTTTCTGGGTGTCTGCATTCCGATACGTGACGTTAATGGTCTCGGAGAGGCCCTTAAATCTAATAATAATAATATTCCGATACCTAAAAAAGTCACGAACTAAAGGTCAGAGATAGCTCGTTCTAGTGCTAAAATTTTTATATTTCCAAAAAAAAGAACTGATTAGAGTCAGAGCCTTCAAAATTTAGAAAAAAAAATGTTGAATAGTTTATTAGGAAAGTGTAACCTAGTCTTGAAAAAGTTTTCACTTTTTCCTCCAATTAAATTTTATATTAATGCTGTACCACTCGCGTCCATAATAAATATTTTTGTATCAGGAATAGCAGGGAACTGGACAAAATAATCAAAAACACAGACCTTTTATCAAATGGACCAGACGTTTCGTCAATTTATTTTGACTTCTTCAGTGGACCATTTAATCACTCTTTGTCAAAAAACAATTTCACTATTCGATAAAACGTCATTAATCTTTTTTTAAATACATCCATGGCTCCAATTAATCAACAATCTTGTACTTTTCTTTAACAATTAAAAAACAACAAAAATAGAATTTTTTTAATTGCTAAAGAAAAGTACAAGTTTGTTGATTAATTGGAGCCAGGAATGTATTTAAAAAAGATTAATGATGTTTTGTCGAATAGTGAAATTGTTTTTTGACAAAGAGTGATTAAATGGGCCACTGAGGAAGTCAAAATAAATTGACGAAATGTCTGGCCACTTGATAAAAGCTCTGTTTTTTATTATTTTGTCCATTTCCCTGCTAGTCCTGATACAAAAATTTAAAACTTTTTATTGTTATATCTTAAATGCAAAGGGTAAGTATGCTTTATATTGAATTATAAACAAAAAATTAAATTTTAAAACTAATTTATGTATGTACACATGATAAAAGAAACTATTAGCTAATATTTTTTACTAATTTATTGAATATATTTTTGCGAAGAATTAATGTCGATCTATTTTCTTTGGTTTCGTTCTTTTATTTTTCTAGTAGTGTTTAATAGTTGAAAATAGTATAATATTCTAATTCAATGTCCTCTGATTAAACTAAAAGATCAACTTTCAATTTGATTCCTTTTAAAATGCATAAATCCCCCGGATTAGCATCTCTTCCTTTCGTTTCCTTTCCTATCCAGTGGATTGTCTTGTTCAGAGCTTGTTACTTCTGAGCTGGCTAGGGAAAAAGGCTTTATATGCTTGGCTTGTGGTCCAGTCAAGGCCTCCAGTACATCAAGAGGAGCCAGGTTATTTTTTAAAGCCTTTTTATCCACTTATCTCTGACAGACGACCACATAAAAAGGCTTTTATTTATTTTTTCGTCGTTCTTTCTTTTGCACATTGTTCCCTGTCCTTGTTCCGTTGCAGGGCCGTAATTCTTTTCCCCTATTTAAATACTTTAGTATATCCCAAAGGAGAAGAGAGCATTATCTCTTATATAAAACCGCTTTTTATAATGCTAAGAATTATCATCTATTTACATAAAATACACATTTTATATTTAGTCATAATTTTTAATTTATCAAGAGACTATAGAGACTTTCTATTTAGATATATTAACAAAAAAATAATAATAATAAGTTGAAAAATTTCTTAATGAAACGGAGATAAGAAAAAAGTATAAAAATGGTTTAATTAAGATATAAAATAAATATTACGGTACCGGAGGTTTTATTGCGATTTTGGCGCAGTATCAAAAACCTCTCCCGAAAAGTGGATGAAAAAAATAATCTAGGGGAAGATAAATTTGCTTTAATATGGGGTTATTTTTAAGTCAGTGATAGAATACTGATCTGTTCGGAAGCTTTAAAAACTTCCATTTAGACCTTTCTGGGTCAATGGTCCATTTTGGATGTTAAATGAAAGCTATGGAGTGAAAAACCATACAGATAGTGTCTAAACAATGGCCCGGAAAACTTGAAAGTAATAAATAAACACAAAAAATAAATCTTTGAAGATCAACTGAACTAAATGTTCCTCAAATGATGATTGAACTAAATTTTGAATAAAAATCATTTTGAAATATTAAATTTCCAGTTAAAAATCATGATTAAACATGATAATCCAGTTTCCTAGTTCAGATCAGTGCTGCCGATACTGTACAAATGTATTATTTACAGTACATTTTTTAATTGAAAAGAACATTCAATTGAATTAAAATAATTTAGCTTTTAGTACATTGCATAAAATATCTCAAAGATAGTGGATTTATGATACCTTACAGCTCTAAAAAATATAAGCTTCAAAATATCACTATAAAGTATAAAGGGTATTTATGATGTTTTAAGAGGTTATTTAGTTTCTGTGGTAGTTTATTTAGAAAACCTAGCTGGATTCGCTGCAGATAATTCTGCGACTATGATGGAACAATTAAATGGAGTAGTAGAAAGTATTTTTTTAAAAGAACATCCACATATTATAATTGTTGTAGGTAGCACACATCCCATTATTTCAATCTTTGTTTTTCCTATCTGTGTGAAAAACTTCCCAAAGGTGTTGAAGTTTTGCTGATTCACACTTTGCCCATAGTTCTAAAAGAATACATCTTTTAAAAAGAGTTTCAAAGATTTTTGGAATTGAAACCACACAAAATTCTTAGACATAATAATAATATTGAAGTGGCTCAATTTTTTTATCTATTTTACAGTACATTTTACTAAAATGAATAGTATATTCGAATAAAAGGTCGCGGCAGCACTGGTTCAGATCCAAATTCTTTAAATTTATAGTTTATACAAATTTCGTGTTCAATTATAATTCTAGTGGAAATAAAGAATCGAAAATTTCATTATTTATTTCATTATCCCCCACAAATCAGTGGCATGCCAGTAACACGAATGAGACGACTATGAGTCAACAAACTGTGTACTAGACAGCCACCCAACCAAGTACTCACCAAACCACTTGTTGTTTAACTTCCGAGATTTCCGAGATCAGTTGCTTATAATATAATTAGCCACCGTCTTATATGCAAAGTTAAGCTGGAGCTTAACGAATGACCCATAATCCTCTTCTTTTAAGTAGTCACTCTCTACGTGCGTTATACTATTCGTTAATTGGTTCTAAAAATGTTTTCAAATAATAAGTAATCATTATTTTATAAAGGTCTAAAAGAAACAATGGATAGCAGGGGTCTATTCAATGAATATTTTTTCTTTACAAGAGCTAGAGCGAGAGGGTTAAATCCGTAAGTTAAATTTGCCTTTCTCCTTTCCTCCCCAAAGCAGATTTCCAAAGAACACCGGGCTATTACTTTTAATGTAACCAAAACTTTTTTTTAAACAATTTTGCTTTTATTTCATATTGTTATTTTGGCTATAATAAATTTTACTTTTTATGTCAGCAAGGTTCTATAAAGGAGACATTAATTACATCTTAAGTTTCGTCTTATTACCCAACATAAAGGTTGAAATCAGACGATCCACAAAAGAAGGCTATTGGCAGCTTTAATCATAAAATATATTAAAAAAAGAAAGAACCAAAGAAGAGAAACTATAAAAGGTCCACATCATGTTACCCAGGAGGCACTAAATAAAATAATGGGGTTGAAAATTTATATGATTATTGAAAAATTCTCAACTAAATCTTTTGGAAATATTAATGAAAAATAGTCAGCCATGTTTTGTGCATATCACTTAATAATATTTTTATTATTATAGTTTTATACTTCTTGGTGGGGGGGGGGGGCATGGGTGTAGTTAGGGAAGAGATAAGAGGGTAAGTGCGCCCCCTACAAAACTCATTGCCCCCCCCCCCCCACTAGAAAAATCGAAATTCCATTATTACGTGTCATCACTTATGTATTTCTCATTAGATTATTTTGGTACTTCCAAAATTTGTCAATTCTACTAAAAAGTTAGTTGATCTCTAATCGGATTACCGAAATTGAAACCTTGTTCTAATCAGCTGGCCCCTCTAGGAAAACTCTCTAACTACGCCAATGGGCTTGGGTCATATTTACATTAGGGCCCAAAATGTCTATAGCTAGGTCATAGTGGAAACCTATGCTTTGAACACGCCAATGACCGTTGACATTATACTATTAATAACAATAAGTACATAGAACAATAAGTACATAGAACAATAAGTACATAGAACTTAAATAGTTCTATCGATTAAAAATATTTTCACAATGCCTCTCAACAATTTTCCCTTATTCTATAATATATATATAAGAGATGATAAAAATCGGTGTCAATAGTTAAATAGCTTTCTCTTGTAATTTGGACAAATCTCTAAGATTTCTATTTTGTAGTTTTTGTCTTAAAAAATACGAATTCAGGCTTAAGTAAATATTGAAGGAGACAATAAAAGAGTGTGCCTTCTGGAATTATAAATTTTATTTATTTATAACGACAGTATAGTTTCGAGGGCTTTGCCCTTTTCATCAGTCTATTACAAATGATGAAGAGGGCAAAGCCCTCGAAGCTATAGTCTCGTTATAAATAAATAAAATTTATAATTCCAGCAGAAGACACACTCTTTTATTGTCTCCTTCAATATATAAAAATTCTGCTACCTCGGCAAAAAAACTTTCAACTTAAGTAAATAATTTTTTTTAATCCAGCATTTTTTGTATGCATCTGACAGCAAAAACTCAGTCATGGATATCGATAAAAATTTTAACATAACAAGTCTTTTCAATTTCGTTATAGAAAGAGGGATGTTTTCATAATTACATTTCTAAGGCGATTTTTTTTTTCTTTGCTTATTTATATCAGGTTTATATTTGTAAATGAAAAGCTTAATTAATAAATTAAAATCGAGAAAAGGGAACGCAGTTAGGCTCATCTGTTCATCCTTATTCACATCTCCAAACCGAATTAGCAGCTAATCTCTCCTTTCAATGCCATAGATCTAAAACGAAAACGATTTCACTCATTTTCAAATGTTTCAAGATGAAAATTAATTTGAAAAATAAGAAAGATTATTCTTTTTAAAGGATATTTATCCAGCTGCTGATTTAGATAAAATTATATTAAATTAAAAGAGAGAAAAAGATTAAAAGCAAGCGAAATATTTCCAGTTATTTTTATTTTAGCTTCTTATTTGAAATATCTCAAAAAAGGCTAAAATTACTCTGTTAAAAAAATAAATAAATAAACCTAGCCAAAGCCTGAAGAGGTAGACATCGAAAATATATTTCAAAAGATATTTATTATATTGTTAGAGTTCGTGGCTGTGATGAAACTGTACTAGATGAAGGAGGAGGTATCAGCCAAAGATGGAATCACTGGGTTCAATAAACCACCTTTAATAAGACGTTTCGGCCTGAATTTTATTTGGCCATCTTCACTCAATTAGAAGTTATACACAAAATGCGGTACACATATGTGATCGAACCAAGCCTTGTCAAAAATAAAAAAATTTTTAGCTTCATGTGAATTTATAACGTGCCTGGACTCAAAAGTTTCACTTTCACTTTCATTCTGAAACTTTTGTCTCCAGGCACGTTATAAATTCACATGAAGCTAAAAAAAATTTTATTTTTGACAAGGCTTGGTTCGATCACATATGTACCGCATTTTGTGTATAACTCCTAATTGACTGAAGATGGCCAAATAAAATTCAGGCCGAAACGTCTTATTAAAGGTGTTTTATTGAATCCAGTGATTCCATCTTTGGCTGATACCTCCTCCTTCATCTAGTATATAAATTATATTGTCAAAATATTTGTACGTTAGAGGGTGTATTACTAAATAATGTGTGTGCTGTATAATAATTTCATATTTAGTGTTATATATTGAAATTAAAGAGCTGATTATATTTTAGTTGGAAAAGGAATCTGCCTACTTGGCATTTAGGTACGATTGGTAATGTGATTCTTATACATAGAAATAAAACATCAGTGGCGTAAATTAAGGTCACCTGCGCCCTTGTCAAAATATCAGCTACGGCCCCTCCCTCAAAAGCTCCTATGTTTAAAAATTAAACGTATTTAAATGAGTATTTTATAGAAAGATTAAATGAAATTTTGTTAGATTCATTGCTCTTCGAGTTTTGAAAATATTTACATTTAAAAAATTTCACCGGTTTTCTATTTAAAGTATGATTCTGCTGTATGTTTAAATTTAGAATTAATTGATAGCAATATTTTTTTATTATGAAGATTAAATCTGAGAAGAATTTTTTATGTATTATATCAAATTGATTTCTCCTCGAAGGACAACCTGATTTTTTTTCCTCGAGTTCGATTTTCAAGGGGCTCTCCTAACATGTAAAAAATATTATACATACCAACTCGGATAAATTAGAAGTTAATCCCTCGTGATTTTTCAAAGAGCAGTTTATTAATGTACATACTTTTGTTCTATTTTTGAACTTATTAGCTACAACTATTTAATAGCTACTCATAAAAGGGTTTGATTCTTTTCTGATTTACTACTTTCTATCCAAAAGCTCCGAGGGTTGATAGTCCAAAATCTAACCAGTTTCTTTTGTAAATGAAAAAAATTTTCAAATAAAATGCATTTTTTTCTGAAGTTATCCTTAGTATCGTACTAACAGACAAAAACTCTTTAAAATTATTTTTTCTGCATTTCAGACATTTCTAAAGATGAATAAGAAAAAAAAATGAAAATTTATTCGTTTCATTTTTTTTTTTTTAATAACGTCTGAAAGGTGGAGGAAATCATTTTCATGGCATTATTTTTTTTTCTTTGTCAATCTAGATCCGTCATCCTCTCAAAAACTTTGAAAAGGTTGCAGAAAGTCCGTTCTGGTGCCAATATCTTTGAGTTTCCAAAATGAAGAACTTATTAGACTTTGGAATTTATCATTTCAAAACTTACGATTCAAAAATGAAAGAAATCCGAAAAAATCTAACTTATGAATGAAACGTTATCGATTGATTCTAGCTAGAGAGCTCAAATTTGTTAAACAAGTTTGTAGTAATAAACTACACTTCTATGCCAAGTTACATCATATTAGCTCCAATTGCTCACTGACCGAAAATCGCTGAAATTTTATTTTTATTTTATTTTATTAAATATCCCAGTCACAATTTACACTTTTTTACAATCAATAATAACAATATCTTTTGATATACCTCACACTACATGAAAATAAGTCTAACTGTGAGGAGTTCGGTTAAAGCATCACTCTATTCAGACCTGTATTTTTTGAGTAATTAGTATTACATATGGGGAGAAAAAAGGATTCGTCAAAACGACTGTAATACTGAGGCACTTTAAGATTGATATAATAGAGAATTTCACAACAATTAATCTGACCATTCAACTGTTTGCGAAGGAATATCAAGTCACTCCTTAGTCTAAGGGATGAAAAACTTTGGATATTTAGTTCTGTTCTTGAGTGTCTAGAAGAGGGATAGTTATATGGGGTAAGAGAGTTATTAGTTGATGATAATTTATATGATATAATTTTTAAAAATTTATTTTGCAATCTTCCAATTCGGTAAATTTGATGTTGGACATGCGGTGACCAAATTAAACTGCAATATTCTAGCTTGCTTCTTACTAGGAAATAAAATATGCCTTGTCGAACGATGAAAATATTATCAATAATCAACTTGATGTAAAACAAAATATAATAATTAACCTATTAATAACAAAGCCAAAAATTTAATCCCAGCGTAGAGACACAAGTCAATGAACTTCTAACTTTTCTTTTATCTATCCACACCTATGTCAACAAACCCCTACCCAACCTGATATTTTCACTTAACAATAGCCTAAGAGAAAGTGTCCTTTAAAATAATTCAAACATTCTTTCCCTCTGTTCAATAAACATATATATAACCTGTTATTCAATAAGTTGAATTAGTTACTTTCTGTACTTCCTGAAGATGGGTTGATAGCCCGAAATATATATATTGAAAAAGAAAAAAATTTTACATCTTTTAATTTTAATGTGAAATAAGTGACCAAGAATCCGTAACTCATAGTAAATCAATATTAAACATAATATTTATTTACTCTTATCTTTCTTACTAGGGAGTTGGAAAGTATTTTTAGGCAGTTGGAATTTTAGAAATTTTTTGTATTTCAGAAGTTTAAAAGATTGACCTCAAATATTTTTTATATGAAGAGGAAAAGAGAGAGAAGACTCGCAGTTAACACCCAAATCACATATGTGATCAAACTGCGAGGGAAAGCTAATACCTATTGAATATGATAGTATAGGTCGAATTTTATGTCTGTGAAAAGATACAACATATCACTTATCAATGTTAAGGTCCATGCCATTATTCACACACCATTCATATAGTCTATTAAAATTTGATTGTAGACAAGTAGAATCAATGTTATTAGTTATTCTTTTATATATTTCTAGATCATCTGCCACTAGAAGAAATTCAACATCAGTAAAAACTGAAAATATATCGTTGATATATAGTAGAAATAAGAGAGTGGTTTTGTGGAAAGCGTACTGAGTCTTGAGTTTTCACATTTCCTCCAATTATAACTATGTTTAAAAAAATCCTTTTATTTATTTATTTTTTTAATAAAAAATAAAACTTTTTCAAGTTCCAGTTTTTTTTTTTGACATAAGACGAACTTTCTATAACTTCCAATTTTTGAGTTATCATGGATATCGGAATCCAGATATAGAGAAAACAAATCATGGCTTAAAGTTTTTTCTTCACGTTTTAGACAATATTTTAAACGCAATGAACGAATTTTTTTTTTTAGTTTGAATTCTGTACTAGAGCCGAGTAAAATAGCTCAAAATCGACCTTATGAATGAAATCGTTTGATTATAAAACCAATGTCGATTCCGTCCGTTAGAGCGTATGGATAATATTTGTGTTTAGGTTTTATCGGGGGTGTTTGTATTTTGCAGGGGCGCCGCCCTGGCTAGCGAATCATCGCGCTTTGACGCGTCAAAAGGCTTTTTTTTCGCGGCGGCGCTTTCGCTTCCTCTTCTATTCTCTGTCAGATCTTTCTTTTCCCCTCGTTTCCTTTTTTTTAGTATGTATTTTTTTGTTTCTTTTCTTTCTCTCATTCGCCTTCCCCTTATCTCATTTGCCTCTTGCCCCCTCGCGATGAGAATCGCAACATTTGCAAAACGCCCGCTGCCCAATCCATCTTGGCAACGTCTTAGTGCGAAAAACAATGGCGCGACCATTAAGGATAAAATTACTTTGTTTCAGAATAGAATAATGGACCTTATAAACTATCTCTGTTTAGAAATTACCATTTCGTATCTATTGTTCGGGTGGCTGGCGTTTTTTTCCACCGAAGATTCGCTCCCGCCGTTTCTACCTCCTTCTCTTACGAGGGATTATTATCTCTTTTCGCTGCCATTATCTACTAATTCTCATTTGGCATGCCGGCACAGAAAAATGACGCAAACGATGATCAGGAGGGAAAAAATGTATTATTGATTAACAACTGAGAAAATTTCTCAAGTACGCTGACAATTAATTACAGACGGATCTTGAGGGAGAACGAAAGAAATAAAAACAAAAGGAAGAATATTATAAATATTTAATTTCTACAATGAAATTTTTCAATTAAATTACATTTTTTCAATCTTCTGCATAAATAAGAAATAAACATCGCAAGATGGTGTTATATTTTAACTAATTCATCATTATAGTCTCGGACCAGGATTCGAATAGTCAGCAATCACCAAACCTGGTCATTGTTCATTTATTCTTTCCACGTAACCTTTTGATCCCACACAATACACCTAACAATGCTATAAGAAAAGTGTGGTATCCAAATGTTCTGTAACATACTTATAGATGTTATCTTCTATAAAGTAGGAAAATAGTAGGAAAAAATAAAAACTTATTCAAGACTCTGTACGCTTTCAGCAAATTTTGCAGATTTTTTTTTTATCGACCATGATGACAGAAAATGTTGTACCAAAAAGGCGCAGGATCTAGTCCAGGGTGGACCCTTGCATCGTGTGACAAAAGGGGGAATAAAAAAATTAGGTCGGAGTTGAAAGTACCTGTGGATGAGGATCTTAAAGACTGGTGGTTATATTAGTCGCCTAAAGACAGATACGGAAAGAAAGTTCCAGTCTCTAAGATACAAAAATTTATAAATGTAATTTTTCGGTTAGTATCTAACGTCCAATATTAACATACGCAGCTGAGACAAGGCCCGAAACTGCAAAAACTTCTCAATTATTGGAAACAACTGAAATGAAGACATTGTGAATGATAATGAACGTGACAAGGCTCGATCAATATAATGAAGAGTGAAGATATTAGAGAAAAATGTGGAATACAAAATGTTGGAGAATAGATCAAGAGAAGAAGAACAGAATGGTGTGCGCATGTGGGAAGAATGACAGAAGACCGACTGGTAAAGAAAGTGATGACGAACAAGCCGGTCGGAATAAGAAGTAGAGGTCGTCCCAAGAAGAGATGGTATGAGGATCTGGAAGAAACAAACCTATAAAGCTTAAAAACAAGAAGAAGAATTATCTAATGTGATTACGAAAGGGCCTGGAATAATTTAAAATCGCGGGTTTAGCCCAAATGACGCTTTAGGAGGATTATATCAGAACAAGATAATCCTGGAAGAACTATGGCTAGGTTTAAGTTGCCCTCAGGACCGGCGGTAGGCAGGTTCAGCGCGTTTGCTGGAATCTGACCTCGCGTTTTGAGAGGCCCCGCGGTCTACGAAAATTAATTACTCAATTAAAAAACACCGATTTTAATTAACTTTTTACAGAATGATGATACCATTAACAGATGGAAGAGTAGCGAATTTATTTCATCTGTCCATTTTATAACCATATATTTTTATTGTTCAATCAAATATAAAAAATATTACACTAATGCAAAAAAAATGTATATAATTTCGCGAAATGTTTTCATGTATAAAGATAAAATTTAGTACAGAGTAATGTGAAAATACACATATATTTGAATCGAGTTTCATTAGATAAAATTATTTAAGATTGCCAATTTAAACTCACAGGAAATGTTTTCAGATATAAAGCTAAAATTTGGTTCATTAAAATGTAAAAATACATAGTTGCGTACCAAGTTTCAGCTTATTAAATAGAACCATTCTATATTGACAATTCAAATTCTCGGGAAAGATTTTCAGATATATAGCTAAAAAAATTTGCATTGTAACATAGTTGTGTACCAATTTTCAGCTCATTTTTAACTAAAATCATTCAAGATTGACATTTTTTACTTTCAGGAAACGTTTTCAGGTATAAGATTAAAATTTGGTGAATTGTAATGTGAAAAATATATATTTGCGTACCAATTTTCAGCTCATTAGCTAAAACCTTTCAAAATTGGCATTTTTTTACTCCCAGGAAACGTTTTTATGTAAAAAATTAAAATTTAGTGCATTGTTACATAGTTGTGTAGCAATTTTCAGCTCATTGACTAAAACAATTCAAGATTGAAATTTTATATTTTCATCAAACGTTCTCACCTATAAGATAAAAATTTGGTGCATTGTAATGTGAAAAGACATAGTTGTGAACCAATTTTCAGCTCATTAGGTATAACCTCGGGTACAATACATACATTTTGACTCCAGAATGGACTTTCTACGACTTTGTGTTCTTAATTTGTCGTAGGTATCGGAATGCTGGCACACAAACAGAAAAATATTATTTAGAAATGATTTCAAACATTTTTAAAATGTTTGAAATCATTTCATCATTTAAATCAAATGATCAAAAAAATTTTCGAGTGAATTCAAAACTAGGGCTGTCCAGTTGGTTGGCTTTGACTGCCTCTTGAGCTCTCAGAATAATTTACTTTTAAGATCTAATGCTTAAGAAAAAATAAACATTAATAATTAATAGTATTTTTTTATAATCCTTTAGAAATAAGGGCAAAAAAAATTCAACCCTTTCTGTATAAATATATTATAAAAGGATAATAGCGTGTCATTTTTAACTCTTGATCTTTGCTGTACCTTAATGTGGTCCATAAAATTAATAACATATACTTTGGTGTAATTTATCCCTATTTCGAATACTCATATAAGAAAAGGGTAAAACTACTTTGAAATTAGGGATGTAAAGGGTTAAATAATAAAAAATTCATATTTAATTTAGCCAAGCACAAGAGGGTTAGGAGAAGGCATTTTTTTTTCTTAATACTAAGCACTCAAAATAATTATGCTTTTTTTTAGTTTCATAATTTCATAAGCTAAATATTGGATTAATTATTTGGAAATCCAAGTTTTCTAATTGGTATAAAATTAATTAATTTTTAATTTTTAAAAACTAATTGCAATTATGTAACAGCTTTAATACAAAAATACATTTTGTGGTCCCAAAATTTTGGTGTCCATTAAATTTTGACCTTGGTAAAAATTGTTCATACTATTTAATTATTCTTTAAATCAATCTACCCCTAAACCAGTCTTTCTGTCAATTTTTTTAAAAACCTTTTGCAATTGGAAATTTAATTGGTAGGGGGCAATTAAAGTCTTTAATATTCGGTTCACATTATAAATTAATCATTAAAAAATCCTTGATTTTCCTGTCTTTAGGCTCTAACCAATTAAAGATTCACACCAAGTATAAAATATAACTTTAAAAACTAATTAATATGAAAAACTAGAAAAAAGGAAAATCTTTAAACATGTTTAGAGAAAAATTTATTTTTTAAATCAAATTTTTGTATTATATTTATATTCGTACTTTTATATATTTATTTTCTTTAATGAGGTGTAAGTACTAAACATATTATTTTTTCAATAAGTATATCATCTAAATTAAATATTATTATTGTTCAGTTTTATAATCAGTATTAAATATAACAAATCAGAAGAAAAAGGAAATAATTAAATCAGTGTTTTCTCATACGACCAATTGCAACGTTTCGCTGTTTTATTCCAGCTTCATCAGGCTTGTGATCAAATTTCTTTCAAACAATTTGCCTTGGCATTTCAGTTAGATACATATAATAATTTGAATTCATTTACTCGTATAACACTAATATTTGTTTAGAGTAACAATAGAGCTTGACAAACTGACCGTACACTCTCAACTGATTTGAAATGATTTAAAAAATAAAATTTTATTATTATTTTTTTTAATCATTTTAAAACAAGTCAAGCTCAATTACTACTCTAAACAAATATTGGTGTTATACAAGTAAATGACTGTATTCGAATTATTCAGTGAATGGCAAGACAAAATCAAGTGACAAACTGTTTGAAAGTAATTTGATTATTTGATCAAGAGCCTGATGAAGCTGGAAAAAATCAGCAAAACGTTACACTTGGTCGTACGAGAAAACACTAAGTTTAATTGTTCCCCTTTTTCCTCTGATTTGTTATATTTCATGAAAATTAATATTTCCTATAATTTTGTATCAGGAATGGCAGGGAACTGGACTAAATAATCAAAAACACAGGACTTTTATTAAGGAGGTCCTTTTGCTCCATTTGAGTCAAAAGAAGTGTACTATCTAATTTTTAATAAAATAAGTTAACAAACAAATGAAAAATAAAAGAATTAAAAAATAAATAGTATGAAAGCCGTAAATGTTTGAAATAAAAACAATTGTAAAAAAATACTAAAATACAAAAGTTAGTTTGATTTATTCAAATCAGCTGATTATATCTCTTGTATGATTTAGCAATGCGTTGTAATAATACTGTTTATGTTTACATCCAAACATAGCATTTATGTGATTTTTTAAACTAAATTTCTCAGTAAATTCCTTTGTCAATGATGATACCGGCATGTTTCAAAAAACTAATTTTTAGTTGTTTTTTTAACTTTATCAATTCAACAAATTGAAAGTTTTTTTGCCGAGAGTAGCAGAATTTTTATATATTGAAGGAGACAATAAAAGAGTGTGTCTTCTGCTGGAATTATAAATTTTATTTATAACGAGACTATAGTTTCGAGGGCTTTGCCCTCTTCATCAGTCTATTACAATGGATTCATAGGAATTAATTTATGAATGAAAGATTTTAACCTTTCATTCATAAATTAATTCCTATGAATCCATTGTAATAGACTGATGAAGAGGGCAAAGCCCTCGAAACTATAGTCTCGTTATAAATAAAATGTATAGTTCCAGCAGAAGACACACTCTTATATTGTCTCCTTTAATTCAACTAATAGTAATTAATAAAGTAAAGGGTGTGTAGTTTCACAGTGAATGAAATAAAACTCAAAGAGGTATATACAAACTCAATATATTTCGGATTATTAGTCCATCATCAGGAGTTTACAGGTAAAACAGGTTTAACCTGTAAACTCCTGATAATGTTGATTTTACTTAGAGAAAACTGTTTTAACCTGTAAACTCCTGATGATGGACTAATAATACGAAATATTTTGAGTTTGTATAAACCTCTTTGAGTTTTATTTCATTCACTGTGAAACTACAAACCCTTTACTTTATTAATTAATATCATGTTTCACCTAAAACCTACACCACTTTCTCTAAGTAAAATCAACTAATAGTAGTATAATTCAAGAGAAAGTGTCAAGATCTTAATTTTCCATAAGACTCTAAGAAAATGTTTACATTTTAAAAAATATTTATTTATGTGTGATTGAAACTTCACCGAAGCATAGATGGAGACTTAAACTATTATAAAAAATTAAGTTATAGTTATAATCTAATATTTATTATTTAACATTGATGGCAAAAGGACCTCCTTAAATGGGCCCATTTAATAAAAGCTCCCTGTTTTTCATTATTTAGTCCAGTTCCCCACAATTTCTGAACAAAAACATTTATTATGGACGCAAGTGATACATTATTTTCTATAATATTAGCAAATTGTAATGAAAATAGTAAAATAGGGCTGTGGACAAATACCTGCTAGTGGTGTCAGCCCTGGCGAGAGCGAGAGTTCTTTCCAGGAGAACATCCCCGGAGACACTGTCCATACTACAACCCCTACAAGAATCTTTAATTATTCATCCCCCTTGGATTCATCAATGTTTCATTTAAATAAAAAAATAACATAAAAACGTTAATATATAAAATGGTATTGGTATTTTTTTTAAATCAGATATTTAATGAATAACTTATGAATGTACTTTGAAGACATCGAAACTTGATTTATATTTTATACGAGCTGATAAATTAATTCTTTTTCGGCATGTTACTCTATAATATGCACATTATTGATTGATCTCGGGTTTTTTAATATTAAATTAATTCGTTTGTTATTATTCATTAATTTTTTTGTCTTTCCAATTCTTCCTAATAATTAAAAAAATCTCAGACATAAGCAAGAATTAAATCAAATGCATTGTTGATTTATGAATAATTGCCCCGAGTTCTACTGACCTTCTCTCCTGCCCTATCATTTACTGATCATTATTTAATCAGCCGCTGTTTATTTCATGTTCTGATTTGATTTCTTTCTCGTGAATCAAACATAACTAACGAATGCAGTAAACATTACCAATTCTGAATAAACGCTTTTCTTGTTTTCTGACAAAAGAATATTCATCAATAAATTTCTAGTTAATAAAAGGTAATTTTTTTTCTTCTATTAAATAAATCAATATTTTGTGAGAAAATATAATTTTAAAAATTGATGAATTCAAATGTGGTGGTTTGTAGGTGTTGATCGATTTTTATAATAAAAGTTTATTATTCTATTATTCAATGGCCTTGTCATTTTGTGGACAAGCGTCGTAAAATATACAAAGTGTAGGCAATACAGTTTAAAGTTTAAATATAAATACTTTATTATTGTTGTCTAACAATTGTTTAATCTAATTTAATTATAAAAAATTAGTAAGATTTGAACATTTAATGATTACACTGATCGATAAAAATTAAACAAAAATTTGTCCCCATAAACCTAACAATGTATTCCAGTAGAGTTTTATACGTTGATTATCATACAATTTCTCCATTTTTTACAACACGCCAGGGTTTTGAGATATTAACGGTCAAAATGACGAAAAAGGCCATTTTCGAGTCCCATTAAAAATTAAACAGCAATATTTGAAATCAAAATATTTTGTTGACGTAATAGAAAACAGCTTTCTCTTTGATTTTCAAATTACCACTTTTTTAGATCAATTAGAACTAAGGTAATAAATAAAAAACTTCTCTTTATTATCCTTTATAATCACGTAGTTTTAGTTTTTTAGTTATAACTCGAGTTCTAATTGAGCTAAAAACAAGTGGTAATTTGAAAATCAAAGAAAAACTTGTTTTCTATTACGTCAACAAAATATTTTGATTTCAAATATTGCTGTTTAATATTTAATGGGACTCGAAAATAGGCCAAAATGGCGTTTTTCGTCGTTTTGATCTATAATATCTCAAAACTCTGAAGTGTTGTAAAAAATAAGGAAATTTCATAATAATCAGCGTATAAAACTCTAATGGAATCCATTATTAGGTTTACGGGGACAAATTTTTGTTTAGTAGTGTTATTCTCTTCTCGAATTAGTTCATGACTCAAACATGGTTCTCGCATCTGTTGAAGGCGCTTCCGAGATTTCTTTCTCTACCTTTTATTATGCACTTTAAAACAAGCAATATAACTACTAATAAAAGATGCGATTTTAAACTAACTTGTATGATTCCCTGGCCCATCGTAGAAAACCGTCTCCGCCCTTTTCTTTATTATAGATTCTAAAATGACGTTTCTTCGATGCGAGCAGCAATTCTGAGGACTTAAAGGTATAGTGTAATTTATTTTTCTTTCAATAGGAATATTTATGGATTTAAAATTCAACACACTCCTGTTCACTACAAAATGAATTGTAAATATGAATATATATTTTTAGCCAATAATACTCCAAGTTTAATTCGGTTTAAATCAGACATATGTTTTAGAAAAGATTGATTGTATCGATGTGTTTCTTATTCAGGAAGATCTTATTTTTATTTTATTAACGTTTCCGCCCTTTCCCTTATCTATAGATACTACTATGCTATTCATTTTAGTAAAATAAGATCAAAAATATTAGGTATCTAATGCTTTTTTCGGAACAAATACCCAGCCAATAAGCTAGAATTTTTTTGTCAGCCCTGTTGGGTAGGCTTCCGCTACCCAAAGCTGTCGATATGAATGCATAAGTATTAGGCGCTTTTCAAGTTGATAGGAATGAATTAAATTTTTCTAAGATTATTCAATAAGCTGAGACAAACATTCTTTCGCTTATAATAGAATTTCTACTTAATAAAAATTTGTTTGTTGCACCAGACTTTTTGAGAACTACACCCTAAAACTTTTTTTTTTTAATATCACTTTCAAGAATTATAATTTTTTTTTTTGCTGACTCTGTCTATGTTTCTGTGTGTATGTTTGAATTCCGATTCTCACAATAACTCAAGAACAAATGATTGTTGAAAAATTGTTGCCGTGTAAAAATTATTTTAATATATTCATATAGGAAATACAAAATAAATTTGAATAGAGAAGTCTTGAATAGTTGTAGCTAAGGATAAGAAATTAAACACATACATTTTTTTTTATTTTTGTAATGATATTGATACAAGAAAAAGTTACACCAAAATGTATACTCTCTGTAGTCCGTGGTGGAGCATTTTATCGTGAAAAGAAGAGTTTTCAGTGAATGGATCAGAGTTGAAGTTATCTGTAGTTGCGGGTCTTGAAAGACTCTAGGTTATATTTAGTTAAGAAGACTGACAGAGGAAGAGAGTTCTCAATTTGCTTTTACTGGCCCAACATAGATATGTAAACATAATTTCCATTTAAAATATTTACTACTATGGTAATTGATCTGATGAGTTGAGTTCTAAAATTTCCCCTAAAAGCTCATTTTTAAGACCATGACACATTCAAAAATTTAACATCCCCTTGGTGATTAAATTGAAAACAAATCAAGTAAACTCCTTTGTCTTCAAGACTTCTAGAGAATTGAACTTCTTTTCCGTGTTGTCTCTGTTGCAACATACAAGTTTAAAACAATCAAAACCTCTGAAATTTATTACTCTTCTTAATGAGACTGTGATCATATTGATCTGTGGTTGGCCCTTGTAGGTGTAATGTTTTTTGCATCAATTTCATAAAAAAAAAATAAACTGCAACGGATCGTTGCTAAACTTTATCCAAATTCATTTGAAATATTAATATGTTTATTCCTTTATTATTAATCAGATATCACTTGCAATTTGCAGTTCATGTTGGCTTTAATTCAAAAATAATGATCGATTCTCATTTAATAGTCGAGGAATAACCATTTAATATTGGATTTTTGACGTTTCGGTTTTAATTGGTAACCATTGCTGAGGACATGGAGGAATCGACTTAAAATCAAAAATAACGATCGATTCTTAACTAATACTAGAGGAATAACCTTATTGCATTCCATTTTTGATGTTTTGACTATTAATGGCAACCTCTACTGAAAACGTGGAAGAATCGACTTAAAATCAAAAAAGACTAAATTCTTTTATGGCAAACAACTCAAGCTTGAGTTGATTACCAAAAAAGAATTTAGTCTTTTTGATTTTAAGTCGATTCTTCCACGTTTTCAGTAGAGGTTGCCATTAATAGTCAAAACATCAAAAATGGAATTCAATAAGTTTATTCCTCTAGTATTAGACAAGAATCGATCGTTATTTTTGATTTTAAGCCGATTCCTCCATGTCTTCAGCAATGGTTACCAATAGTAATCGAAGCGTCAAAAATCTAATGTAGAATTATTATTCCTCAAGTAATAGATGATAATCAAACGCTATTTTTGATTTTAAGTCGTTTCTTCCATGTCTTTAGCAATGGTTACCAATTAAAACCGAACGTCAAAAATCCAATATAGAATGGTTATTCCTCAAGTACTAGATTAGAATCAATCGCTATTTTTGATTTTAACTCGATTCCTCTATGTCTTCAACAATGGTTACCAATAAAAACCGAAATGTCAAAAATTCAATATAGAATGATTATTCCTCAAGTACTAGATGAGAATCAATAGCTATTTTTGGTTTAAAGTCGATTTCTCTATGTCTTCAGCAATGGTTACCAATAAAAACCGAAACGTCAAAAATCCAATGTAGAATGGTTATTCCTCAAGTATGAGAATCAATCGCTATTTTTGGTTTAAAGTCGATTTCTCTTTGTCTTCAGCAATGGTTACTAATAAAAACCGAAACGTCAAAAATCCAATATAGAATGATTATTCCTCAAGTACTAGATGAGAATCAATCGCTATTTTTGGTTTAAAGTCGATTTCTCTATGTCTTCAGCAATAGTTACTAATAAAAACCGAAACGTCAAAAATCCAATATAGAATGATTATTCCTCAAGTACTAGATGAGAATCAATCGCTATTTTTGGTTTTAACTCGATTCCTCTATGTCTTCAGCAATGGTTACCAATAAAAACCGAAATGTCAAAAATCCAATATAGAATAATTATTCCTCAAGTACTAGATGAGAATCAATCGCTATTTTTGGTTTAAAGTCGATTTCTCTATGTCTTCAGCAATGGTTACTAATAAAAACCGAAACGTCAAAAATCCAATATAGAATGATTATTCCTCAAGTACTAGATGAGAATCAATCGCTATTTTTGGTTTAAAGTCGATTTCTCTATGTCTCCAGCAAAGGTAACGGATAAGAAAACAACGCAGCTGCTATGGTTACTTATAAAAATTCCTCACAAATTTTTAGCATTTCACAGAGAGAAGCCTATCCATTCTTACTTAAGCAAGGCTAAATGAGCTATATTAAAACTTTCAAATGAATAAATTTTAAAGAATTAAAAAAATTAAAAAAGTACTCTCTTACTCTAGAGTAAAGTACTTTAAAATATAATTTTACTAAAAACTTTATTTAACCTTTTTTGTGGTCCCCAAGGTACTTAATTAGGATATTAAATTTCATCAAAATTGGTTAAGTGTTTTTCAAGATATTTAGAAAAAACTAAAAAAGTACTGAAATAAAGTACTAATGTTTGTGGGCCGATATTTACCAAAAACTAATCAGCGCTTCATTTTGTTAAACTAATGGTAGGTTTTCAATTTCATTTCAATCGGTGTAACGGTGTGGAAAAAATCGTGGGCCAAAAAAACGATAACAGACATCCCTCCATCCATCCATACATCCATCCGCACGCACTAAATGAAAAAATCGCACATTTTGGCCTCTCGACGAGACCCCCATGTAATTTTTGGCAAAACCGTCACGTGCTAAAATTCAACCTAATTGAATACTACAATTTGTGACTTTAATTGAGTTCATGGGTTTAGTAGTAGTCTTTAACTGAGGGCCCTTTGAAGCCACTCTTGCTGCCAGACCGATTACAATACTTTCCCCATGCTTCGCATTGGATAAAGTAATAATAATAATACAAATAAAAAAATAGTGAAGATTAATACATACGATTTTTTAAACTGTTTCTTTGCCGGAGGGAGGGGGGTTGAATAAGTTGAATTTTTGATAGGAAATAATAAATACAATGCTTATTTTTTTATTTCTTTTCTAAAAGATAAAGACGTTTTTTGGCCTGAATAGTTGATAACATGTTGCTTGTGCTATCTCCTTTCCCCTATCTCGAGGATTTTTTTACATCAAGTGTTAATTAATTTATGTTTTCCTAAGTCAAAAAGAAAAATATAAATTGCTAACGCGATAAAAAAGTTTTTTTCCTCCTTTTTTAAAAACCACGGTGGGGATATATTTTATCAAGTGCTTAATTTAAAAATGACTGAGCCTTTAATCTCAGGGAGTTAAACCCTTGTCAGGGTAATTGTTTAAAAAAATATACAACCTTTTTTTTTGGTTGGAAAATTAAAATTTAAGCCATTTCGTTAATAATCCAGAAAGTTATAATGTAATCGTTTTTATTATTATATTAAAAGAAAATTAAATAATTATTTTATACGTGTATTAGTAGATAAAAAAATTTCTCTCATTTTTAATTTTATTTATTGTTAAATTAAAATTAAATTTAATGAATATAATTTCAGGTAGAAAAGAATCTTATTATAATTTTTATTATTAGAGGTCTTAAAAACGGAGTGCTTTTTCGAAAATATTAGGTTGATGCATAATTATGAAACGTTTGTATTGGCGCGTTTTTCTTTAGCCAAAAATGGCGTTTTGTTTATTTTTTATAAAAACAATCTTCTCTATTTATAGTTAATAAAAATGTGTGTTGAAAACCATATTCATATTCGTCATATTATGCTCTACCACTACAAGAAAGTAATTAGTAGAGATTGTGGTGTTTTGAAATAAAGGGGATTCTTTTATAGATTTTTTCAGATTCAATTGTGAGTGAATGTAATTGCGAAAGCGTGTGTTTTTTATTAATTTTGATAAATATTTTTTTAATAATTTCCTTACTATATCCATTATTATATGCTATATTATAAATGGTATCTAGTTCATTATTAAAATTTGTATTGCTAAGAGGGGTTAAGATTAATCTATTGATCATTGAATAAAAAGCTGAAAATTTAGTATTTGTCGAATGGTTAGAAGAAAAGGGGATAATCGTGTCAGTAAAGGTCGGTTTTCTAAACATAATAAATTCTAATTTTTGGTTGGTGATGATTTTTGTTAAATCTAAAAATGAAATAGTTTTATTGCCTATTTCTGATGTAAATTTAATATTTTTGTGGATTTGATTTAGATAATTACTAAGTAACTGAATCCCTGAATCATCAACATATCTTCTCCAGAATTTGATATGATTATATGAGGGGTTAAAAGAAGTCATTACCATTTTTTCAAAATTTAACATGTAAATTTCTGCATTTCTTTCTTCATTTGTATAAAAATAAATTAAATCTCTAATTGTTTAAGCTAAAGGGTTCGATTCGAAAAAAAACTTTCTCATTAATAGTCTAGAAAATAGGAAGATATTCCTGAAGATAAAGAGAGATTCATAGAGCATCGCGCTATGGTAATGTGAAACCTCTGGATGTTAGAAGAGTCAGAAAGAAAGAAAGCTTTGAAATATCGTCCTGTAAGATAATGTTGAAGATTAAATGGGTAGGTAAAATTACAAATGAAGAAGCTTCAGATAAGTTTAGAGAACCAAGAACTTTGTAGAAGAATATACCGTGGTTTTTAAAAAATGGGGAAAAACTTCTTTTGACGCAGGAATATATTTTTTTAGCTTTCTTTTTGGCTTTAAAAACATAAATAAGAAAAACAAATCTCAGATGAAATACACACGTTGACACCGAAAAGACTGATGAAGAATATTTTGGAGGGTAGAAAAGAAAAGGGTGAAAGGGGTAGATTGAAATATTTCTTTCAGATAATGTATGATATGGGATGTGGAATTTAAAGAAAACTAAAAGTTTTGGCATGAATAATGTCAAATGGAACGGAATAATTTAATCAAACTATGATCAATGTTAAATTATTTTTATGGTGAATCTCGTAAATTATATTTGATATTTTTATTTTAAATAGATATATAACGTCGCCTTAGAGTGTAAACCTGCTAAATCCATTTTTTATCATATATGACATATTAATACCGTTCGAAAGAAAAAGAGATGCAGCATCGTCCAAATAATACTGCTACTTAAAATTACGATCGTAAGTTGTAGAAAAAAATGTGAAAAATAGTTTCTTTCCATAACAACAATATAAATTTTGTTTGTTTTTTCTCTGCCATGTAAAATTTCCTTGTTGTGAGTTAGCAGGTTTACACTCTAAGGCGACGATAATATTAATTGCTATCTGATGGAATGGCAACCCAAGGATAGTGAAAAATTCTCTTGAACAAAATAGATTTATTGGATATTCATTTTTTTCATCACTCAAAAACCAACGTTTCGGAAGATTTTCCCTCCTTCTTCAGGATTTAAAAGGGGTCATTGAGGGAAAATAGAAGATATTTCTCTCTTCTCTCTTCTAGCAGTGCCCTGAAGGATGGGAAAATCCTCCGAAACGTTGGTTTTTGAGTGATGAAAAAATGAATATCCAATAAATCTACTTTGTTCAAGAGAATTTTTCAATATCCTTGGGCTATCTTTCCATTACTTATTAATTAAAATTTCTACAAGTCCGTCTCTCTCCGAAGAGAAAATTTCTTCTACTATATTATATGGTATAATATATTTGTGTTTCAAATTTTTTTTCATATGATAGAATCCTGGAAAAAGACAAGCTGAATTTCCTTCTTTTTACCTTAGTAAGTTGGTTATAAATACCCATGGCGGTATCACGCGGAATAAATGAGGAAGCACTTTATAAAGAATAATTAGCTAATCACGAGATGAATGGAACAGACGAGCTACATCGTATTTTATTGCCCGGCCTCGGAGGCTTTGTCCCCCAAATGGGTTTTGAAATCTCTCTAAATGGATCTATAAAGTCCGATATGAATGATGCCTACGCGACGACAAATCAGAGATTGTTTTTCCTCCTTTACGAGGCCCCAACCCATTCTTAGAAATAAGGGTAACTAACTCCAACTTGTAAATAGATATGATTGAGAAATGAGAAATGTTCCCATGAATAGCTTTGTATCCGAAAAGATGAAGATATCTCAATAAAATCTTAGTTCAAAAGCCATTTATGAAGCAATTTTAAAAGATCAACAGTTTCATTACTCGATTTGCGAAAGGTAAATTGGTGAATATATATTCATGATAAAGATAAAAAAGTTTAAAAAACTAATTCAAAATTGATTGAAAAAATGAACGATTTTGGAAGATGTAAGGAGCAAATAATAGAAATATGGAAAGGGTGAATAAATGTCCAATATTTTGGTTCCAGGAATCGATGTCGAGTGTTTGCCAATTTTTTAAATGCATCTTCATGAGGGATTATTTACTTATTAATTAAAATTCTTCCAGAACTTAGGTGACTTGATTTAAATTTTCGTTAAATTGAAGGGTTGGTTTTGTCACAAATATAATAAAACAATAATTTTAATAATTATTTGAATTATTTAATTGATAACTATACAGTTTCGGTCACCACTGGTCGACCATCCTCAGTAGTTATCTCGTTCAAGAACCGGAATTTGTCATTTCACAAGAAACATTCATTCCTAAATCTTCAATATAGATACATCACACAATTCATTACAATCACTAACTTATTAATAAATATTTTGAATATAATTTTATTGAAAATAAATAAATAAAATTAGGAGGCCAAAAATTTTACTAAAAAATGAAGATGGCGTTACACCAGTTCAGGGTGTATATTATAATTCTCACATCATGGAGAATAATTTTGTGTAGGTAATTCTGGTCTTGAAAGAGTAAAGATATAAAAAGTTGGTTGTGAAGAATTAAAGAAAGTGGAAGGAGGAAAAGGAGTCCAGTCTCTAGTAGTCATAAGGATAAACGAATTGAAGAATGGATTTGTATGTTGCATTTAATTTTACTTCGCAGGAATAGTGTAAGTTTTAAGTATGTTTCGTGTAAGTGAGGTTTTAGGGAGGATTATTGACTTTATCGCGTAAAAACAATTGGTAGTTTTTGTTCATTCTCTTATAGTTTTCATTATTCCTGAATTATACAACATTCAATCAAAGATAGAAATTTACAAATACTTTCAGCTCCGTTTCAGGAATGGCATCTTGTTGGAGCTGTAGCATTAAATAATAAATACATCGATTTCCAAGCTTCAAGCGTATATGTCTGATTTTTCGCAATTAATTTGACGAAATCGGTTCGGTTTTATTTATCAGCAACATGGCTAGAATAGTTACACTACTTTTAAAAATACATTAAATTTAAACTTATAGAATATAGACTATATATTCAAAGTAGGTTAATGAAAAAATTAACGTTTTTTACAGTTAGACCATTCAAAATTCTGTAAGATTTTTCTGCTTTTATATACAAACCCTTCAAATGATAGTATTTGTAGCTGTAATCTTTCAAGTCACTTTGTGAGACTCTCCATGCTATACAGTGCTACCTAATGAGATCTCCCAAAAAGGGAACTTTCTTACCAAGAGATAGTTCACTTGTCTTTTCATTATATTTACTAAAACTTGAAGATACTCTAAAAGTAAAACCCGAAAGTTGCTATACTAAATGACCCAATTTCATATGTAGGTATGTATCGTTTACTAATTGATTAGAATCGTTAAAAAGAGTTTTCTATTTATTTTAAAATCATATATAGGGATCTCATTGTGGAATCGAATTGCGAAGTTGGTATTAGAATGAAGCGTAGAGCTCATTATCGTTCTATTTCCCCCTTGTTCAAGTGCAGCTGCATTGTAAGCATTATGAGTAATTTGCGTTCAATTCGAATCGGAAGAAGATAAGATGAGTCATCCATCTATCGAGTTTCCGGCGTTTCTGGTGTTCACAGGTCGGCCATTTTTCTGTGGTATCGTGAGTGGGTGATTGGTCAAAAAAATGAACAATGCGCTTCTTTTAAGCGGTTGCTTAACGAAAACGTAAACAAATCAATAAAGAAGGCGGCCGCCATTGCGGCGCGGAGCGGATGGCTGCCCCCTGAGGATCGCCGAAGCAGAGAGCAGCCGATCTGGCTGCTAAGGACGGACGGACGGATCTAGCAAGACGAAGACCTCGCACCCTGCACCCTACACCCTCAAAGCCGCCCCATCCAGACTACCCCGCTGGGGGTGACACCCATTCTCTCTAAAATGTCCGCGTTTCATCGACAATTAAAGATCCATTCCGCTTCAGGTTTGAGGCCAACAAAAAAAAGAGACAAGATAATCTCTTAAGCAAAGAAAAAGAAAACACACAGTTTATTTTTTTTAATAATCCAATCAATAAATGTACCTTCAATATTTATTGAAGTAAAGAACAATGGAAAAAGTAAATATTTACCCTCGTGGCCTATCACTAATATAATTATTGTGGGAAATTTATTATTTAAATTAATATTTTAATAAATATTTTTTAAGTAAATAGCCAACAGGATTTTAATTAAAAAATTAATTTTAAATAATTCAGATAGTTCATTCTACAATAATAAGACTTATTTTAATATTTGGAAAAAAGTGAGTAATTACCATTAAGCATCCGGTAAAGATAGAACCGGTCTCTGTGTTAGGCTCGCTCTGGGCTTAAGATATGTAGAATCGAGGGATGAACCGCGATTGGAATTAGGTGTACACCATTTTTGGAATTATGTGGAATTATTTTGGAATTCATTAGATAATGCCCCTTCATTTATTGTCTTCTACTTGGAAATGGAAGTGGAAGTGGAAGTAGGTGTACACGATATTAGGTTGCGGTTCACCCCTCGAGTAGAATGAACTATCTGAATTAGTTACTATTAATTATTTGATTGAAATTGTGTTATTTACTTAAAAAAAGGATTATTCTTATTTTTTTTATGTGACAATTTCAAGGGCGGACTAAGAAGAAATGCCCCAGCTTTAGCTCTTGACAAACTCTTGCTTTACAGAAAATAAAAAAGTATTTAGAATAGGGAGACGAAGCTTTTCATGCACCCACTAGTTTTATTTATTTTAGAGTTTATAAAGACTTCATAAATCAGTATTGTACTGAGAAGAATATAAAATTATTAAAATTAAATTAATTTCTTGTTCAATCAATTGAAATTTACAATAAAAAAATAAATTTAAATATTTTTGTTTACTTAATTATAAATATATTGTTTGAAGTATGGTCATAGCCAAGCGAAAGATGTGAGGGTCAAACAATTCACTAAAATTTTTAAAAATATCAATTATTAAATATTTTAAAATATTTATAGTAAATTTAATTAGAGATTTGTAATTTGAAGGATGGTGCATAATTAGGAGAAAAATGTGATAGAAATCGAATTTAAAATTTATTTATTTATTACTTAATTATTAAATTGAAAATTTTTTACCGAGATTAGCAGAATTTTTATAAATTGAAGGAGACAATAAAAGAGTGTGTCTTCTGCAGGAATTATAAATTTTTAATTTATTTATAACGAGACTACAGTTTCGAGAGCTTTGCCATCTTCATCAGTCTACTACAATTGATTCTAATAGAGCTGATGAAGAAGGCAAACCTCTCGAAACTATAGTACGCTATAAATAAATTAAAAATTTATAATTCCAGCAGAAGACACACTCTTTTATAGTCTCCTTCTACTTAATTATTCTTAATTTTTAACTAGTGTAATGTGAAAAGAATTGATTGGTACCTAATTGTATATATTTATAAAGAGAGAAGCCCAATAAAAAACTGAATTTAAAAAAACTTTCAACCTCGATTGTAACAAAAACTTCTAGATCTAGTTTATAATAAGTACAAATATCAGGTACGTATTCAAGGAAGGCATGCACACCCGCTCCAAAAAAAAAAAAAAAAAAAAATGGATTCCCCAGGAAAAACATATGTGAGATTTGTGTCAGACAAAATATATGTTCAAACAAGTTAGGATTTTGGAGAAAAAATTTTAAACAAAATTTATTGAATGAAACTGCGCTGAAATCTTTCATCTAACTAGTAGGGATTCGAAAGCAAATTTCACCCTTTTTTTTACCTTCATTTAACAATAGGTATTTGAAGGGCATAACGACAATTAGTGGAGATAAGCTGGATGAATAAAAGATCTATTCGAAACATGATATCATCTAAATGCATAGATACTTTTTGTACTTTTTGAACTAACGCAACTAATAGAAAAAGCATCCAAAAATGGTCCGTCATGAAGCTCTCCAAACTACAATATGTTTCTATGCATCCATAATTTATTACTCTGACACCCTTCGAGTGATCAGCGCTGAAGAACAGGAGGGCGCATTCAAGAAGAAGCATAAGACCTCGCAAAGGGAAGAAAAGGGCTAATTGCTTTCAGATTTATCTTTTATACTCACATTTGATTGACAGAAAGAAATGGAAGAAGAAAAAAGATTTTTTAATTAAAGATTTTTTATTTTTAATTAGAAGAGAAGGAGACAGGAAGCAAATTAGACAAAGTTTATTGAAAAACATTTTTTTAGCAGAATCCGGAAATTAATTAGATCTTTGTGCAGGGAACTTTTTCATTTTCTAAGATGGAATACATAACAGAGACCAGATAAAAAGACAAGTTCTACAGAGTTCAAGGGAAGAGATAATGGCTTTCAATTACATACATTGAAAATCGAATTGCTTGCTGCTGGTATTTTTTTCTTAACTCAAATTATGATATATGGAATACATTTGATATTTTTTCATTACTTAACATTTAAATTTCTTTGCATTCAAATATTTTTTTTAATTGTAAATTTGTATATGGTTAATGCTTTTTTGGCTGAGCCTTTTGACCAATATTTTTTAAATTAGAGTATGGATGTTTTAAGTAATATTGGTCTTGGCTGATATTTTATTTTACTTCATTATTTATGTAGTTTTTCAAAATTTCTTTAAAAATACAGAAAGATCCCTACTAGCACAATGTTTCAAACTGTATAGTAACTATATAGGGGCTATATAGATTCTCGAAATAGGAATGTTAATATTATAATTTTATTAAAAACAAACAAAAAAAGACCTACCTATACCTACATATAATTTCGAATCATAAAAATAATATTTGAAATGATTTAGTTTACAGCTCCTATTAATGTAAAACAACAAAATTTTATATTTCGATATTTTTTTTAACTTTTGAGATAGAGCACACAAAATGTATGACTCAGACATTTAAAAAACATTTTTACACCCAGAAACCTTGAAACTTGAGAATAAGTAAAAATTTAATTTTTTTTCTACATTATTTTCCCACAATAAATATACTAAAGTAAAATAATAATAATAATAATAAATAAAAATACAATATAGAACAAAATTTTAATAAGCGATTTCACAATTATACATACCTAGGTAGATAAAATTAATATTTATAACAAAAGAAATTATCTATTTCAGTTAGAAATTTAATTAAAGATAAAACTAAAATTAATATAAAACCAAAACGAGATTTTGATTTTTGAAAAAGATTATTTTTTCTAAATTTTAACAACACTAGGGGGTAGTAAATTTCCTCAATGTTAACTCTAATATAGGATAACGAAATTATATTAAAGAAATAAATTTTACAAAAATACGGCAAAGTATATTGTTTGATATGTTTAATTTCAGATGTCAGGAATGAGCCATTCTGACATGAATTTAAACATAACTGGCTTGATATACATTGATATGGCCTTTTTGAATATTTTCTTTAAAATTAAATTCACATCCATATGAAGTACCTATTGATGGAAGGTGCGGACACTCACGAGAGCATCAACATTGTAAAATCAGCTTGAGTGCTTAAAGATGTATATATAAGATTAATAAATTATAAATACATTTTTAGGGGGAAATCTCAAAGTTTTTTTCCTTTTAATTTAAACTTACCCTGAACGGCTAGAAAAGGAAATGCTCTGAGCCATATTCGAGGCTGCCATCTGCTCAACGCAACAGACAGCGCACAAGATAGCCAGCAACAATTGTGTTGTGACCTTAGCGTGTGTACTTTCCAAAGAGAATTTCATTATGTATTGAGTAATATGTTTTAAGCCATAAATGCATCCGAACCAGTTGACAAAGCAATAGAGATAATAAATCGAATTATAAACTTACTTCAAAGAGTAGCTTCAAATAAAATGGGCTTACAGGATAAAACGATTAGAAAGCGAATAAATATGAAAATGACCGGCAATGGCTGAAGAATTTATCTAATAAAGATACATGAGATAATTTGATTTATTTATGCATCTATTAATATTTATTTATTTAATTAAAATAATATATATAAATATTCTTTCCAATAACTAATAATTACTTAAATATAATCTATATATAATTATATGGTAATTGTGATTTTTATTGAAGAGAGTTATCACTACATAACTTGATAATAAAGGGAGTAGGTAGAGTACAGCAGGTCTACCGCCTCCCCATCATGTCTTGATGACGACGTTGAAGCAGGAGGCCTAAATTCAAGCTCGATCGCGTCAGAATAAACATTTGACCAGCTAAATCCGGCACACTAAGATTACTATCCCGTTATAAAATTATCATACTAAATATCTACTGGGAGAAAGAAGAACCTTGTGGAAGAGTCTGAAGAAGAGAAGAGGTCAGATGATGGGGCACACACTGAGACATGGAGGACTGCTTAGGGATATATTGGAGGGGAGGTGGAAAGAAAAGGGGAAGGGGAAGACCCAGATTAGAATATTTCAACCAAATAATTGGAGTATTGGGATGCCAGACATTTAGAGAGGTCAAACAGCTGGCGGGGGACAGAGTCGAGTGGAGACGGATTGTTGCATCAAAACAGTCTTAGGATTGTATACTCAATGATGATGATATATCTACTGACTAAATGGACTATATAGTATAATATAGTATCCCAGGCTAACCAGACAAAGAAAAAATTTGATAATACGATAACGAAAAGAAACACGCTACATTTTGAACTTATCTTAAGGTTTATAAAACGAGGATATTTTTTCGTATTTTTTACATCAAGTGTAATGGACTTTTTAGTAATCGTCTTGAATCTAAATGATATTGTCAAAAAAAATTCATTAATAATAATGAAATGAAATTTATTATTCGATATATTTCGGGGGTGAGCCCATCATAAGGAGTCAAAGTAAACTGATTATATAATGGAAAAATAATTTTACAAATAACAATTTTTTTAATATTTTTTGAAATGTATGTGGTGAGGGGAAAATAGGTAATTGTACCCTCTCAGGCACTTTTCCAGTTGTACCCTGTCACGTACTTTCCCATTCTTTATTATTATAATAGTACAATAGTAGACAGCCCTTCCCTTCAGCTGGTTCAAAACTAAATTTTTCCATTTGTCGAAAATATTAATTCTTAGAAGAACTTCCCTTCTTACCCCTACTTTCCCCTCACCACATACATTTCAAAAAATAATTAAAAAATTGTTATTTGTAAAATTATTTTTCCATTGTAGTTTACTTTGACTCCTGATGATGGGCTCACCCCCGAAATATATCGAATTCAAAAGTCAATTTTGTTTTATTTCTTTTTTGTGAAACCTACCTCGCATCTTGCTCAAGTTTTATTATTATACTTCGGAATTCATTAGATAATATATCGTCATCTATTGTTTTCTACTTGGAAATGAAAGTGGAAGTGGAAGTAGGTGTACACGATTTTAGGTCGCGGTTCACCCCTCGGGTATACCTATACCATATAATTTTATTAGATAAAGACCATACTAGTTCCGAAGACTTGGCCTTTATTTCCTAACAGAGGACACATTCTTTAATTTACTCTTAAAATTCAATAGCTCTGTTACTCTTGGCAAGAAAATCTTTTAAGTTTTATTCCAACAAATATTAACGTAATTTTGAAAATGAATATTATTCAATTATTGTAGTTTTTAGGGGAGTGTTGAAAAACTTCGCTTCGCCTGGTATGATGACTAGGCGCTTCATTCTATTGTTTTAGTTAAAGAAAACAAAAAGATTGCTTACATAAGAAGATGAAAGGGATAAGTACGAATGCCCTTTATTCCCTCCTTTTCTCTCCCTTTCTCGTGTGTTTGGCGTGAAAATCCTCGAGACAGAGAAACACAGATTAATTGACCGATCGCATGAGGCGCATTTTAAATCGCGAACATCGAATAAGAACAGCCGCGCCAACGCCTCAGGGGCTGCATATTCATAAATCCGCTCGGGGGTGAAAGAGGGGTTATCCGTCGAATTTTTAGCAGCAAATTTATAATAATTTTTTATGGAAAAACGTCTGATAAATTAGCGCTATAACTCGTTCGCCTCCCTTACAAAAAGGCTATAATTTATAATTCAATAGCAACTACTATGCATTCATGTATAAATTCAAAGACAATGTGCTTTCTTCGTTTGAAATTTATATCGTATCTTGAAAGAAAAATTTAAGATGACAACGATGTAATTTTTCTTAACAGAGAACAATATAAGCATTAACAAAAATGATTATTCCATTAAATAATGCCCGTTTCCTTTTTAATTAAAAATGCATTTCCTCAAGGAAGAGCGCGTTCGCGTTTTCTACACGCAAAATACGAAGCCTCGGTTACTTTCTCTCCTTTTCTTTTCTCTTGGCAGGGAATAGAGGAATCTTCCTTTCCCCACCACCTCGTGCTCTCTACAACTTTTGAATTATGTCATTTTATTCATAGTTGTGTAGAAAGCGCGAGGCGCACGCAAAATATTTAATTAACACTTAATCAAAAGGTGTAGCTATTGTTTTGAAGACATGATCAAATTGGAGGCGCATAGAGAGTGGGGCGCACGCGAACCCCGGGGCAAATCCCCCCATCGGACCATCGAAAAACATTCGCAGACAAACAAGAGCTGAGGATCAACATTTACCTAAATTTGTACGTAAGCATCGGCCGATGGTCGATCGATCTTTTCTTTAAATTCGTATTTCAGGCTGATTTCTAACGCACAACCTTCTCTTCTACCCCTTCAACCCTCATCATTCAATATTAAATTATTTTGATTCTCAAACGATAAAAAGTTCTTGAGAAAATTTCCATACATTTTTTTTTGGAAAATAAACAATCGAAGCGAATGTTGAAGACAGAGTCAAAAGACAATGAATTGAGTTTCTTGAAGATGGAAGGAATATCGAAAAAAATGAGATCTTCAAAAAGATAAATATTCATTACCAAGAAGATATGAAAAATTCACCATTTTTTTAAATAAAATATAAAAAATATATAGGTATTTAACCGATGTTATGTTTTAAACAAAGAAATAATGAGAACCATTTCTAGAGAATAAATACATCCTCGAAAAGTTCTGTAATAATAAATATTAAAAAATTCTCAAATCCAATCTTATAAATAAATTTAAAAGTTTATAATAGGAATATAAGGACAAGTTTTTGTGTGACTTTTTTATTTATCAGCCAACGTTTCGTCGATTTTGCCGACTTCTTCATGGCTTCAAATAGTCATGCCACATATTCGTCTAAATTTTCTTGTTATATTCGTTACCAATGAAGACCTTCAGAAACACAAATTTCAAAAAATATTTTATATGAATGTGCCAAATATTTTTTGAAATTTGTGTTTCTGATCGTTTTCAATGGTAACGAAGATACCAAGAAAATTTAGACGAATGAGTGGCATGACTATTTGAAGCCCTGAAGAAGTCGGCAAAAGTCGACGAAACCTTGTGTTTTATGTGAATGTGCCAAATATTTTTTGAAATTTGTGTTTCTGATTTCTTCAATGGTAACGAAGATACCAAGAAAATTTAGACGAATTTGTGGCATGATTTAAATAAGTATATAATTATAAATAAATAAAAAATAAGAAGCCTTATTGTTTTCACTCATAGGTAATGTTTTATTAAAATTATTTAAAGAGTGAATGTTTTTATTAACAATTTTCAAAAATTAAAACGATATTTACTTGTGAAGATAGTTAGCTTGTGGTAACCAAGTCTGTATAATGAATTAAAATAAATAAATGAAAAATAATTTACCGAAATTAATAAAAAAAAGAATAATAATAATAATAATAATAATAATGTGATAAATAACCCTTGAAGAATATAAAATAGTACAATATATTAAAAATAGTTACTTAGGCCTTGGAATAATATTTAAAACTAGTACTTAAATAAATTACACAAACCCCCCCCCTCCCGTGACCCTACCAGCTTAGACACAAATTTAGAACTACACATACACATGCACACATATGCAGTCATTTTCTAAAAAAAAATGGACTCGGTGGACTTTAAATCTTAAGATCTGAAAAATCTTAACTTTTAATTTTTTCATAAAAACAAGATGTTATTATGTAGGTAATATTATGTATGGTAATACCATTTCTATTTGCTGGGTAACGGAAATAAAATCTTAAGTCTCAACCCTCGCCAGGGGCGTCTGAGTCATTTTTGATTGCATATTTCTGAACAGTTACTAAGTGATGGTGGTTAAAAATTCAAAAACAGAGACCCCGTCTTAAGGACGAATCACGACTAAAAAGGAATCCATTAGTGGTGGAAAGGGTTCAAAGAAAAAGAAACAGGCAGAGCTAGGGGCTATGAAAAGGAGTTTCAAATGATTCATTTTTTTTTAATTAAAAAAAAATAAAAATAAACAAATCTATTATTTATTTATCCTGTCCTCTTTTATTTTTTTCTAACATAAAAAAAGCTGCCTAGTATACTCATACTAAGTTACTTTCATGAATTTTTACAGATTTTTTAAATCAAATCGTTGGGAAATCGAGTGGGAGATACACAGCGAATCGACTTTATAAACTGATAGCCAGTGACAAATCAATACTTTTACACTATACGAGATACGAGAAAATGTGAATTTTCATTAGGACATTTTGGGAATGGAGAGATGCCTTAAGATTTTTCTTCCAACTTTAACAATTCATGGATTATCAACAAGCCTAATTTCAAGTTCTTTGATTTACTGGCTTAAAACCTTCAGGATTGTGACTGATAGAACATATAGACAACGAAATTCCACCTTAAGGATTCCATTTTTTGAATTTTATGTGACTGAATCCTAAGAAAATAGAAAAGTTTTTGTTTTGCCGAGAGTAGCAGAGTTGTTGATTCACAAAGAGAAACAAAGAGGTTGTCCTCTGCTTGATGCAAATAAACATATACACATATATATCAAGATGATATATCTGTATATATATATTATTTATTTGTTTGAGACTATAGTTTAGAAGACTTGGTCTTCATCATCAGTCTTTCTTCAATTATAAATGTTTTTCATGGAGTCAATATCATATGGATATTGAAAACTTGATGTTCCTTCGTCACTGGAATGCTAGAAAGACTGATGATGAAGACCAAGTCTTCGAAACTATAGTCTCAAACAAATAAATAATATATATATACAGATATATCATCTTGATATATATGTGTATATGTTTATTTGCATCAAGCAGAGGACAAACCTCTTTGTTTCTCTTTGTGCCTAAGAAAAATAATTTGTAATAATAGCCTACTTTTCTGTGTATTCCAGTAAAGTCATAAATTCATAAGGATATCTAATTAATATTAATATTTATTATTAAATAGATCAAGGGTTGAAAACTGGTAAATTTTTCTATTTAGGTGGCACCAATTAATTGAAATAAGATGCGAGCGACACGATTAAGCTTAGGAAGAGTATGAACACACAAAATAACACACTTAGGGCTAATTGTATGTCGGTTGGTAAACTCTTTTAAACGTTGACAAAGGGTAAAACCTTAAAATTCACCTTGTGTCCGGCCGGATGGCCAATCAGATGAAAGTGCCTGTCATCTGGCCATCCCACCGGCCACAAGGTGAATTCTAAGGTTTTACCCTTTGCCAACGTTTAAAAAGAGTTTACCAACCGACATACAACTGGGCCTTAATCTAGCCATACTTTACTATCTTCTGAGACAATCCAATCAGATGATTGGAACAGGCCTAAAATTACCAATGTTTTAATTATTTTGTCAAATACACTATATATATATATATATATATATATACCTTTTGAAAGTTTTCATTGGGAAATAAGGACAAGTTATTTGTGTGATTATTTTTATTTTTCAACCAACGTTTCGTCAACTTTGTCGACTTCTTCATGACTTCAAATACTTACATCACACATTCCTCTAGAAATAAAAGAAAATAATGTACTTTAGAAGAATGTGTGATGTAACTATTTGAAGCCCTGAAGAAGTCGGCAAAGACGAAGAAACGTTGGTTGAAAAATGAAAAAATCACATAAAAAACTTGTTCTTATTTCCCATTATAAACTTTCAAATTAATACACATTATGGACGGAAATGATAATAATTATATATACCTGAATAATATAGCTAAAAATAAATTCCATGGAATCCTCCATATATTAAATCACACGTCAAGGGGAAAGTAGGGCGGTTAAGAAGTGTGGCAAGCACTGACTCTCAAAGGGGTGGAAGGGGATTTTCCCATATATGTATAATAGATATACTCGCAGCTTGGTAGAACAAACGTCTTTAATACATATTTAATTCATTTGAGAAAAAATATTTATTTATTTTCTATTCAATTAAATTGTTATTTTTAATTAAACAGTTAGGGACGGTAAGTTTAAGTTATATTGGGCTAATACCAGTTTATGCTAATAATACAGCCGGTGGGAGTTTATAAACAAAAAATTATTGGAAAGGTAGTGAATAATATTTAAATACTTGATATGGTCTCTGTAAATTTTGAAGACTTGACAATATTTGTCAACAAATGAATTAAACTAAAAGTCTGAAATATGGCACAGAAGTAGGGCTTTAATAAATACGCACTTTATTTCAAACATTAGAGTTTCAGAACTCCCAAATGGAGTTTCGATTTTTTCTAATTTTCTACATTTTTAAGTTCTCTAACCAAAAAGCTCAAAATTTAATCAGTTTATCTTTTATAGAATTTTGGCAAAATGGGTGTGTGCCCGATGCCAATAAATAATATAAAAAAAAAATCTTTTATAGAAATACAAGCATTTTAGCACCATAACAAAATTTTCAAGACTTTCCATTCTTATGGTGGATATCGAAATTCATCCTCCGCCACAACAAGATAAACAGAGAAAATCATGTTATTTTTCTCGGACTTTTCTTTTCTTTTCATAGAATTTTATTGAAGGGATTTTATTCAAAATCATTTTGAAAATGTTATTTTATTAATTGAAAAATACTGTGTTAGTCAATTGGGATACTGCATTACGTATTAAGCAATGAGACCATTACATAAGAATTAATAGTAAAAATAAGCCAAACGAAAAATAAAATAATGAATTATTGAATACTTACGAATAGAGAAGTAGAGAGAAATAGAGAGAGAGAGAGAGAGGTGAGCAGTAAGGGTTGGTCAAAAGAGCTCATGTAAACGTAATGAATGAAAAGTTTCTAAATGCTTATTGGGGAAATTAGGATAAATAATAAAATTGAAAATGAATCTGGATGAAATCAAAAGAATCAATCAGCAATTAGGCAATGCATAATTCACTAGAAAGCATAATTCATTAGAAAATAGTACATTTTTTGACTAGTGAGTAATTATGTACGAAAGAGACGCCAACCATGAAGTTCAAAAATATTTTTCTTCAAATTTACGTAATTAAATAAATCTAAAAGTTAAAAAAATTCAAATTAAGAATTAATTAAGTAAATGAAAATAGATAAGTGAATTAAAGAAAATGCTTAAATGAAAAGCACTTGAATATACTAAATTTATTTTCGAATTATCGAATGATAATAATGGATTTATATAATCAGCATTGAATTGTATTCCTAAACCACTAAACGAAGATGGGAATCAACAAAATAAATAAATAAAATAAATATAATCACATCATCAATCTACAGTTTGAAGGAGGTATTTTCCTGAAATTTATTATTTTTAAATTTACATGAATATCAAATGAATACAATACAAGAATTTTTGATTAATAATACAGAATAGATATATTTTTTTTAAGTGTATAAATTTTTTTTTAATTGACAATTTAAAAAGTACTATGGAAATAAATATAGGCATATAATTTGTTTGATTTTTTTCCAACTTCCCTGGACTATTATTATTTCTAATGTAATTTAGATTTATAGAGTATATCGTCGTTTAATTTAATCATTTTTATCTATGAAACGACCTATAATTTTTGATTATTAATACAAAATAGATATTAGTTTTTTCTATTAGATTAGATATTTTTATTCTCATTAGAACGCACAACGTTTCGATATCTAATTCTCGAGTAGTTTTCAAGGGGTTGCAAAGTCATTCCATCTGAAATCAATTGTTTTATATTATTCTTATGGAATGTCAATGAATGGAATTGAAAACTACAGAACAATTCATTATAAGTAGAAACATTGTGTATTCTAATTATATTATTTCATTAAACATATTATTTTTTTATTATTTATTTGTGCATTTTATTATACATTATATTTTTCTGGTTGACTATTCTCAGGAATGAATAAATTAATATTTTAAAGTATATAACTTTATTTGTTACTAAGGATGGTTAACCGAAAATTAATTATATAGTAGGGTGCCCTTTATTTTGGATATTTTCGAAAATTTACGCTGACAGGAGCTCATATGGTTAGAAATAAATAAAAAAATATCCCCCAAGTTTTAAGGCTCTATCTCAATTTTAACCTAGTGCTTCACAGCGATTATGTTTCCCATCTAAATAACATGGGGTTTTTGGCATTGAAAGATCAATTTTTTATTGCGGCCAAAGTAATAGTTCCAAAAATCTGAAACACTGTAGACTTTATCCTTATAATAGTAGCTATCCTTCAGAATTTTCACAGATTTTTATCTATTATAATTCTGGAGTCTATAACTTAATAATATTAAGATATAGCAGTGTTTTATCTAGATGTAACTCCAAAATTGTAATAGCTGAAAATTTGTAAACATTCTGAGGGATAGCTACTATTATAAGGATAAAGTCTACAGAGTTTGAAATTTTTCGAACGATTACTTTGACCGGAATAAAGAATTGATCGTTCAATGCCAAAAACCCAATGTTATTTAGATGGGAAACTTAATTGCTGTGTAGCACTAGATTAAAATTGAGATAGAGACTTTAAACTTGGGAGATATTTTTTATTTCTTTCTAACCATATGAACTCCTGTCAGCGTAAATATTCGAGAATATTCAAAATAAGGACATATAGGTATAATAAAAATAAAAAAATAAATATATTAGAAGAAATTTTCTCTTCGGAGAGAGACGGACTGGTAGAAATTTTAATTGATAAGTGATGGAAAGGAAGGCCAAGGATAGTGGAAAAAAATTCTCTCGAATAAAATAGATTTATTGGACATTTATTATTTTCCTCACTTAAAAAGCAACGTTTCGGAGAATTTTTCCTCCTTCTTGAGGGTCTATAATTTAATATAAAAAATATAAAAAATTAATATACACAACGGGGTCTATCTATTTTATAGGAGAGAATTTTTTTCACTATCCTTGTGCTGCCTTTCCATCACTTATCAATTAAAAAAAAATATTATAAAAAATTTTAATTAGAAGAAAAAATAAAATTATTTAGTAAAAATATTTAAATTAAAATCAATGAAATAATAGAAAGTGAAATAAGTGAAGGTGTAAGAAGAATGTCCGAGAGGGGAGAATCCTTCGGATTGTCTTAAGAAAAAGATATCACTCTGGTTGCGGGGGATGGACCACTTCCGGAGCTCTTCTAGCAGTTCTGGACGCGGAGAATGGACTTCCGTGGCCGAATATGTTCTTCGTTGGGGCAGTCGGACGCAACTAAAAGAAATAGCTGCTGAAAAATGGTCCTCACCTCCTGGGCTCCCCTCCCCCAGGGGCCCGGGCCCTCGACCTGGCCAAAAAACCCGCTATGACCACATACGTTCTCGGGGCACCACTTTTGGGAGTGACCCCTTCCGGTTTGACCTATTCTCTACAATTACCCCTTCTGCGCCATCCTGTGCATTGTGTTGCTTCATTATAAAAGAAAATTATCGAAGAATCCCTTCAAGAGATATTATTCATATTTCCACGGGACGTGGCCATAAGCCCTTCAATGTATATTTTATAATAAACTGAAAATAAAAAAATTCTTCAAAAGAATCAAAAACTAATTATATTTAATATTTTAGGGAATATGCTCGAATTAATTTTTAACTCGTCAATACATTAATTATTATAAAACTCTTGAAAACGTTTTTATTCACTTTATAATGAACCGATATAATCAGGATTCTGGAAACTTTTAATTAACAGGCTATGGCTATAATATACAAGTTTAACACACAAACGAGTATTTTTCCAAGCGAGGACGTAATATTCTTCTTTTTTTTGATAAATTATTAAAAAAAAAAAAAACATTGTTTTAAAATGCTTTGATAACTTTCATCATCAAAGTATAAATATTTAACAAATTCTATTAAAAGAAGCCCTATGTATTGATTTTAAGAATAAAAGAACAAAGATTTTAATTTTTTCTTATAATTTACTATTCAGCTTTAAAATACTAATTAATTTAAAAATACTACTTTTAAATTCTTTTAAATGAATTGGATTTTTGTAAAGTTATAAATAAAAAATCAACTAGATATTAATAAATTAAATGTAAAATAAAGTACAATCGTTTTAATTTCAAGAAAATATTCTATCTATATTAGGACGTTTCTACTTTCACTTGTATTTTTAATAATTTAGAAAAAATGAGTTTTTGTTCATGACTCTAGATTCTAGAATATTCAATCAAAAAGTTTGCAAGTAGAAAATTTATTTGTAATGAAATTGGAGTCGAAAATAGACCAAAATGATTATTATTTTTTCGGAAATCTTGTAATCTAGTTCCCGATTCAAAATTTAAAATTAGTATTATTATTTTTCGAAAACTTCACAATAGATTTTAAGATTTCTTATTTTAGAGAAAAAAATTATCAGACCAAATTGTTGTGTGTTTTCCAGTATCTACTTACATATTTATCTCAATGTTTCAATTTCATTTTTTTATCTTATATAGTTGAGCATATAATTTTGCTTTTAGTGAATTTTATTCTTGAAAAAAGCTTCACGTACTATTATACAAATGTACATTCATATTTCGAAAAAGGGAATAAATATATCTCTACATATAAATCTCAATGATTTAAGGAAGTTTATGATTTTATGTTGGGCCACACTCATTGCAGTGCTGGGCCGCATGCTATCTACGGGTTAGCCTACACCCGATAATATCGAAGTTCTTATATAGTAAACTCCTGAAAATATTTTTAATAAATCTATGATTTTCATGAATTTAATAGGACGGTTTCATATTGTAATCTTTTTTACTTTACCATACAGAGTATGGCATTTCGGTCTACAAAAAAGTCCTAATAAGTGAACATCAAAAAATTTATATTTTTATAGATAATAATTTTTTTGTCAAAATATCTGTTAGTTAGTTAGTTTTTCTGTTAGTCTGTGCGTTACCAAATTTTTGTGGACGAGCTAACTCAAAAACTAGTGTGAATATCAAAACCAAATTTCACACGTAGTTTTGGTCCATTGAGATTAAGAGCTGATTAGATTTTGGTGCACGTCGACCCAAAATTAAGGCGGGAGGAGGGGGGTTAAAAATTAAAAATCTAGGATATTTGAGCAAACTCAACCAAATTTTCTATACATAATCAGTGGGACCCCAGAAGTCTAAAAATGCAAAAACTAACCGCCCAAAATGGGTGGGGGGTGTAGGGTCAAAAAATGAAAATCTAAGCCTTTGTACCAAACTCAACCAAATTTTCTATACATAATCAGTGGGACCACAGAAGTCTAAAAATGCAAAAACTAACCTCCAAAATAGGGGGGGGGGGTTAAAAAATGAAAATCTAAGCTCTTGAACCAAACTCAACAAAATTTTGAATACATAATCCAGTGGGCCCCCAGGAGTCTAAAAATGCAAAAACTAACCCCCTTCACCTACATGATTATAAATAATTTTATTAAATATTAAATATAAGTGAGGGACCAGGTTGTATGGTAAAGTCAATTGGATGGCCACATCAGAACACGTCAGCTTATTTATTTATTTATTTATTTTTTTTAATATTTTGAAATTTTGATTCAAATCACGGGAATATCTCGACTATTTTTGAATCTTAAAAAATCGATAACTCCAATTTTGATTTATGACTTTTATAATAGCTGTAATATTTTTTCATTAATAAGCTTTCTAAAGAATTAAAAAAAAGAGTAAAATGAAGCGTATAATTTAATCCAAGATTAGATTGTCATTATTCTGGTAATTATAGTCCATGGACATTTTCTTTCTCCTTTAGATTTATTGTCTATCTCTGGGCTGAGTACACATATGTCGCTCTACAATGGCATGTTTGCCTCCCTCATCAGGCTGCTAATAATGATGATAATCAAAAAAGGGCGAAATTTAAGGATGACTTAATGGAACGAATGCTTTTAGGAATTATTAAAGAAAAATGAAAAAGAAACGACATGTTAAATAAAGGAAACACGTGATGCATGTACCTAAGTATTTATTAAAAAACATGCATGCTCGTTCGTTATCATTTATTTAATTCTTAGAGATATTTAAAGGTTTCTATTGAAAGCCGGGTTGTTTCTTAAAAATTAAAGAGTGATTTTCTTATTTAATAATTAATTAATAAATATAACGTCAAAAATTGATTATTTCAGTCATCAACAACTATGAAATGTCAAATTGTTAAATAATGATCGAAAAATTTATGATAAAATTGTATAATAAATAAATAAAATATTAGTTTTTAATAAAAAGAGAAGAAAATTTATAATATACTAAAATTTAATTGCTTATATTTCCCTGTAGAAATTCTTTATTTTCTAATATAAACTACTCCCCCTTTTCTTCTTATCAGGGCGTTAGGACATATATTTTAATTCTTAAACGACACGCGATAATCACCTTATAAAAGATAGGTATGGATCGTTTACTTTTTTTATAATGATATTGGTACACGAAGAAGTTGCACCAAAAAGTTGCACCCTCAATAGTTCGCAGTGGACCCATTTTTTAAACTGTAGTGAAGCTACTAAACATCTGAACAAAATAATAATATGGTATTCAAGATTCAAACTTTATTTCTTTGGAGACGGACTGATATAATAATATCTCATAATTGGATAAAGGCAGTCCGGAAATAAATAATAAACTATTTCCAACAAATAATATTTATTGAAATGTTTTTCCTTATAATTTTGTTTTGATAGCGACGTTTCGGAGGATCTACCCTCTTTCTTCAGGGTCCAAGAAGGTCAATGAAGGAAGCATATAGTACTCTTCCTTCATTGACCCTTTTGGACTCTGAAGAAGGAGGGAAGATCCTCCGAAACGTCTGCCCCAAAACAATATTATAAGGGAAAAACATTTCCAACAAATATTATTTGTTGGAAATAGTCTCTTATTTATCTTATTTATATTCCAATCCTGAGGTATATCATTTAATTTTTGATCACCCTGTATACAAATTTTGAGCTAATTTGTATCTAGGTATATTTTTAACAATTTTATTAGATATTCTGCCATTTAAATTAAAATAATGATTTAGTTCTTTTGAGTGATTTCTAGAGTATTGACTTATGGGAGGGAGGTCATGTAGATTTTAAACATAGAGAGAATCCTGTTTTCTGAATATATTGAACTTTTTAAAGAAATAACTTTATTTGTGATATAATTAATAGTGAACAAGAGAACCCGGTCCTGGTAAGCACTGTAGATATTTAGGCTAATCTTATTTCATTAAAACAGATATGATAATTTCAAACTTATAAGTAGGTATATCACTTTAATAAATTTAGAATTCATTTTCGTCAAGTTTTTATCTCAGATTTTTATCACGGATGTGCTTCTAATTAGCGTAATAAATATCTTTCTGTTGATCTGGCAATAATTCATCACTCGTGTATCGAATGCATTGCCGGCGACGACAACGCGACAGGCAGATTTAAGGGCTGAAGACGCACCCCACACCCTTATCCCTATTAAGGTAAACCCTTCCACCCCTTGCTCCGGTCATACCTCGGAGATTTACCGACAGACAATAGGGCCATCGAACACATATGGTGGTGCAAGGACTGGTCAAACCAGTTAATTTCTAAAGCCAGGATTTTTTATTTTTTCGGACGATCATTCACCCCATCCCTCTGGCCCTTCCCATCATGAGATCGGACGGTTATAGCCGGCCCTTTGTCAAGGGAATAGCCCCTGGTCGTTTTGGAATATTAAAAAGGGTCACTGGGGAACTCCTTGGGCCCCGCGGCTTCTCTTCACCGACCAGGTATACTATATTCAAATAACCATGTATAGAGCTGGTTCATCTTGCGCCAAGTGAAGATCGAGCTACAATCACTAGCTAGTTAAGCTCGCCACCGGCTGGCCGGCTGTTAGGTCGTTACCATGGATCCCTATGGTCCTAAGAAAAGGATTGCGGCAAACGACATCGACGGGCTTACTGACCAGTGAGTTACATCTACACTCTCATATCTTATACAATTATTCCAAGATCTCTTTTATCTTATACTGTACATTTGTTTATTATTATTTTTACTTTATTACACAGCAGGTTGATAGAGCAAGTAAATGTTGATGTGTTTGCTTCATTTTTTTGAAATCTCAAAAACGCCCAAACCAATTTTATTTTAAAAATTTCGGCAAATTCAAGACCTACAAAAAGTTTTCACAGTAAACCTAAAAATGATAAATTATTTTGTCAAAAGTCTCTACATTTCTTCCTGATTGAGTGGGTTCGTGTGTAATCACATTTTGTATGAACTCCAACTCAAAAACAAATAAGAATATTAAATTGAAATTCCTTGTTTAGTTGGTAGGTAATATAATGAGATAATTTCGATTAAACTTTGGTCAAATTCAGAACACGAATATTTGACGTTAATTCCTGAATTTAAAAAAAAAATAATAAATTTCTCTTATAAGATTTTCTCCATGATTATAATAACATAGGTATATCTATTTGTTGTGTAATACAAATAAAATTATATAAATATATGAAACGGGGCAAGTGTATGATGAAGTTATCTTTTTTTCTTAAGGTAGGTTGTCATCTCTGCTTGATATAAATAAACATTCACCGATTTTATAATTAATTTGTTAGAAACTAGAGCTTCGAAGGCTTGACCTACATCATCAGTCTTTTAAATTAGAGTATTCTAGGTACCTATCTGTTGTTTCTTATGTGTTAAATTTTTCACATATCACTCGCTATCTAAAAGTCAAATTTTAATTCATTTCCACTTTTTTTTTTAGTTTAATTGATGAATTTAAAAGAATATTTTACAAATGAAAAATTAATACAGATTTGAGTAGTAAAATTTTGAATTTCAACAAATTAAAGATTGCGTTTTTTGCTAAATGTAAACATATTTTTAATTATTTTTTGTAATTGAAATCCTTCAGAATCTTCAGATAATATAAATATTTCCCTTACATATACTTCACTGTAGGCTGAGTGTTTAAAAGAATAATTTAAAAAATATAAATATATAAGGAAGCTCTCGATGTGAATTCGATCATTTCGGTCTTTAGAATTTTCACCCAATTTTGATAAAATAATTATTTCGAAATTTTATATTTAGTAAAATGTACAAGCCTTTGATAAATTCATTTTGGCGTTAGCAGCGTTCTATATAAAAGATGAACTTAGTAAAATCAATAAATTTTAATTACTGGAATATTATTATTCCAAAAATTAATCATAAAACTATTTCATCTGAATAATTGAAAAATTTATTCTTTATTTAAATTTAGCAAAACATTTGTTGTCCAAAATGACCATTTAACGCCAAGAAACCAGTTAACTTTATATGGTGCCATAGTAGGTAGGTACATATATAAATATTTAAATTAAGCAGAACACACATTCTTTGTTTCCTTATACTAACTTTTGTTTTTATTTATAACGCAAAAAAACAAATAGGCAATACTTTTATTTTAAATATATTTACATATGTCAAAATGAACAGCTTGTATTGTCACATGTAAAGTTGAAATTGTTATAGATGAGAGGTTTTGGATTTAAGGTAGCGTAAATGTAATAATTTTATATTCAAATTAAAAAACACTTGTCTCGTGAAACAAACATTTTAAGTAGGTTTATTTCTCAAAATAATTTCATCTGAGTTTTCAAGCGTTCAATAGCAAACATAAGAATAATAAAATATAGGTATTATTCCAGAATAATATATAACATCATAAATATTTTCAAAAATTTACTTCTGGGTTGATAAATGGACAATTTAAATAGAAAGTTTTATGCTATAATAAAAGTAATATTTGATTGTTTTTAAAAATATATTTTTTTAATGTATACTGAAACTAGTTTTCGAGTTATAATTAAATTTTAATTAATTAATAATCCATGGGACATTTATTTCTATAAAAAATATTTTAATAACTATTCTTATTTGAATAATAAGTAAATAATTAAGTATATGTATTTTTTAAAAGTGAATAAAATATTTTATTTTTGTTATAAAAGAATAAATAAATATATATACTAACTTGATAGCTACAAACAAAAACTAAGGGTCTGGTGGACATCATCTATTCTTCTAGAATTTGCTTAAAAAATAAAATAAAAAACTGTTCCTATTTCTCGTATGTCTAAATATAATCTATTAGAGTACAAAGTATCGTTTTTTTTAAATTTATTCTTCAATTTATCTTGACTCGCTTTAATAAAAAAATAATTGAAATATAGATAGATATAATTTTCAATTTTAATAAATATTGATACATTTTTTCATTAATAATATCCATCATTAAAAAGTATTAGGTATATATAATATATATATACATCGTTTTTTTCTGAAACATTTAAAAATATAATGTATGCTAATAAAATAAAGAATAATTCAATATAAGCAAATGAGATATTTTTGTTCATAATTAGTTTTGTAATGATGAAAAATAAACATTTTTTCTTCTTTTTTTATAAAATAATATTAATTTTTATAAAAAATATACACTTTTTTAAATAACTTCCATTTTTGGATTCATCGAAGAGCATATTATTCATTTGTTTTTATTTTTTTGTGAATATGGATATTTTATGATTTCTATTTCATAATTTTTAATAAAATATTTCTATTTATTGAAATCTGTTTGATGGGTAGAGAAATATACTTAATTAAAAAACGTATTATTATTATTAATATATAGGAAGCTAAATATTAATATTTGTTATTATTAATAATACCAACAAGTTATATCTATTTGCAATGAGAATTAAAAAATATAGGGATACTCGGGATTATTAAAAGGTTCTTCTATTAAGGCTTAATTAATGATGAATAAAATGTAATTTAGAATAAAATAAAATAAAAAATATCCTCTAATTTGACACTTAATTTGGACTCACAAAAGAATCTTAGCCTTATTGATTACTTATTTATACTTATTTTTTCTATTTTCTTATGCACCAGACCATGTAAAAATTTTCACGTAAAACCCACATTTAGTCAAATTTTTATAATTAAAGATTTAATGGTACCATCGGCCTTTTAAAAACAAGAAAAAGTACAAACTAGTTGTGATATCTGACAAATCCTTCTAGCTCTCAACCCGAATACCTGAATCAAACAATAGTAGTTATTATTTTTCTGTATTTGCACTTGTAAATGAATTCGTGTGATATTATTTAAATTTGATTACAACTTCAAGAGATATGGATTTATTTATTTATTTATTGGAAACTTACTAAAAAGATGTTAATAATAGTCTAACAATATGCGTATTTGAATTCACATTTTTTTGAAAATATCTATTATTAATATTATTCAAGAATTCCTCACTAATTAGGTACTAACTAATGCTTATACTTGTCCGAAGCCTAAAGCCGATATAAGAAATTCTAGTTAGATTATAGTAAAAGGAATAGGTTATTCAGACATTAACTTAAAATCTTTATATATGTAGTAAGTAAAAGGAACTTAAAAAGTAATTTTATTTTTTATTTTACAGGAGAGAAGAGGTGGAGACTTCAGCAAGCATTCCCCTGGGAGAGAACATTGCAAGCTACTTAAAAAATGCAAGAAGCCCTTTTAGGTAGTTAATTCTATTAGGATATTTTCGTAAATTTTTATAAATATCATAACACTTTATGTCGGTATATAAGCCATTAGAAAACCCTCGTCCCTCCAGCAGTAAAGATTATGAAGCATTAGGAGGTCCCTCTAACGCCGCAAAAAGGTCAAAAAACTGGCATCTTTTATGCATTAATTTTCAAATAATGGCCATTAGATTTTTCATAGAGGGAAGCCACCAGTTTCCCTCTACCCAATTTAGATTTGTTCTAAAACTAATAAATAGAGCTTCTTAATCCTTCCAGCTATTTCTTATGACATCATACAATAAAGGGTGTTTTTTGTATATGCGGGGTCTCGAAATCATTCTCAGCTGTTTTATTATTGGAATTGAGGAAATTTAACATTCGGGACTGAGAAATTTTATCAAATTATCATATGTTTTGGAAGAATTTGAAGTGAAATTTTAATTACTAATATCTACTAGAGTATTACAAATGAGAAATATATAAATTTTTTTTGGAATGGGCCTAAATTTTTTCAACAAAAATCTTTTAAAAAATGAAGGTATATAAAATAATATTAAATTTTGAATATAATAAATTTTCATTTATATTTATATCATGTCAATAATTATTAGAGAATCTAGTGTTGCTGTGAGATGAAACATATTTTAATAAAAGAAAAGTTAAAATATTTTTTGAAAAAATTATTATTTACTATTAGTTATTTACTAGGTCACTTGTTTCATATGTAAGAAATAAAAAGAGAGAGAGTTTTCTCAATTTATATAATTAGGGCAACCCATCATCAGGAAATTCTGTATCTCCTGATGATGGTTGACAGGCCGAAATATATATATTGAGAAAACTCTCTCTCTCTCTTTTTATTACATGTGAAACAAGTGACCTAGTAAATAACTCATAGGTAGTAAATAATCATTTTTCCAAAAAAAAATATTTTTACTTTTCTTTTATTATATCATGAGAATAACTACAGCAAAGAGGAGGAGAAGGGGGTCAATGGGCCTTCTAGGGGCGCCTATAGTAATGGCTTAGATGCAGAATCGATTCAAGGTCATGTCAGAAATTTTCTTCGTTTAAATTAAAGGGGCCTCACCAGGTTAATATTGTGTTGTAGTGGTGTAGATTGTAGAAGTTAAGACTACATATAACTTACCATCCTCCCACTTTCCGAACGTCCCTTTCAAAATAAACTACGGCGCTCCAATAATTGATGCAACACAACCGAAAAGACAATTATATTGTTATACTTTAAGATTTTTAAGGAGACATGTTAGGATTTTTAGGATGCTCATAAGTAAAAATATGATATATAGAAGAATTTATTTTATAATACAACAGTAAAGTTACCGACTCTGCTATTTACATACCTTTAATTCCTGGGTCTGCCCAATCAGATCTGAGAATAAAAAATCTTTGGATCCACCTTTGGGTAATTGAATTTTGAATCTGTGATGTGGGGTGATATGCCATAATATATTGAATCAGAAAAATTCATATAAAATTTAAATTAATTCAGATTAGAATACTCTCAATCTTAATAAATTATTTTAAGTTTTCTAGTGGGATTTTATTCTTATTATTCTTATGTTTATTTCCTGCTCCTTTTCTTATTCTGGTTCTCTTCTTTACTTCTTCTTTCTTCTCTGACTTTATCAGTCTTATCTTGTTGGTTTTCTTGTTTGTTACTATAATATATTTCTGCTATCAAGTACCTTTACAAATCTTTATCTTACAGTCTTTTTTATATTTTCAACAATTTTTTTCCTTCTCTGACATATATTTCTCCTTATACATATAGGTACAAATATATATCTACTCCTGCTTTCCCCAGCCTTGTTTTTCTGATGCAGGAAACCGATTAAGCGAAGTTTCACTATTAAAATAATAAAAATATTATTGAGAAGAATAAAATTTATTGTGATATTTATTCAGCGTAAATCTTCATAAAATTGAAATAACACCTTCATAAATCATAAATAAATACTCATAAATTGAAACTTTGATCGGGCAATTTTAATGATTTTTTTTTATAATTGGCATTGCCTGATAAAATAAAAATTCAATGTTTTTTTTTATTGTCATTTTCGGTCAAAAAATTATAGATTTTGAATAAAATAATACAGTTAAATAAGAACTTTAAAATAAATTTCGTTTTTTTGATGATTTATTTAAAATAAAAATTTTAAATAGAAAAAGGAAGGCAGATGCTAAATGAGAGAGTAAAAGGATTCACAGCTAATTTTGAAAGATTAAATTTAAAACTTAAAAGTCTCATTTGAAGAGAGAGATAAAAAAGAAAGAATCTAATCTTAATCCTGAATTATTTAAAATATTTTATTATCCTCATTATGTATAGCCTATATAAAGTATTCAAATCGAATAATAATATTATACACTTAGCCAGGTTGGGAATATGATAGCTACTTAAGGGAAACCCCCAAGTTGAGCCAAGACTATCTATCCTTTAAAACTTGTTTCAAACTTTCTTCCACTCTTATTTAATAAAGCCTGGAAAAATTATCAATATTTATGAATGGTGCCCATGAAATTAAAAAAAAAAAAAAACTATTAATAATAAAAATGTAATATTAATTAACGGAATGAATTTAAAACGGCCATCGATGCTAATAATTAAAGCGAATTTGTTCCTTTAAAGACACGGAGAGGCTTAAAACGATTTTAATAATGAATCGAGTGAACACTAAAAAGTCCATTATCTCGCCCATGGGATCTTGGATCTACATTTGGAAAAGACGTGTATTTCAATAGGGAAAACTTCCCCGGCTGTCTTTCAAAAAACAAGGAAGAAAAATGGCCGGCCACCCTCCATTTGAAAATGAATTTCATATCAAGTAATGCTTATCGATTCTTTTTATAGAGTTTTACAAAAGCTATTGACATGTTGATATAAGAGCTCGGCCAAAGAATGTTATGGCAACATTGATTCATATCCATCATTTCCTTTAAAAGCTTTCATTAATATTTATATATGAAGAAAAATATTATGTGTTGTGCCCTTCGAGAATAGATGCATGTTTATATAAAATAAATTTCAGGTCTTTAATCAAATAAAAGCCTTTCGTAATATATGATTATTTGATCGGATCTATAAGCCCAGCCAGACCTTTGAGTTAAAATGCAAGAACAGGGGAAAATTTCGAGAGGTCGGGAAAAAATCCCCTTCATTTTGTGACGTCACAAGAAAAGTGTGGATGGATTAAGAAAGTGTATTTGTTTTAGAACCCATTTTTCTTTGCTTAATACTCAAGTTTATTTTTAGAAAAATTATTATAAGCACACATAGCAATTATTAAGAATATTTATCTACTTTATTGAATTTTCAATCGTTATTAAACTCTTCACAAATTAAGTTTTCTATCTAAATTTAGCTCTGATGACGTAGCTGGCGTTGTCCAATCAAGTAAAGAAAAACGTTTCTAATTTTTAATATGCTAAGTTCTAAGCGGTGGGTTATGAAGTCAATACCTCAATGCAAATAAATTTTCAAACTTCCGTAACATCAGGAAAATAAAACATTTCTTGCACGTATAGTTTCTAAATTTTTTACTCTATTAAAAAAAGGATTTTTTTGTATTTTAAATATTCAAATCTTTAAATATCTTCCCTTAGAATTGAAAATTTTACCCAGAATTAGTATGATAAATTTTTAGTGCTTGATAACCAAAAACGAGAATATTGAACCTGCAAATTAGAAACTTGGACTGTATAAATTAAATTGAAAGCATTATTCATTCCTGTTGTCTTCTTTTGTCTTGAATAATAAAACAGAAGAGGATAATATTTCTTTATTTGAACGATTATTCCAGGTGAAGTTGTTTATGGTTTTGCTAGACGGTTACTTGGGATTAAAGGTGAAGACAACCAGAGAGATTAAATAGAATTGAATGTCTGAGAGATTATGTTATCAGGAAGCATTGGCATGACCGTTGTAGGGCATCTGATCTCGAAATATCGAAAACCATACTGATTTTGATAGTATTTTGAATTCATTTATTCCCAAGATTCACCTCTGGATCAGAATTGAACAGTCAACCAGCGGTTATCAATCTTTTCATTAATGTGTGCAGCCTAAACTAAATTCAAAGATCCATGTAAAGTAAGCGGTACAACACCACAAGCAAAAATAGCTATGTTCTCTATAATTTATCGTAACCACTTTTTCTTTATCTGAAAATAAAAAAAATAAATTTTCGTCCAAAGAAATAAATACAATTTTACAAAAACCTCTTCGATCGTGGAAAATTTGGGAAACAGTTGGGAAAGACCTCGATATCTTCAGTGTAATAAAAATAATTTTTCCCATGAATGGTTAATAAAGTTTTAGTCAGAAGAAATTCTAACTAAAATTATTTTATTAAATTTTGGATATTAAACTGAAAAGAAAAAATAAATTGAGAAAACGAATTAAGGTTGAACGGACAGTGCCCCGTAAATCATAATAAAATCTAGATTTTTTTTTGTCTAAAATAAAAAACGTGAACATGTAAATTAATCACTTAAATTTACATTAAACTAAGATCACTTCTAATCGGATTAATGTAATTATTTATTTAGTAACAATAGTAAATAAATGTTGAGTTGAGAATCATTCTACTAAACCATCAATTTTTAATTTATAGTAAATATTCACATTTATTTTATTTACCTTGATGAACAATTATAAAGAAACATAATAATTCTGAATGTTAGTCGTATTGTTTAAAATCTACAGAGTAATAATAATAGATACTAATTTTTATTGTGTTTAATTAATTTATCTAAATACTTTAGTGGAAGGCATAAGAAAATCACCCTTGTGAACAATTTCCTCCAGAAAAACTACTATAGGGAATTTTCTTCATAGTAATAGCGGACGCTCGTAATCGAGTATGGTCTGCTTAAAAGAAGATATATACTGAATAATTTTGATTTGATAGTTTAGCTTATTTGATTGCTTTTTTTATTATTACCCAATTATAGGAATCATTTCTACATGTCAGATCTTCGAAAGTTAATTAATATAGTTGGTATGATATGATAAATCACGTAACTTTGAGTTATTCGGTATGCTAAGTAGGGCGGATCGAAGTATCAAATTCACCTGAAACTTTTTCCAATTTGAAACATGGAGAAAGATGATTTTCAAAAAAAATTTCTATAAGGATAAGTCAAAGACATATAGTAAATTCGAATAAAGTTCATGTTTATATTTTCGAAACTAATATCTGATGAGATTTTGGGCTATTTAGCTCCAGATCTTTCAGTTCAAAATGCCTAATATCCTAAAAAATCAAATTGTCATATGAGGATGAGCTATTGAATGGTTCTAACCGAGGGGTGAACCGCGACCTAAAATCGTGTACACCTACTTCCACTTCCATTTTCATTTCCAAGTAGAAGACAATAGATGACAATATATGAGCCGTTTATTTTGTAAGTGGCCTAAGTCCAAATTTGAAAAAAAATAAGTTAAGTGACAGATTTAGTTAGACATATATAGATACCTTCTTTTCATTTTTATAATATCACAGCCAAAGAAGTATAATATTCTCATGAATTCGTCAAAATAAATACATCAATATACGGTATATATAAATATATGTATTTATAAAAATATAAATACAAATATCTCAAAATAACAAATAATGGACTTAGGCCACTTTCAAAATAAACGGCTCATATTATCAGATTTAATGAATTCCAAAGTAATTCCAAATAATTCCAAAGACAGTGTACACCTAATTACAATCGCGGTTGACCCCTCCGTTTAACTAATGAGCTGAAATTTGGCAAGTTAAATATGTTAATAAGCTGCACATGTGCGTCAAGTTTCAACCTTCTAGCTCAAACATGTTGTTGATAACAAATTGCCAAATTACTAAAATTTTCGAGCAGCGTCCCGATTTGAAAAATATTTAATATATTTTTTATTATATTTGACTCTTAAATTTGCTATTAAAATTGGCAGACTTCTTCAGTGGATGGTTACCAAAAACTATTGTTTTTCAAATATATATACCTAACCCTTTTAATGGACATCCTGACCCTGAAAAATATCGAGATCGGGATTGTTCTGAAATCCCGACAATCTCGGGAGTGAAATTCAAACGATTAAAGTCCTAGTCCCGTGAAGGAAAGAGAAGTCTGCGTTCTTCTGCGTGGGCGTGCGTCTCTTGAGCGGAGACCTTCAAGTGGCAGTGACCTCGAGTTGCCGGCTGCGCTTACGACCAGGGGTCACTCGCCCCATCCCAATTTATTTCCAGGGCCCCGGGCAACCAGCTTGCCTGTACAATTAGTTCCTCCCAGGACATACGAACCATATGCCCGGCTGACCTATTGTCTACAACTGGACATACGGGTTTTTTTATCCGGGTCAAAGGGGTAATGGCTGCCAGACGCAAAGGTGGTTGCCAGTCAATGCTCGTTACTTGTTCACGAACCAACAGGGTGAGAAAGGGGCGAACCGCGCCAATCCACCCATCGATGTGTCCTCTCTTCTCGGAAACTCGCGCAAAAAGAATTTTTCAATTTAAAACTTTTAATTTTATTTATAATTAAAACTTTCGATCAGTTTAATTAAGTTGAAAACTTATTTATAAGAATGAATCAAACCACGTGTCCTCTGGTTGACGGAAATAAATATTCACACGTATACCTATTTATTTACATATACAGAGTCTCACGCTTTGATTTTTTTCTCATCAATTTAACAAATCATCTTCTCCGGGGAAAATTGTATTATTGGTTTTTTCTTTTTTTTTTCAAAAAAAAAATTACAGTGGGAATAATTTTTTTCTTTTTTTATACATAAAAATTCAATAGCTCCTCTATTTTGAAACGCAACGAAAAAGCTAGTAAAGATAAGAGTAAATAAATATTATATTTAATATTGATTTACTATGAGTTAAGGATACTAGGTCACTTATTTCACATTAAAAATTTTTTAATGTGAAATAAGTGACCTAGTATCCTTAACTCATAGTAAATCAATATTAAATATAATATTTATTTACTCTTATCTTTATTAAAGATGTTTCACCTTGCACCAACACCACAATCTCTACTAATTATTGAAAAAGCTAGTTGTGACGTTAATGTAACGTTAATGTTATACGCTTTCTGCCGAAATTTCTCTAGCTGGATCCAAATTAAAAAGTATATAACATATATATAATTTCCTTTTACACCGTCTAAATCTATATGCACGAGTACCCAACTTGGAACATCACCGTTTTATGATTTCTGCAGAAATTCTTCAAGCTGGACCCGAATTAAATAGTAAATATACCCTAAACTTTTCTATGAGACCGAATAAATCTGATCTACCCTTCGAGACTTCCATGTTTTTATTTCAATTTAATAACATTTTTTTTTTTAACAAGTTGCACCAAAAACGTATAACCTCTCTATCCGCGGTCGACTCTTGTATCGTAAAAACAAATTTTTTTATAATCTTTATAAAATAATATTAATCAATTTTTTTATTTTTTTTTATTTTACAGTATATTAGTTAGGTTCTTTTAAAAAATTGTTTAAATTTATAAAAAGCTTTCAAATACATATATTTGGAAAAACATTCAAAAATATTAGATATATGTGAAAAACATGCCAACCCCTTCGGTCTTCTTCAATTTTGGGCTGAATTCGAGCGATGTATGCAAATATCGTTATCGATAATGACATGGAGCTAGGAAACAAAATGATTTAGTGTATTTAAATTATCGTTTCCGGTGGATCTCGAATGCGTTCTCACCTGAACGCCACGAAGAAAACTCCTATGAATAAACATCCGCAGTTTTTCTACCGACAACAGAAAGGGTTGCCGGTGAAAAATGCACGTTCTATGCAAAGCGGCTTTCATAAATTAATCCTCACTTATTTTTGCACTCTATAATTATATGAAAAATGAATAGATATAGATTTTTTTATCTACATATCTTACGAATTAATTTTTTACCCCTTTGATCAAGATAAAATGAGAGTCGTGTCGTGTTATTAAGTGAAATTAATTTGATTACATATATGTAAAATGGTCATGTCTCAATTTGTTATTAATCATTCGATTCACACTTTCGTGTCGTTAGGGGCCCTTCGCGGGGGGATGGGGTCTAAGGGGACGGAACAAAAAACAAACAAGCAATATCCTTTTTTATTCTTTTCATAATTACCTGATAACGTATAAAGATTATAAGCGGATTTTTTTTTCAATTAGGCATTCTCTAGGAAAGGATAAATTTCATTAAATTTTCATGACCTTCCTTGTATCATTATCAAGAAGAATGAGGGGGTTAAAATAGTAATTATTTTTTATAATACATAATGCCGAGAAAAAGATATTATGGAAATTATTTTAAGAAAAAAATAATGTTTTTGAAACCGACTCTAAAAAACCGAAACACTTCATATGTTGGATTTAGGTTTTTCTTATTCACATTTTTTTTATTCTATTTAGATATTTACATACTCAAAGTATAATTTTAAAATAAGATAAATGAATACAATTTTGTATTAATTATTATTATTGATATTTGGAGGTTTGAATAGAATATTTAAGCTGAGATTATTAGCCCAAGTAGGTATTTTATTAATATTGTAACTTATCATAATATGACCTTCTTCGAGAAAGCGGACCTAGTGTGTCAAAAAATGTGTTTGGACTTAAGAGTGGATTCTGGTACCTAAAAGGGTGTAGAATAAGATTATAAAAATTACTTCAAATTAACATCAGCTTAGTAACAAAATTACAAAAGAACCAAAATTGCGAAACAACTTTTGAGATATTGATAACACTCGTTATACAGTTGGCACAAGACTGAAGCGTCACTTTATTCTTTTCCTTTCTTATAGTTATTTTTACAAAAAATACGTCACCACATAGGCATGACGTCACCAAAGTCGGCACCCAATCATAACTAACCATACCAAATCGCATCTCCCAACTGAAGGTGTGTTCAAAGTGATAATGCGTTATGAAACTTTAAATGCGTTTTTCTCAAAACTTCATTTTCACACACTAGGTCCCTTTTTCTCGGAGAAGGTCACATATATTCTATTTCTATTTTTCTATTATTTTCTATAACATCTTTGTAAATTTTATTTCTCCGCCCCATTCGTGCGTTATCTTAACGAGTCATAGCTTCGTAATTTAACCTCCCGTCTAACTTTGTCATCGCTGGATTCAAAAATCTGTAAAAATTCATGAAAGTAGATTAGTGAGAGTGTTTTTTACAAACATTATTTTAGTGGATATAAAATAATTGTAGGTATAACTGGATGACAGATAATAAAACTAAATAACCTTCGGTATGTAACGTGGTCCTGTCGCACTTGACCGTTTTTCTATTTATATTTCGACTAAAATATAATCATAAAATTTTCATAATTATATATTAAAAACATTTTTTTAAAATTCTTAAAAAATTATTTTATAAAATTATCCTTTTTTGTCATTTTGAGTTTATTTATTTATTCGAACTGCCACATTTCACAATGAACATAAAATAATAATAAATAAACATTATATCATATATACCTACATCAAAACTACACGTCGCTTTGTTTCGATTATTTCATCATTGGACACATGTCAATTCTCAAAGGGACCATTCCATAAATTACGTCAAAAGGAATTTCAAGATTTTTAGACCCCCCCCTCGCCCTGTGTCACATTTTCATTGAACCCCCTGTATTGAGGCTTCACTCTTTCACTAATAATAGCATGAAATCTAAAATATATATAAATATATGAAATTTTTTAAAAATTTGTATTTAACTTTTGTGACATAACAATTTTTAAGATTCACGGGCCCGCTTGTCATATTTTGTCATAAATCTGAGATAGCCCCCCCCCCTTACTCTACTAATTACTACTAATTTATGGACGGCCCTAAACCTACAAACGAGATGATCATCTGCTTCCAAGATACGAGTATGTCATTTCAAATTTACTTGATAAAGATCTCAAGTGAATGTGAAACTTATTCATCTAATATTTTTATTGGGGATGTTTGCTATTTTTGTATTTAATAGTTCTAATTGAGATTTTCATCAAGAAGTTATAATAAACAATTTAATGACTAAAGCTTTAACAAAATTATAATATAGGTATTTATTTATTATCATTTTAATAGTTTTTCGCTAAAAGTGTATAACTAAAGTAGTGGATATATTTAAAAAAATCAGATCTAATTAAACAATTTGTACCAAAGTAAAATTAGCTAAAAATTAGGGTAGTTCATCAGCTATGTTTGAAAAATTAAGTATGCATTATTAAATATTATAATATTTATTGTAATTGATTCATAAATAGAAACATAGGATCTTGTTAACCAAGATATACACTTACACAAGTATAACGTTAGTCGGAGACTCGAGTTCAAGTCCAGTACACTGGATAAATTTATCAGACTATATTCTGATTCTACTCGTAGATACACTAAACACACAAACATACAATAAGATGAGTTAAAAATAAAATCATCTTAATATACCTAAGGATCAAATCGTTACCTATATCTTCCATTCATTTCATGATTGAAATTAAAAAAATAAACATTTTTGAATAGCTGCGTGCACCATATATAAAATTGATATTCGTTTCCAAATTTTTGAAGAATGAAATTTTTTCAAATTATAGGTACTTATATATTTTCAAATAAATTCTTGAATGTTTTTGCTGTATAGGGAAATACAGTGCTTTGAAAAATAATCATAAAAAATAATTCAAACATTTTGGAAGAAAAATGTGTTTCAACGTTTTTTTATTGTTGTTTATTTATAATATATGGTATAATCAATTAATCATATGGTAGTTTTAAAACTTTAATTTTTACTGTATGTATTGTTTTGTTTGATCACTATATTATATCGTTTTCATGTGAGGTAAAATTTCAAAGCCTCGCTCGTTTATACAACTCAGTTAATTCTTAATTTTTTTTTCTATGTATAATAAAAATTAAAAATGACAATTATGTGATTATGTTAAAAAAATGTCAATCTTTTAAAATTGACAAAGTTTCTTAAAATAGAAAACCACCCCCCACAAGTTTTAATTAGATTTCGGCCGACGAGAAGAGGATCGATGTTTTCCTTCTTTTTTTTCCATTTTTTTCTTCCCAGCACGGATACCCCGATTGTTTTGTTTAGTGTTGGTGATATTTCTCAAGCGAATTTTCTTCGAGGTATTATCGTACAACGGTGATCATCAGAGTCCATTTGTTTAAGTGTGCGCGATTTTTCAGCCCTGGGCGGCGCAAAAGGGGGCGGCGGGGCGGCCGAGGGTGGTAGACGCTCAAGGGGCGGAGTGCTCGGAAAAAAAATGGTGGGGTTAGCGAATTGCAGGAGAGGGGATGGTCGACGGGTGGGGGTGTTCTTCTCCTCCCCCCGCTCACCCGAAAAACGTTTCCTCTTTTGTTTAAGGAAATATTTTTATGACGTCATTTTTTCCGCCCACGGTTGAGGCGCTGCGTCGTGTCGTCTGCCCTTCTACCACCCTACACCCCTGGAGGCTCCAGTCCTTCACCCTGGCTTAAAAGTGCAACCGACCACCCCCGCAGCCTTCGTGTCCGAGCACGAATCCGATTTATATATTATAAGTTGTTTCGAAAAGCCGTCTACCTCCAATAAAACAACTTGGCGTATTTTTCCCTGCTCCAAGTTTTTTCCTCCCCCTACCCACCCCCATCTTCCCTCTTCTTCTTCTTTTTTTCTATTCAATTTATTTTTTAATTATATCGCCCCGTCTTGTACGCCTTCGCCTTCTTTTTAACAGTTTTTTGCTTGAAATAGCAATTTTCTTAAACCTCGACGCGAGTTGAATTCATAAAAGGGTCTTTTTTACCCGGTTCTAAAAAACTTTGTTTTTAATAAGACTATCAAAGAAATTAATTGGAGAAAAATTCTCTCTCAAAGCAAACTCGACGAAAGAAATTTTAAACAGAAATAGGAGGGATGAATTCATTTTTATTTTCAACTGGACTTATAGACCAACAATCAACGCCAAACCAAAACGAACAATGACTCGATTTCTTAAGAGATACCAATAGAAGAAATGCAAATACGAATTTAAGTGCTAGAGCAATAAAGCACACGAAACAGGAATCGAGACCTACCCAATGAAGGTAGTAGTGTCTAAGGAATACTTGCTATATCGAGCATAATGAACAATTATAAGTAATCTAGATGAAAATTATTTTAAAAAAAATGTGCATGGAAAATAAAGTTCTTAGTATAAAGATATTTAACTACTGAACAATGTTTTAATAAAATTTGAATCCTTATTAAAGTATAGTAGAAATTAATTTATAATTTAAAATTTACTCTAATAAGCTGCTAATGGCCAGTGAAAAAAGTGATTTTAAATTGAGTCATGATTTTTGAATTGGCAATTTTTATACTTTTTTTTTAATTCGATCATCAAGTCATTTTTGGGTTGAAGAGGGGCAAACAAACAAAAATTGTTTGAAAATACATTAATTTATTTTGCTATCAAACAAACTTACGTATGAAAAATATAAAAACTACTTCGCTTAGGATCTGGCTAAATGGGCATTGTTACCAAGAAAAAAAATAAATAAAAAAATAGAAAAAAATATCAATATTTTAATAAGCAAAATTAGATAACACTTTAACTATTCAGAGCATTATGTCTTTCTAGTTTTTAGAATTCAGCAAAAAGTATGAAATTTGAGAATTGGAAATCGAAATAAAATAAAAACTTTAAACAGAGAGAACTAATTTTTACTTTAAGCCAAAGCCTTATATGTAAGAAAGGTCCAAAATTGTATGTGATTGGATAAATAGAAAATAATTTTTTTTTTCATTTTATTTTTTATATAAATTTTATTTATGAGGAATTGAAATAAAGCGGTCAAATGCGATTCTGACCCAGGTGAATAATGTTTAGGGGTACCGTAAGCTTATAGGGAGGGGACTCTGGCGTAAAATAAAATTTACATGAAAACATGTTTAATAGGATTTTACAAAAGCTTTTCACTGGTAATCAAATCATTCGATAAAGTGTAAGGAATTATTTTTTATTCGTTTTTGAATCTGTTATCTAAACTATTTTTTTATACGGCCAAAGTTGTTAGTGGGGACAGTTCTACTAGCTGACTTCGTAGGTTTATAACGTGTAAATGTCAAAAATAAAAATTACAAGTCAATATATTCAATAGAATTTTAAAAGATCTTATTCAACGATGCCTTATTCGAAATATATCTTTCGAGATTGAAGATTGGATTATCTATAGATAATCAAAATGCAACTATATCTACCTATGACAATTTTTAATTTTTGAAGCTAAAAAGCCTGTGGTCTGTGACACAGGGGACGGAAAGACAGACAAAAAGTCTCACCATTAACTATAGGTACTTACATTTTTTTTGTTTTTACCTTTTTTGATATGAATAAAAAAAATAAATAAAAGACATTTTATATTTTTATGAATTTCCTCCAGGCTTGGTTAAGCTACCGGAATTGTGCATGTTGCATTTTTAATTTTTAATTCGAGTATCACTATATTTAGAGGTCAATTTACTTTTTGTCAATGACGCAACAAAATAAAATAAAATCCGCTCTTTTGAAAGGAATTGTTTTAACGTTCATGATCGGACAATTCTGGGTTATTTATTATTTCGAGATAGATAATCATCTGCTGCTGGTGTTTTAGAATAAGTCTCTCTCGTTTCTTATTTTAAATAAAATAACTTTCCAGTTTAACCTTTTAAAACTCTAAAGAGAAGTTCACTTGAAGAAGCAAGTGGTATGCATAACCGCGATTTACTGGTTCAAACTCAATACTGTTGTTTTTATAACACTTTAACAAAATTAATCAGAGATTATAATAAAACCAATAAATATTTATTTTTGCATAGATATTCCGCATTTTTATTGAATTTCCAAATAATAAATATGAAAATTCCACAGTTGACTAAATAGAATCGACTATACAATGTAGTCGGAAATGATAAGCTAGAAATAATGAGTAACGAATACTTTTATTAAATAAATTATCAAAATATAATTAAAAAAAGAAATAAATAAATAAAAGAAAAATAAAAGATTTATTGAATGTGAAATTTTACAACAGCAATTTTATAAATCAAATTAAATTCTATAATTTTTAACCCATTCAGCTGAATATTATAGTATTGAATTAGAGATATATGATATATGAAATAATCATTGGTAGAAAATAATAAGATCATATAAAAATAATAATAATAATAAATGGTCTTAAATATTATTTCACATAAGAAAAAAAAAGAAAATAAAGTGAAAAATTAATTCTAAGAAAATCACAAGAGTGTCATCTATTAGATCTGATAGAATAGATTACATATTTGTAATTATTGAATAACAAATATAAATAATTTCAGAAGGGTTGTTTTCACCACCTCGGGAATCGAACCCGAGTGCCAATAAAATAACATCAATCCGGGCCGTTTGGCTCCCCTGTGAGTTTCGAATCCCTCTGACATGTGTAATGTGATTATCTTAGAAAATTTAAATCTATTTCTATCGGCAACTTGACTTCTCTAAATTAATAAACTAAATTCATTTTTTATTTATTTTTAGATATAAAGATATATTTGAGGGCGAGTGAGCTAGGAGACCATTAATTGAATAATTAAAAAATTACATACTTCACAACAGGACCAAGTAAGTAATTGTTTAATCCGGTATCTCAAATATCCCATTGCTGATTTCTAAGTGAATCGGTCCAGTATTTAATGTCTTATAGAGCAACAAACAAAGTTTTACTATTTTTGTATAATAATATGCGTAAGAATGTAGATACTGCATGAAGAGACTATGATCTCCCCAGAAACCATTAGCTTACACCGAGGGGTGAACCGCGACCTAAAATCGTGTACACCTACTTCCACTTCCACTTTCATTTCCAAGTAGAAGACAATAGATCACAATAGATTATCTAATGAATTCCAAAGTAATTCCAAATAATTCCAAAGACGGTGTACACCTAATTCCAATCGCGGTTCACCCCTCGGCTTACACTATGATATATAAATAGGTATATATCTCAATATTTTTTAAAATTATAGTATTTAAAATTACTGTAATTAAGCATTTTTATATTTAGGTAATATACTAATAGAATATGGACTATTATAACTTTTTCAAAAATTCTGATTATTTTTTTAAAAATCAATTTTGATCCACATTTTCCTCGGAAACGAAATTCTGGGTAGCTGTCTGCTAAGATGTGCAATATAAAGATAAATTTATAGCCTTGAAATTTATTTTTTATATTTAACATGAATCTATTATTAATGTTTGACTGAAACAATCATTTGTGTTCTAGATTAACAAAAACAAAATCGAATATATTTGAATGGCCTTTTTCGGGTCATTGAAACGCCACGCCGCGCCGGGTGAATTACCTGCGAGGTGGTTTAAGAATACCCCGGGAAAGGGGGATGCCGACACCCTGCGCTCCCCCAATGAATCAAAACACGGCCGCTCTATGATTTAGAACTTGTTTTATTCTTATTTGGATGAATTAATTTATTGGAAAAAGAAAATCCTTTGTTCAGGTAATAATATATAACAAATATTTGAAATCATGTTCAATGAAGGCTGAAAAATTTAACATTTTATAAGGGCATCATCTCTAAACACATGCTACTTTGTTAATTCTACCACATATTAATGGGAGAAAAATTATTTCTTAAATTAAAGTCGACAGAGAAAAATAAATTTTAAAGTGAAATATACCGAATTTTGAATATCTACTTACCAAAATACTTATGTAGGTATTGAGAATTTGTTTATTATAGAATGATTTCTCAATGACTTATCCACAGTATTTGATGAGGTGTCTTTAATTTTTATCAGGGAGGGAAATTTGCGGACTACATTTGATTCCAGGCCAAGGTACTTGGTAACCTAGGTGCTAAAAAAATGCTAGTGTAAATTTTATAAATAAATTTATGAATTTTAACTATCAAATAAAATAATGTAATAGAATTTACATACTTACTTCTACTCAGCCACTGATCCAGATAGTCAAAGATTACGGACGAAAAGATGGAATCTAAGTATAGAGAGAAACACAAAGAAAAACAAAGCGGTTGTCCTCTGCTTGATGCAAATAAACATACACACATATATATCGAGATGATATATCTGTATATATATATATATATATATTATTTATTTGTTTGAGACTATAGTTTCGAAGACTTGGTCTTCATCATCAGTCTTTTTTAATTATAATTGTTGTTTTTCATGGAGTCAATACCGCATTCTAAATTCTAAACTGACCACCAGTGAAGGAACATCAAATTTTCAATATCCATACGGTATTGACTCCATGAAAAACAACATTTATGATTAAAAAAGACTGATGATGAAGACCAAGTCTCGAAACTATAGTCTCAAAACAAATAAATAATAATATATATATATATATATATATACAGATATATCATCTCGATATTTATGTCTGTATGTTTATTTGCATCAAGCAGAGGACAACCTCTTTGTTTCTCTTTGTGAATCAATAACTCTGCTACTCTCGGCAAAACAAAAACTTTTCAATTATATAGAGAGAAAACCTAGAAAAGTCAATATTTCACAATGAAAATTGGTGATAAAAGAGATTAATAATAACAGAAAAACAGTACAGTTTATTTGATCTGATGGTAAAAAAAAAAAATAATAATAATAATAATAAAAGAAGGAGGGGTCGGTAGCGCAATCGGTTAAATCACCAACTTTTCTAATCCGATTAGGAGAACATCAACCTAGACTTCATCAGTTCGATCCCAGCAAGAAGCAAAGTGAATTTATTTGAAAATAATAAATAACCGGCCCCTCGGCTCCAGAAACTGACAATCTTTGGTTCTACAAAACCTCGCGCATGCGCAGGACAAAATTTCGTAACAAGCAACCATGAATCGTGAGAGGCAAAAACAACATTACCCCAGGTGGTAACCAATCCACCCACCCTCGAGTGGCAACCGGGCATTCAGATTCTGGGGGATCCGGACCATCACGAAGTCAAGGAAGAAACAATGGAAGAATAACACCAAAAATCCATACATACCTGGGCACCTTTAACATCAACACACTCATCCGGCCAGGAAAAATTACCTGACCATGGAACTCGATAACACGTTCCGGAAAAAGATAGAGGCGTGGAAGGTCCAACCAGAAAGAAACATCAAGCTTTGCGTGATCCCATGGGTCCAAACGCAAAAAATAAATAATAAATAATAATAAAAGAAGTAAAGTAGCTGACTAGATACTAGGTTCAATATTTTTCCAAAATTAAGATTTTTTTTAAAGTAAAAATCTGTGTTCCAACTTGAAATCTAACCGTTAGGTAAATAGGCATTTCGGTATCATTTGTTAGTGGAAAGATCAATTTATCCAGTTTGCATGAGGAGCACATTATAATAAATAAATAAGTAAATATATTTCTTTCTACTTGAGATGAAGGTTTCCTCAAAGAATCTCTAATGACCTCAGAATTGTTGTCTTTTTTGTGACCCGAGATGAAATAATCTCTTTTCTCATTATTAATATTAAATTAAGCTGTAAATTAATTTTCTATATATCTATATATTTAGACGCAAGATTTTTTATAGAGTTGAAAAGAATTTAATATGAAACATCGCGAATCTTAGAAAGAATTTAATTAATGCTTGGTCTTTCTTTCAAAGAGGAAAATCCTTTAAATCCCCTTCACTTAAAAAGTAAAATCAGCTCTCAGCGAGAGATTTTTTAATAAATTAAAGAAAAAAATAATAAAATAACTAGAAAAAATGGAAACCACTTTGTACGTGTTGTCTTGATAAATAATCAATGACAAGAATAAGAAGTTTGACAGAATGCGATAATTTTTAACGAACGGTAAACTTTATAATGAAGGGGTTGTAAATATATTTGGACCTTTCAATTCATTTACATATTCAATAATTAACTCTCTTCCACATCAGTTATTATGTTTCATTACTGGACCTTTGTAAGGGCGTTTATGGACAAATCTCTACATGCCATTGATTATAATTGATGTCACTGCTGCCCAGCATTATCAACCTGATGAAACATCTTAAATTAATGAAAATTACTACTTTTTCTTCAGGGTCAACATGTGCTGAGCCCAAGTACTTTGTTACTATCTTAAATAAATAATTGATTGCTCAAGTCATTTAAATTATTTTTATAATGAATAAAATAAGGCTGACAAACTTGTCTCCAGCTGAGATTCAAACCTGGATATTTGCTTAACCTTTACCTGTCGGCCACATCGAATGTTTATCAGACAAGATCGTCAAATTTAGTCGTGAATCTTATTACATCTGTAATTTCGCTCCTAATAATCTGAACCCATGCACTTAATCTCCTTTAAAATATTTATTGAAGGAGACAATAAAAGAGTGTGTCTTCTGCTGGAATTATAAATTTTATTTATTTATAACGAGACTATAGTTTCGAGGGCTTTGCCCTCTTCATCAGTCTATTACAATGGATTCACAGGAATTAATTTATGGATGGATGGAATTCCAGCAGAAGACACACTCTTTTATTGTCTCCTTCAATATATAAAAATTCTGCTACTTCTCGGCAAAAACTTTCAATTTAATTAAAATATTTAGATATACGGTTAACTTGATTATGAAGTGGTTGTAAATATATTTGGACCTTTAATTCATTTAAATATTAAATAATTAACTCGCTTCATTTTGTTTCATTATTAGTCCTTTGAAAGGCCGTTTATGGAGAAATCTCTACATGCCATTGATTACAATTGATGTCACTGCTGCCCCAACATTATCAACCTGGTGAAACTTTTAAATTAATGTTAGCAATGAAAATTACTACTTGCTTTAGGTCATTAGGACCAGCCAGGAATCGAACCTAGGTCTTATCCACTGAGTTATCACTTATCAGTCCGAATCTCTAACCGCTCCCTGATATCCATGTGATATATATTTTTTTAATAATTTTTTTTTGTATTTATTTATTTTCATGATGCTATAGAGGATTTGTTAATATGTAAATGAATGAATCCTCTGAATATATTTTTGCACTCTAAATTAAAGAATAATTAATTTTATTTTCAGAAAATAAATAAATAAATAAAGATGCTGATCAGTTTAGTTAGCAAAAGGGGATCTCTTGGTGTCCGTGTGGGCGGCCGAAGGAGTCGAGGGGGCTGGTGGGTGAAGGCCGGGCGATTTTTTTCTTTTTGTGAAATGTTCGCGTTTTAAATAGAAAACTTTTGCTAGCTTGGATTTTTGCTGCGGGTAAAACGCCACTTCTTTGTTCACCTTCTTATTCTTAATTTCCTTTTCAAAGCTCAGCATCCCCCCCACACCCACCCTTCTGGCCCAGCTCTATCTGGATGGAATAAATGAAATAATTTTCTTTGCCCCCTTTTTTGCTCAATTTTTCCCTTCGCCCCCTCAGGCTTTTTCTTCCCTTCCCATTTGCCCATTTTCGTTTTCTTTGTTTCTCCTTTTTTATTCAAATGAAGATGGCGTGCGCTTCTTTTGTTTCATGCAACGAAAAATCATAACTTTTTTTTTTAAGTACAAAGTTTTTTATTTTTTTCATTAACTGTAATTACGTCTGTTTATTGATTAAAAATATTCTGGTGTGTAGTACACACTACATTGACTTTTACTTACCCTCTTTCTCATTTATAACAAATTAACATGAAAATAAATAATTAAAGATGATATTGAAAGATAATTAAAAATAAAAAACTCAATTTCATCATTTTGCGATTTGTTGAAGAATCAGGCTTAAAACAATCCGTTCTTTGCATTTCATTTTTTGAAGGATGGAAATTTAAAAAAATCTATAATATTTTCCATAATCTGATCATCAGAGACATATGCTTATAAATTTTTTCAAACAAACTTAAGTAATTTTTCTCATAGATATAATAAAAAATAAATAAATAAATAATTATAAGCAACAAAAGTACCATAAGAACGAAAAATTAAAAAACTCTATAGCTGCGTTTTCCAAAATACGTCGAAAAACCTTAAATTACCATAAGTAAAGGGCTACGTCCAGTGAGTAGATTTGGACGAAAACCTTACTGTGATATTTCCTTTAGTAATTAATGCTTTAGATTTAATCTTCCTTAGGTTTAACTTATTTCAATTATCGCATTTACAAATGGACATTAAAAAATGTATTATTTCAGCAGAAGACACACTCCTTTATTGTCTCATTTAATTTATAAAAATTCTGCTACTCTACGTAAAAAGAAACTTTTCCATTTACAAATAGACAGATAGAACAATAATTTTCGCGCTCTTTTTGATGAAAACTCACTCTACAAAGTATACCTAGCTGACGATTTTATGGAAGACAGACTAGGGATAAATAAAAAAAAATATTTCCAATAAGGGAGTATTTATTGGAAGATTTTCTCTTTTTGTAATCGACGTTTCGGAGGATCTTTGGCAGGTCAAAATAAGTCAAATTAAAAAATATATTCAATGAAAAATTCAGAAATTAGAGTAAGAAACATTGTTGAAAAAACCGAATGAAACGAAACGATGATTCGTGACATGAAATTCGATTTTTTTTTTGCTGCTTAAAGAAATTTTTCCGAGCCGGATTGCTGTTACTGGCACTTGGGTTCGATTCTCGAGGGGGGTGAAAAACAATCCATCTGACATATAATTTAAAATAATTCATTCCATCGGATTTAATATAATAGATGACACCATCTTATGATTTTCTAAGAAAATACTATTTTATTTATTCCTGGACTGTCTTCCATTCAATCCTCAGTTATAAATCTACAAGTCCGTCTTAGAAGAAAAACTTCTAACGTCTATAAAGTACTTATATTTCTATCTAGTGTTAAAAAGACTAAACCATATTTATAATAAAGAGATTAGAAGATTTCAAAAACTGCATTTACATATATTTTGAGAGATGCCATTCCAATACTTCACTTATTCTATATAGAGATGCCATTTCAATACTTCACTTATTCTATATAGAGATGCCATTCCAATACTTCACTTATTCTATATAAGTATAAAAAAGCAGCCCCCTCGTTTGTCTGTCTGGCTGCATGCGAATGCATCCACTACCCCTTCCGCTAGTTTACCAATCCACCCCCTCCCGAATAAATAGCATTCGAAAACATTTGACTGATTTCGATTGGTGAGCTTGTTATGGGGAAGGGCGGACTGCAGCAGGGGTGAGCCAGGGTGCAAAGGAGACAGGCGAAAGGGGGTGGAAAGGCCAGGACAGGAGAAAGACAGAATAGAAAATGGGAAGCGGGCTGTGTCGGACAGAAATGAAGAAAAGACTGAGTGTTGGTAACAAATTGAAAATTAAAAAAATATTTATTATTATTTATGCAAGACGCAGAAGAAAGAAAAGCGGAGTGCGATGGCGCTCATCCCCCCAGGGAGCTCGAGAGCAAGAAGCACAAAAATATAATTTATTATACTTAAATTTCTTTATATAGAAATAGATGCGAGAGAGATACAAATGAAATATTATTTAAATATTCAAATGAGACTAAAAACAAAATATAGAATATAGAAGGACGGGTGCGATTTAGAAAACAAACGCTTTGTCTTTTTTTATACTTTCTACTTTTTCCGATTTTAAATTTCCATTCAATTGAAAAGAAAATTGAAACATCATTAAATGAATAAATAGATAAATTTCCTAAATTAATTAACTATATTTTAATAAATGATTTAAATAATAATAATAACACTAAAACGGTCATATTTAATACCATTAAAAAAAGAATTAAAAAATAAATAAAAAATATTAACATGAAATCAAGCTTACTAGGTGAGAGATTTATGGTAGAAAGGCTGGTCCAAGTTTATTATAAAATACATTTTTTCTTATCTCTACTAAGAAGAACTTATTCTGTGCCTGCTGAAAAAAGAAACCCTATCAACACAAATTTAGCTTTACCACACAGGCCATAACATACATAAGTACTCGGCAGTCCAGATTATTTATGACCTTGTCAAAAGTTTTCTGGGCGAAAGACTTAATTTCATTAAAATATTGAGTCGAGGTGATCTATTAAGAAATTGTTTTCTTATCTTTACTAAGTGCCAGTTGTATGTCGGTTGGTAAACTCTTTTTAAACGTTGGCAAAGGGTAAATGGCTGGGATGGCCAATCAGATGAAAGTCCCTGTCATCTGATTGGCAGGCACTTTCATCTGATTGGCCATCCCAGCCATTTACCCTTTGCCAACGTTTAAAAGAGTTTACCAACTGACATACAACTGGCCCTAAGAATAATCTCTAATGAGCCTGCTGTAAAAAGTAAGCCCTATCGATATCAAATATTTAGCTTTAGTACAAAGGGTCTGACTCCAGCGGATCATATGACTTGGTCTATCGCTTTCCATACGAACGACTTAATATGATATTCTATCAATAAAATATTAAATAGATACAAAGAGTACATCAGCTATCTTTAGATAGACATATTTTGTTTTTTTGGAATTTACTTACAAAACTTAAAATTACGTGCAAAGAAATGAGTGTCTATTTGAGAAAGAAACGATTAATTTATTCTCAAAAATCAACTCGCGAATTTAATCAATTTAGCAAACTAGTGCTTGGGTTCAACTCCCGAGGGGTCAGCACCCTTCTACATCCAATATAAACATATCCATTAAAATCTTTGATTCGACCTAAATTCATTTTAGTTAAAATTACATATTTATTTATAAATCATCGAGTGAATGAATACTCCATACCTAGGTCCATATTTCCAACAATATCTTTTTTATCATTTCAATTGAGAATTGAATCAATTAGAACTGGGTAAATTGACAAAATGAAGGTTGAAAAATATATAGGCATTTTCATATTGAATTTACGATGTAATAATTTATAGAGAAGAAGTGATTGTCAATATTGAAAAAGACAGTGAAATAGAATTAAATTTAAATGGATTGTTTCCTTTCCAACCGAAATGTTATTGATGCATCAGGTATCCGTCAGCTGAGTGGGTTAATCCTTTCACTGACTTGGCTACTCTATGTAAACAAGTGAAACGGAGAATACCTGAAGAATTGAACGCGGCCTTCCACACTCAACTGAGGGTGAATAAATTAATATTTGTTTCAGGGTTCGCGGTTGCTTTCAGGTATTAAGCTTCAAGCCAAGGGATTATCAACATAGATAAGTGATAAGCCTTCTAGAAATTCTATTGAATGTGACATTTTCTAGATATCAACATTTAAGGATGGATAGGAATTATTTCTGGCACAATCCGAGCTGTAAGAAAAAATAAAAATAATTTTTAAGAAAAAATAAAAACCGACTTCAAAAAATTAAATGCAACAAATAAAATACACTAAAAGGTATAAAATAATTATTATCTTATTTAGTTACAACTAAACGACGAAATATTAACATGAAATTACTTTTTGAAGTCGGTACCAAACAAACTATACCTATAAGCGAGCGTACCCGCCAAACGTACTAAGATCCGTCGAGTGCGATTCATAAAAGGTATATGTTTGGCACCAACTTCAAAAAGTAATTTCATGTTAATATTTCGTCGTTTAGTTGTAACTAAATAAGATAATAATTATTTTATACCTTTTAGTGTATTTTATTTGTTGCATTTAATTTTTTGAAGTCGGTTTTTATTTTTTTCTTAAAAATTATTTTTATTTTTCTTTTTTAGTGATGTTATTAATAGTGATCATATTATCAGAACTTGACCAAATTAATATGACACCATCCCTAAGACACTCCCTTTCGGATAAAAAAAGAACCATCGAAATCGGTTCATAAACAAAGAGGTTAGGTCTAAACAAACCTAATAAAAAAGGTCTAATACCTATGAAAAAAAACGAAAAAAAATGTGACCAATCGGAAGCTAGACTGGACCCAATGCAAAAAAAATTTTCGAAATCGGTTGACAATTGGCGGAGATATGAGGTAACATAGGCACAAAAAAAAAAAAAAATTCAGTCGAATAGAGAACCTCCTCCTTTTTTGAAGTCGGTTAATAATAGCATTAAATTATAATAATTATCATATAAATATGAAATAAACTAAGTACCTAAACAAATAATCAATGTTCAGAACATTAAACAAGATTCATCCTTCTCCTGATAATTTCACACTCTCCCTAACTTTGAAGCTGAGACTAAATTGACTGAGTCTATATAGTTTGTATTATTGTGTCTTGACGTCGTCTTTGAACTACTTGCATTTCTCCCCAATAAAAATAGACAACATGAACTCTGCTCGATAAACTATGTCCTGTTTAATCTTTCACGCAAGTTTTGATGCAAATTTTAAAACTGCTCATTTTGGGTGCAAGTCTACTTGAGTTTAAGCTTGCATGTAGTTCTGTTTAGTATAATTATTCAGACTTTAGACAGAAGATGAATATTAGGTTTTGAAATTAAACAAATCATAAAGACACTTCTCGAACAATCTAATCTCACTTTATTATTTTGAATTGTCTCAGAAAGATGGTTATAGTTACTCTAATTGAAAAATAAATTCAGAACCTTTGAATTTTTTGAGTTAGTCAAGTTTAAGTAGACATTTTATTTTTAAGTAAATTACTATTTATGAACTATTAATATTTTTTTTTGGCTTTCTCGGCTTTAACTATTAGCCATTTTATGATATTATATACTAATTAATTTTTTCTCAATTATGTAGGGATCAAGTCGAGTGCAGCGAGTCGGGCTTGAACCCGCTCTAGCTTGATTAGAAGGAATGTACTTTACCCACTCGACCAACCTGACCTCTATTAAATTCTATTAATTAAAACAATTACATTTTTTTAAAATTGTTATAACTGATAATCTCTAATATGGTCATTAGCCATTCATTCTGAAAATAAGCCCTTTTTCCAGAAATTAGTGCATCTGAATATATCGACCAATTGAATTTAGTTCTAGTTTAAGTCTTGTAAAAACTGTTTCAAGTGAAAGGATCATTTAATAAGTGTGTGGTTTGGGCTGTTTTAAAATGACTTGAAAAAACGCCCACATGTGCACTTTGTAAGTGAGAATGGTTCTATCTAATTTATATTAAGTAGATCTTAGAAACAAATAAAAAATTAATTATAGCTCTTTTGTAATGGTTGTTATTTTGTTTACAGATTGCATTGAAAAGAGAGAGCTATTCAACAAACGACAGAATGAAAAGTCCGTGAAAGAAGAATGAAGACAAATCAAGATTCTGACATATAATGAGAAAGTTTTCCGATTATTTATCATACAAAAAAGTAATAACAAGAAATTGATTTTTCTTTTAGTGAATTAGATGTAATTACCACTTAAAAGGAAATTGTATCGATCGACTTTCTTTCTATAGGTATATAATAGGGAAGGCGAGTGGCTGGGTATAATAGGATTAAAATTGTTTTGGAGCTGTCATTTTGGAGGTGGCGTCGATGTCGCCTAATTGGCGCAACATGCAAATGGCTCTTCGGCTGCAAATGCATCCGCATCAAAGTGGCGATGCCACTCGAGCACATATTGTCTCTATTCTTACCCTCAAGTCAAGTTCCGAAAATCTCTTCTTAATTTATTCTAGAAAACCAACCCCTCAAGTTGGAATAATCTAGATTTGTGTCACAAAACCCTTCCTTCTTATCATTTTTCCAACCCTTTTATTAAACTCGCCTTGCCAGAAAAGGGGGTTGAAAAATGAAGAAATTAAAGCAACGAATCAAAAAGCCAGACAGTGGATCCCCAGGCAAGAGTCCCTTCAAGATTCACACCCTTGATTTTTAATCTAAAACCACCCTCTTAGAATCCCTGATTGTGAACTTGGAGAGGGTGGATTTTTTAGAATTTCAAATCGCTTATTAGTGAGCTTACGAGCGTGTATTTTCGCATGAGTGTATTTCTTAGGAGCCACAATGTTTAGATGGAAAAGTTTACTTTTAAATACAGGGAAAAAAGTAACTTTTTTGTCTTTGATCATTTTCACTTACCCCCTATTTGCCATTGTACCAGAGTCAAAGAGGAAATGAGAAAAAAATGTGAGAAAAAATTAAAAATATCTACCATGTTAAATATACTTAAGTGAATCCAGCTCGGAGGGGCGAAGTGGTCAACCTACCCTTCTCAATTGAAACAATCTTTATCCCATTTCATTAGAAGGAATGCTATGTTTATCTAAATAAACTCTTAAGGACTGAGAAAATGGTTTGGTTGATATTTGAGTAGCTTGATGCGTCTAATTATTCGGTAGGTCCCTCTGGATTGTGTCTATAGAAATGTAAAGAAAAACAAATAAGCGATTTAATCCAAAATGTTTATTAAGAAATATCAAAAAGGAATATTTTATATATCACTTTTTGGCTACATTTATCAAGAATCTTTTTTACTAAGCTTTTCGAAATTTTATTTAATTTTAATTTTTATTTTTTTATTTATTTTTTTTATAATGATATTGATACTAGAAGAAGTTGCACCAAAAAGGTACAACCACTGTAGGTCGCGTTGTTTTGTGGAAATAAGAAAAGATTTCAGGAATTGGGTCAGAGTTGAAGGTATCTAAATCGAATTTCTTTAGAATTATAAATTTTTTAATAAAACATTTTTTTTAATGTACCTAAGTAATTTCACCGAACCCAATTTAATTACGAATCTTAGATAAAATAATTAAATTTATATTAAAATGGTATATACCATATACAAAATATTAATAATTTAATCATCGGTATTAGAATGAGAAAATAAGGAGATATAAAGGGAAGGTGAATGCAATAATTTAAGACTAGAGATTTTAATTCGATTTTGAGAAAAATACTTAATTTAAAAAAATTAATTAATAACTAATGACAATAAAACTATGTTGTACTTATTTTATTCTTAAATCTAATTATGAACTATAAACAACATTTTATTTAATTTTAATTGTATTTATGTAAAATTTTTAATTTTTTATTACTTTGATTTTAGGGGAATCACAAAAGAAATAAATATTTATATACGTCTTTTCTCAATGATAATATCCAAAATGTAGTTTTAGATGATTATGAAAAACTTAAATTTATCATCATATGATCTATTATAAATTGTCGTAATGGAGAAAGTTCTATGAACATATTTGGTGTATGAAGACTTAGCAAAAAAGAGAAGAAACCTGGTGGATATAAGAAGTAAATTTGAAGCTTGAAGTAAATCTTCATTTCCTGATAAATAGCAAAATTTCACACTTTTCTCTTAACTTAAGAAAATTTTGAAGTTAAAGAAGTCAAAACATGTTAATAATGAGTATTATATTAATAAAAATAAATAAATAAATAAAATAATAATAATAATAATAATGTAGGTATTTATAATTTATTTTATTTTTAAAGTGAAATTATATATTTAGTCTTTTGATTAAGTATAGGTAAGGTTCAATATCTCTAATGCTGTTGAACTAATATAACCAAATTTAAAAGCTCCACCTCATTTAACATATAACACATTCGACGTAATTATAAATTAATTATGAAGAATATCTAAAAGATATGGAACAGCTTTAGAGACAGGACATGCGCTATAGATTAAATTCTTTAGATTTTAAATTAAAATTAATATTTTTTCATCTCCAGTTCGGTATTTTGACTCAGGTTAATCTTAGTGTGAACATAGCTGATATTTGACGGACAATTTTGGCTAGTAATTTAAGTGGTTGTACACACGTTTGACTGCTAATTGATTTAACTTTTGCAGTCAGTTTGACTGAGGTGGAAAAAACTGTCCGTAAATGACGTTAAGTGGCACAATCGACCGAAATAGTTTAAGCCTATATATTTATAATCGAAAGCTTAACAGGGTGGTATTAATTGATATTCTTTTCTAATAGGACAATCCTCAAAAAATGGTTATCTAGAAGATTTTGACCGAAACTCTTGGTAAAACCTAGGGGTGGGTTTATAGTGAAACATTTTTAAATTATAATAGGTTGGAGTTGGTGGTGTTTCAGAGTGAGAAAAATAAAATAATTTGAGTTAAACCATTTGGTTTTTAAATTCTCAATATATTTCGTGAAAGTCAATCAATTTACTGCTGATGAATGGCTAACAAGCCAAAATATTTTGAGAATTTAAAAACTAAATGGTTTAACTCAAATTATTTTATTTTTTCTCATTGTGAAAAACAATCAACTCCAACATATTATAACGAAACTCATAGACTTATAATTGACGATTAGTCAATTTTAGCTTAAATTTGGCTAGTGTTTAGCTTAGCCTTAGAATCAAAATAGCTGTCTTTCGTTCTAAATTTAGGGCCTTATTTAAATTATTGACATAGCTACTTTAGCTGGCAGCAAGGGGTGAACCGCGACCTAATATCGTGTACACCTACTCCCACTTCCACTTTCATTTCCAAGTAAAGGACAATAGATGAAGGGGCATTATCTAATGAACTCCAAAATAATTCCACATAATTCCAGCTCAAATATATCCGGCAGTTTGTTGGGAGGTGAACAAATCAGCCACCCCTCACAAATATCTTGGTACAATTATTTATTGAGAGGTAGAATTAACCAGAAAAGTTATGCCAAAAGAATTACCTGCACCTACGCAATCTAGACTAAAGTATAAGCTCATATGAATAATTGAAAAGTTTTTGTTTTTGCCGAGAGTAGCAGAGTTGTTGATTCACAAAGAGAAACAAAGAGGATGTCCTCTGCTTGATGCTAATAAACATACACACATATATATCGAGATGATATATCTGTATATATATTATTTATTTGTTTGAGACTATAGTTTCGAAGACTTGGTCTCATCATCAGTCTTTCTTCAATTATAAATGTTTTCATGGAGTCAATATCATATGGATATTGAAAACTTGGTGTTCCTTCATCACTGGTGGTCGGCTCTGGAAGTTGCCTGGAGCTTCCAGGCCGACCACCAGTGATGAAGGAACACCAAGTTTTCAATATCCATATGATATTGACTCCATGAAAAACATTTATAATTGAAGAAAGACTGATGATGAAGACCAAGTCTTCGAAACTATAGTCTCAAACAAATAAATAATATATAGGTATACAGATATATCATCTGGATATATATGTGTGTATGTTTATTTGCATCAAGCAGAGAACAACCTCTTTGTTTCTCATATGAATAAGAAATCTAGGTGTATTCTTGGTTGTCTACAGAGCAGACGTTCGGGTCGAACAAATTATCAATTCTATTTTGTTAGGAAATGACCAGAAGCCACCATACCAAAAAACTTAATCCACGCCAACAAGAAAAAATCTTTATAAAATATGTTTAGATATTAGTAAATAATTATTTTCACTTTCTACAAGAAACTAGTTAGAAATAATACAAGTAATTTTTGCATTAATAGATAAATGGTTAAAGGGGGAAGGGTTGGAGGGGGGGGGGGGTGTAAAAGTGAATTCAAGAAAATTGAAAGTGGGGATCGGGAGAAGTGACAAACGATGCTAATCATTTCACAGAATGGCGCTGATAAGAGTTTCCATCTTTGAAAGGTCGAAGCTCCATAAAAGAAACAATGAAGGGTACGCTTAACGCGATTCGGGGTTAAAAATGCAGAGCTCTCCTATTGGACGTCTTCTAATGTTTTAGATAAAACAAACAATCGTTAATTATTTTTGTCTTCACTAATTGATGTCCTAATTGATTCGTAATTAAAAGTAAAACTGTTCGAATTACAAAACAAAGAAGTGCTTTTATTTCAGGAAATTTTCAAGAATTCATTTTACGGAAACTTTAAACTTTTATTTCAAACTCAAGTGCTAAAATCCAAACCTATCAACAAATTGAACAATTAAAACATTTTGATTATTTTAATGGCGATTTCATTAAGAAATAAATAATTGGATTCAATTAAAGCTTGATCAATTTTGTTTTTATCCGGAAATTATCTTCGACAACAAACTTGTGTGTCAATCAATCGATGGGTTGAGAATTTTTAACAAGTGATTATAGATTATAGCAAAGCGGCCGGACGGCCAGCAGGTGGATCGAAAAGGGAGAGGAGAAATCGGGAAAAAGAGAATGGATAAATAAATATAAAGAGGGTTGGTCGGTGGTTAACCAATTCAAATGTAAAAGGATTACTAACCAGCATAGATATTTTTCATAAAAGACCCGATAAGTGAATTTCACTTCTGATTTAGAGTAGTCTTTTTAATTAATTATCAAAGTTTTTTTAGGAATGTACATTATTTATATCAATTAACCTAAAATAGGAGTGGGTGTTCATACTTGAGAACGTCGAAGTTTTATTGTATTATTATTAGTGTTATAATTATGTGTGATTTTAACAAAATTTCAACTCTAAATGTAGGTACATTATTTCATTTGGAAAATTACTAGATATATAATTGTTTCATAAAATATTCAGTGATTTCCGATTCAACGCTTTTTATTTTTTTCAAATTTTGTTGTAATTTATCCACCAAGACAAAAAAAAAATATCATAGCATTATAATCTTTGAGATCTTTTTTTCAAGATTTTGCTTTTTAAATAATTTATATACTTCTATTAGCAATTTGAAGTCTTTTAGAAATATATCGAGATTAATTATTTTGTGTAAAACATATGATCTTAAACAGAATTCAATATAATTCACTTTTAAATTAAATGCTTAATTAAACAATTAATTTCCTACATATATAATAATGAGTATCCAATTAGTCCAAGTGCAATAGTCAAAAGGTTATTCCTAGACTAATAGAAATTAAGAAATTAACTTCTACTAGTCTAAAACAGGTCTGAGATTTTATTTGGAATCCTTGCCTTTGCTGCAGGTCTGAACTTGTATTTGAATCCTTGCCTTACCTGCTATAAGGAAAGAAAGATCATTCTATCAGCGCAATTTTTAGTCATTTTTCTAGATTATTTTTAATTACTGAAATAAAAATTATTTAAAAAAATTGAAATATAAGATGAAAATAATTTTGAATTACTCTAAACTTGGTTATTTTTGTCACCTGTTAGTTGAGCTTATAATTTTGCTTTAGGGAATTTTATTCTCGAAAATAGCTTTAGGTAGGTATATGTAAATTCACATTTCTAAAAAGTGAATAATTATTGTGAAGCTGAAGGGAAATATTTGTTTCTGGGTAAATAATTTTTATGAAATTTTAATAAAAAGGAATTATTAAATATTTCTTTCAGTTCAATGTCTGATTGCAGTGCCATATATATAAATCAAAAAGTTTGCAGTTAAAATATTTAAATCTAATAAAAATGGTTCAAAATATGCCAAAATTGTGATTATTTTTTCAGAAATCTCGATATATTTTTTCACATTCAAAATTGAAAATCTGGCTTTTATTCTTCGAAAACTTTTGGGGAGATTTTCTAATTTCTTCTTATTTTAGAAAAAAAATTAGGTCAAATTGTAATTCAGATATCTTTTCCAGTAACATAAAAATATCAATATTTTAAAGAAATTTATAATTGTATGTCGGGCCGCATGTTGGACAGCCCTAGACTAAACACTACATTCTCAAGATCATATTTAAAACAATCAATCATTTTTTTATTAAAAAACATTCCTGAAGAAGGATATCATTGAGGATACAAAATGTGTGGTGGAAGACTGAATAAATTAATATATTAGACGAAAAATTTTGGCCACAATTTTATTTCCATCTATACTTAAAGAAAACAAATTATATTTAATTAATTAAAAATGTAGGTATTGTATAAATAAATAAACCGATATAGACCACACGAATTTTACTTATGTCTTTAGTTGGAAAACTAGATTAAAAGTACCTATCATATAAAATTCTTAATTCACTAGTCTATTTATAATTTATGAAACTAATCAAATGTAAATATCCCTCCTCATAGAATTTCATTCAACAATAAATTTATTTAAATGAATGTAGTTATGTGCAACTTAGATAACTACAATAAATTAAAAATTAAAATCATAAAAAAATCATAAAATTAAACGGTACTTTTTGGTATGTTTAAGAACCTTGATTTACGTTGTCCAGTTCAAACTTTAAATTTCTTTCTTTAGAATTTATTATTTTTTATTTAACTATCGATATAGTCTAAATATTTGTGAATTTTTTGTGTTTTTGTGCTCTGTGAAACTCAAAATTTTGAATAGCAATTAAACAATCAGATTATCCTGTCAAACTTTGTCTTTTGATATTGTACAGGAAGTTTGAGAAGTGTAACCCAATCGTGAATCGAGAATAATGAAAGATAAATGGTTTTAGATTTGATTATTTTTCGAGAAAATTTTAAATAGCAAAATCTAATAATACATTTCTTATAAAATCGTATTTATATTAACATTTTTATTTTAATTTTAAATTTGTTCAAGAAAATTGCTTATATCTGTCCACACCCAAATAAATTTCTAGCTAATTACCTGCGAGACGTAAGTATAATAGACATAATAATAATTGCTGCTTTGAATCATAATAAATAATTGAATAGAACTTAAAGGAAATTCGAAATATTCCTGCGGTTAGGTCTGAGCAACCACAATTTATACTAAAATCATTGATTCTTATTTTAAATAAAGACATCTAATGATTGGGAGAATTTAAATAAATACGATACTTTATTAAATCCATAAAATATTAATTCCATTCTTAAAATCATGTGAATATAATGAACTCGGGCCGTGCCTTTGAAAATTCTTTTGTAAGCTTTTCTTCAGGTAAGTAATAGAAAGCACGTGATGGTCAAAGGGCGGAAGGGGTTCGGGAATCGTTAGGGGATGCATTTTCAATTCATCTAGGCATAATTATAATGTAAGCTGTCTAGAGGGTGGTGCAGGGTGCAGGTAGTCATTGACCCCTTCCTTTCGTTAACGACAATCTCACATTGAAGGGAAGAAACAAAAGCAGCAGCTCATCCTTTTCTTCTTCATATTTGAGGTAGCTGGGAAAAGAGATATTGCTTGGAGGTTAGACAATTCCAATGCGTCAGGTATCATCTGTTGGCTGGAAAGACTTCCTTCGTAATCGCACCGAAAATCGGGTGTAACGACCCCAGTCAATCGTGCCCACAATGCTATTCAATTCTTCTTTTTTTATTATAAGAATACAAGAAGGTGCAAAAGATAAGTTTTGTTGTTTCACAACATCTTTTAAGCTTTGGCGAATGAATAGTGAGTGTTCTTTATCTCGTATTTCGAAATTTCATTCAATGACAAATCATCACGCAGCAGTTCAGTACACGTTATTGCAGCACGTGTAGTTTCACTCAAACAGTATATCGAAATTTAGATATTTGTTAATATTATCTAAAACATTCAAAGTGTGTGCGTCCCGAAAACATCTTAAGTAACATGCATTATACCAGGAAGAGGCGATTGTGGGTCAGTGGTCAGAACGTGGTTGACCTGAAGTATGCTGGTTCGAGACTGAGTCTCGGTAGATATTTGTAGTCGCCCTTCTTGGAAAACAATGGCAACCCACCAAGAATGTAATTGTCTAGACAACCTCTCCAAACTAGCTGTTCGGAATCGGCGTTAAAAAGTAGGTCCCGTATATCTGTGTAAAGCAACTAAACACACTCAGCATATATGGCATATGTGGAGAGGGGCGGACGCCCGCTTCGGGCATGGCAGGAAATTTAGTACCAAGTTGTATGTCGCAGTAATGCTTTTTACCACTAACACAACGGTAAATGGTAAATGGAGGGACTGGGATGGCCAATCAGATGACAGGCATTTACCAGTCTACCGTTTGTTGGTGGTAAAAAAGCATTTACTTTTTGCGACATACAACCGGCCCTTAAGTAATATTATACCAGGGGTGTCCAACATTTTGGCTTAAACGGGCCGCATTTGAAGAAAAACAAATGCCTCGGGCCGCATATAAAATATACTAATTCAATTGATATTATTTGTTAATCAAAAAAGATAGTTAATAATGTAGAATAATGAAATCCACCATGACAAAGAGCAAAATGTCTAGATAATAATCTTCGAGTTGTTTTCCTTCAGGATTTTGTTTTTAAATCATTTACCACTTCATAAGGTTTTAATTAGTGAAATAATAAATATTAAAAAAAAAATATGAAAATATGAGATGAGGAATAATTTTTAAATATCCGAAACTTCGTTATTTTTTTTACCTGATAGTTGAGCTTATAATTTTGCTTTTAGTGAATTTTATTCTCGAAAATAGCTTCAAGTGGGTATATGTAAATTCATATTTCTAAAAAGTGAATAAATATTGAGAATCCAGGAGGAATATTTCTTTCTGGGTAGATAATTTTTATAAAATTTCAATAAAGAGACATTATTAAATTTTTCTTTCATTTCCATATATTCATCAGAAAGTTTGCTCGTTAAATATTTAAATCTATAAAAATGGTTCAAAATATGCCAAGATTGTGATTATTTTTTCGGAAATCATGATATATTTTTTCACATTGAAAATTGAAAATATGCCTTTTTTCTTCGAAATCTTGTAGGGTGATTTTCATTTTCCAATTTCTTATTATTTTATAAAAAACAAAATAACATTATCAGATCAAATTGTATCAGATATGTTTTCCAGTAACATAAAAATCTCAATGTTTTAAGGAAGTTTATAATTTTATGTCGGGCCGCATTCATTTCTGTGCTGAGCCTCATGTGGCCCGGGGACCACCCTGCTTTAGACAACCTCTGATTTGAAGCAAGAAAAATAAAATCCACTAAGTAAGCTATTATCGTCAAGTAGAAAGCTTTGAACGGTACAATATTAGACAGGAATGTAATACTAACTTCCCTTTTCTTAAACGTCTAAGGAATATATTGTGAATTTTACTAAAGAATTATACCTAGTCCTAAGTGTAATTCTACTGCGGCATGCAATAAGATTAATAATCAATTTTACTCATCTTAGAACTTCTAGGTGGTCGAGCACAAGCTCACGATTGGTATGGTGAGCCCAGGAGAGGTGTTTCAACTTTTCCTAGGACGGGCAATTCTTTTAACATGATGGATCTAGAACAAAAAAATCAATTCTATATTTTAGACAGCCGATATACTGAAAGAGGGTTTAGGATCTTGAGGTGAAATTTCGAGAAAATATTATTTTTTAACCGACTTCAAAAAAGGAGGAGGTTCACTATTCAACTGATTTTTTTTTTTTTTTTTTTTTTTTGGTGCCTATGTCACCTCATATCTCCGCCAATTGTCAACCGATTTTGAAAATTTTTTTTTTGCATTGGGTCCAGTCTAGCTTCCGATTGGTCCCATTTTCTTTTTCGTTTTTTCATAGATATTAGACCTTTTTTATTAGGTTTGCTTAGACCAGGTTTTGCACAAAAATCTTCTTGCCAAACTGCCAGCCTTTGGATTCGCACCAACTCTTCACAAATGGATAGAAGGCTTTCTAACAAACCGAAGTATAAAAGTTGTGGTGGATGGAACATCATCTGAATCGTTCTCCACAAACTCTGGTGTTCCCCAGGGCTCCGTAATCTCCTCCACACTCTTCCTAATTTATATAAACGAACTTTTCGATCAAACGGCAAACCCCACTCATTGTTACGCCGACGATAGCACTCTACACGGCAAACCTCTCACTCCCGAATAATCGAATCAACGTTGCCTCCTCAATTAGTCTCGACCTAGACAAAGTGAATAAATGGGGCTCTCAAAATTTAGTTAACTTCAATTCAAACAAGACTCAATGTTGTCTAATTTCGAAAATTTCTAAATTCGATTCGAATACCTTAAAAATGTGTGACAGCCTATCCATGTTGGGCGTCTCTGTCGCATCTGACCTGTCTTGGAATGAACACATCTCCTCTGTGGCGAAATCTGCAGCAAGGAAGATTGGCTTCTTATTCAGGTCCAAGCGGATTTTACAAACCCCCACAACTTCTCACCATCTACAAGGCCCAAATCCGCCCCTGTCTCGAATACGGCTCTCATCTATGGAGAGGAGCCTCCAAAATACTCTCTTGCTACCCTGGATGCAATTCAGAAACGAGCCGTCAGGCTAATTGACGATTCTACCCTCACCGACTCCCTCGACTCGCTGGCTCATCGAAGAAATGTCTCTGCCCTTTCCCTTTTCTATAGATACTATCACGGCAGGTGCTCTGATGAGATAAAATCAATAATTCCCCCCAAAGCATGCTTTGCACGTAGCACGCGTTTTACCGACTCCCAACACTCTCTCGCGGTCAAATTAGAAAAGTGCCGGACCACTTCATTCGCGAATACATATATCCCCATGACTTCAAGGAACTGGAACTCTCTTCCAGCCTCTATCTTTCCCAGCACCTATAATCTTCAAACCTTCAAAACCGGAGTGCATAGACACCTACGTCTACACCCTCTCACTTAATCTACTTTCTCTTCTCTTCGGTAATGCAAGGGTCTTTCGAGATCCATAGGGGCTGCATCTTTACTGGTGCACCCCTTCTTGCATTCGATTGCATTAAAAAAAAACCTAACCTCTTTGTTTATGAACCGATTTCGATGGTTCTTTTTTTATCCGTAAGGGGGTGTCTTAGGGATGGTGCAATATTAATTTGGCCAAGTTCTGATGATATGATCACTATTAATAACATCACTAAAAGAGAAAATAAAAATAATTTTTAAGAAAAAATAAAAACCGACTTCAAAAAATTAAATGCAACAAATAAAATACACTAAAAAGGTATAAAATAATTATTATCTTATTTAGTTACAACTAAACGACGAAATATTAACATGAAATTACTTTTTGAAGTTGGTGCCAAACATATACCTTTTATGAATCGCACTCGACGGATCTTACTTAGTACGTTTGGAGGGTATGCTCGCTATAGGTATAGTTTGTTTGGCCACCGACTTCAAAAAGTAATTTCATGTTAATATTTCGTCGTTTAGTTGTAACTAAATAAGATAATAATTATTTTATACCTTTTAGTGTATTTTATTTGTTGAATTTAATTTTTGAAGTCGGTTTTTATTTTTTTCTTAAAAATTATTAGAAAAATTGGTAAAATGGGATGAATTATGAATGATATTGACAAAAATATAGGGGATAGATGGTTAATGTTTGCGTACACTTATGGCTTATGTTATTGTTTGGATAAAAGAATACAATACGATTTTCAATTTCCTTATATTCAGGCTTTTTGTATTAGAGGTTCTATTAAACCAAAATATCTACAGAATCCAGGGAGAGGTAAATTGCCCTCCCCTGCTCATGTATCTTGTATAAACGCGATGTCTTTTAGAAGATTTCAGAAATCTAATAACCAAAATTTTAATTTGTATATTTGTATATTTTGTATGTATATTTGTATATACATCTTTTGCGACAATAAATTTCCTGTAGAAGCCAGGCCTTAGCTGGTAAGCGTGACTTTAAACTCTGTCACGCTACATTCTTGATCAACCTGACCTAAACATCTTTATATATAGTGCATTTCTTATTCTGATAGGTACCTGACCAATCTTCTTCGAGTGCCATACCCGAAACGGGTGTCGGCGCCTCTCCACATATACCTGTGCTGAGTGTGTTTAGTTGTTTTACACAGATATACGGGACCTAATTTTTAACGCCGGTTCCGAACGGCTAATTTAGAGAGGTCACTTGGCAATTATACTCTTGGTAGGTTGCCATTACTTTCCAAGAGGAGGCGACTGCAAATATCTATCTGCCGAGACTCGGTCTCGAACCAGCGATCTTTGAGTCAGCGACCCAACACTCTAGCCACTAACCCACAGTCGCCTGACCAATACTTGAACATAAATAATGAATGAGGGGCTTTAAATTTAGTTTCATATTTTGTGTACTATTTTGAAAAATCAAATTCACTGTGGTTATTTAAATTTGTATTTTAGAAGAATTGATATTACACCTCCCTGTGATATTGAAAAAAAATAATAATAATTATTTAATAGTGAAATATTTCATTGACTGGTATGCATGGGCATTTAAAAAAGTGAATCACCCCAGTACAGTTGTACTGCCGTAAATTACATTCACCATAACATTTTTTTAACTCTTTATTTGTGTCGTCGAATGTTACCATTATTGTAAAATTTAGTCACATATATAACATAATAATTCACTTAAATAATAATTAGTGGAAATGTGATGAATTGGCGTGTGTTGGAATGATGTATAACAGTTCGAATCTTAATTATGTTCTAGGAAATGGTTAATATATGTGTGGTTTCCGTTTCCATAAGCTGCCTCCTTTCAATTAGATCGATTTTGCGAAGAAACTTCATTTAATTTTTAATATTCATTCTCATTCAATCAATAAAAGTTCAGTATTAATTAGAAGTACTTGAGAAGCTGACGTGCTCCAACATTATCAATCAAATTCTGGAATAATCATCGGGTCGATTTTTTCACAGTTTTCACCATGCAATTTGATCACTCAATTCGGAATTTCTTTTTTAAACGAAACCCTTACAATTTTATTTTTTTACTTGGAGTAGGATTAATTGAAAATTGTAGATAGGATCGGGTCACATGAATAAATAAATCAAATAAAAGGACGAAGCAAAAATTTCTGGTGAGTATGAAGATAAGATCAGGAGAGCGAGGGAGAAACCAGGCAAAATTCAGCGCAGCGGAAGAAGGGGTGAATATTAAATTCATAAATGGGGAAATATTCTATTAGGATAATACATTAACTAGTATTTATTTGTAGAAAGTTAGAAAATTTGTTAATTGTTTTTAATTGTTTTTTAAGATCAATTAATAATACATAATTTTTAATCTTTAGTGAAGTCAAACATGTTTGTAGGGATTAAAAAAACTAAAAATGGTACATCTTATTTTTGTTGTTTTTCGGTAAAAATGCAGGAAAAGCTGTTAAGAAAAAACTGAGGGGTGAACCGCGACCTAAAATCCTGTACACCTACTTCCACTTCCACTTTCATTTCCAAGTAAAAGACAATGGATGACAATAGATTATCTAATGAATTCCAAAGTAATTCCAAATAATTCCAAAGACGGTGAACACCTAATTCCAATCGCGGTTCACCCCTCGGAAAAAACATTTATAGTATTTTTTTATTAGGACAGGAAAGTCACTGCATTCCAAATGATATAAATTATTTATATTATATACAGGAATGGAAGTTCAATGCCAGATTCCCTTGCCGAGCGACAAATTCAATTTTCGATTCATAAAATGAATAAAATGTTTTTTTCTTTTTATATATCAGACATTCAAGCGTTTCTTATTATAGAAATATTTGTTACTTTTTTTACTAAGATAAATAAACTAAATTAGGGATGTTACGGAGGTGGGTTTACTGGAACCGGAGATTTTATATATGATTTGTCGGAGTCGGACCCGGACCCGGAGCCGGAGTAGAAGAGAGATGTATTTAACTAACTGTTAAAGGCAGGCCTAATGAAATAATAGAAATATAATTCAGTAATCAGTGAAATATAAATAATAATACACATACGTAAATAACATGCAACAATAGAAAAATATGCTTAATTAAAACAACTCAAAACTTGTAGATGCGCGCTCTGACTGGCCCATCTTTCGATCTTCGTTGTAACCTCCGAATCAAAATTATCGGACCCGAAGTCGGAGCCGGAGGTATAAAGTCAATCGTAACTTCAGATCTTTCGGAGTCGGAGTCGAAGCTCCGTAACATCCCTAAACCAAATAATAATAATTTTCATAACGGTAGATCACTCGTATCCATAATAAGAATTAATTAACAGGAATAGCAGGGAATTGGATAAAAATAAAAAACAGAGTTTTTATTAAATGGCCCATGGCGAGTCGAGGGAGGCCTCAAGGGACCGGATCGCCTATTAGTTTGATAGCTCGTTTCTGAATTGAATCCTGGTTAGCAAGAGAATGTTTGGAGGACCCTCTCCACAGATTAGTATTGTAATCGAACAGGGACGGATATGGGTCTTGTAAAGTGTGAGAAGGGGCGTGAAAAATCTCCTGGACCTGAATAAGAAGCCAATTTTCCTTGATGCATATTTCATCACATATTAAAATGTGTTCATTCCAAGAGAGGTCAGAAGCGACTGATATGCCTAATATGGACAGCATGTCACACATCTTCAGTATATTTGGATCAGAGAAGATGCCCTTCTTCTAGAAATTAGACATATAGTATATGAAACCAAATTGATAATTTAAATTATTGTCAAAATTAAAAATTGAAATCAAATTTAAAAATTTGTAAAAATAAAATATTATTTGGTGTGTTTTGAGGCAAAAGAATTAAGCAGAAAAAAAACTAAATTTAGTGGCAAATATTGTTTAATGCGAGGGGAATCGTCTGACTTGAAATTCGGCTAAAAATGATGTAGTCCTATTTTTCTTTGTTTATCTTTCATCTGAATGATAGGAATCTGGGACAGAGGAATGATTTTCAACCTGACTGAGCAGAGTAAGAAAACAAATGACCAGCAGAAAACAAGGGGGTCTGAATTGGGGTAAGCGGACACAAGTGCCCTTACAGCCCTAGATTTTTATGTAAATCACTTTCCATAGAAGGGGTCTTGTCTCACATATCATCAAATCACATTAGATTTTCAGTTACATTCATTCCAAAGAAATTTAAATAAAACATAGGTACTGTTAATGTTTTAAAAATTCTATTATATATAAAAGATGATTCAATTAGTTGCTAAATAGTTAGAATTCACTAGTATGCCTATCACAAATTTTACTTATCTCTCTTCTTTTAAAAAATAATAACATTAATATTAATGAGAAAGAATTTAATTTTTAGGACTGATTCTAAAGATTTTAATAGAAATATTATTAAATTGCGATATCAGAGGGGATCCCCCCAGGAGTCGAACCTGAGAACTAACATGCTTTCGGAGCAAGTCAGCTCACACCCTCGAGACAAAAAACCTCTCTCTGAATCGCAATATTTGATGTGTATCTAGTTTTGATTATAATATTATCTTATTGTGTACTAATTTTAATAATAAAAAATTAAAGAATGCAAATGCTTATTAATTTATTATCATTGTATTTTGTATATTTTGTATTTTTAATTGTATTATGCATTCCATATTCTAAAATATTGTTGCTTATTTGTCACAGGGATAGGTATCATTATTGTACATTATTTACTATATTTTTTTAAATATATCTTATGTGCGGTCTGCTACAATTTTTTCTCTAAAAGTATTCCATTCAATTTTTATTATTAATATTAATAATACTTAATAATAAAAATTGAATAAAATGTTGTATCAGGAATGTCCAATTTTTTGGGTTCCTTGATGGGCTACTTTTAGAGAAAAAAATTGTAGCAGACCGCACCTAAAATATATTTAAAAAAATATAGTAAAAAATGTACAATAATGAGGGGGGGGGGGGGCAAAATTTAGAAATTTTTACCTTTTTTTGTACATTTACTCTTTAGAAAACTGAGAGTTATTTATTTGCAAATATCTAAAAAATAATTTCAACCTCGAAAAATGTGAGTAGGGGAAAAAAATTAATACTCTCTCCGATATAGATCAAATTTTGTAATGTTAGTTTTTAAGACTATATAAAATGTATGCTGTAAAAATCAATAGCCAAAATGAGTGCGTGGGGGCGAAAGAGGGAGAAAAATATTACGAAATATATATTACAGACCTAATAATTGCATGCCGAGACGCTGCCCGCCAGGGCCACCTGCTCGGAGGGTCGAGCTGTAGAGGGCGTGCCGAAAGCAAGCCTGGAGCAGCTCGTATTGTATTATTAGAATACTTAATAAAGTGCATTTCCAGGGATACCATTCCATTACTTCCCTTAATTTATATAAGTGAATGTAAAAAATAATCGTCGGCCTTTTAAATATTTACTGAAATACAGAAATAGTAAACGAATTTGAATTATTATTGTGAAAAAATTATTATCGCTCGGCTTTCATCTTTTCCAAATAATCGATTCATATTTATATTTTATTGCCTGTTCTGTTATTATCGATTTGTTAATGAAGAAATATAATATCGCTTAAATGATTATTTATTAATTCGATTGGCATTCGAAAGAAGTTGAATGTTTCATTTCCTGAGAAATTAAAAGGAAGGAGATTGAAGGAGTGTGGGTGGCTTGAGCTGCTGAGGGCTCAGCCTCAGGAGGGATGGATGATCAGTCAAATGCACACGTTGCTTGTGCCTATTATCTGTTGGCGTTGGAAAAGAGGGAAACAAATCTTCCTCCGTCAAATTGACTTGAGTCAAGTAGAAAAATAAATCAACAAGACCCGGGGACCCGAAGACTTCAGGTTGCCATTGCCTAGGGCAGCATTATTTTAATTACACCAAGAGTCGCAAAAATAATTACAAAATCTCAACCACCTCCACCTCGTAATTAACTGACGGGGTGAATTCGACGGAAATGGTCGCTGGTCGAATTTGAAACAGGGAAACAGCCCAAGGAGACAAACGTCATCTCGAAAGGGTAGCGAAAAGGTAACGGGTTGCCTGCCAATCGAAAGAAGAATTAGCGGCCCGCTTAACAACCTCGCAATCCTCATTTCCGAAAGGCATTTTTTCACTTATTAACGAAAAAAAAGGAAGATATTTCACCTTTATTTTTTTCTAATAGCTTATTAATTTTAATTTAATTTTTTATTATAATTAAACCGAATCTAAGAAGGAGCGCACCGAAAAGATGTAGTACTTATAGGTCTTGACAGTATTTTGCATTACCGAAGAGAAGAGAAGAGAGAGATATGAGAAAAGAGTAGATATTAAGGTGCGTGTACTAGAGTTTTGAATAATTGAAAATTGTATGCCAATAAAAAAATTGCCATCCACATGACTATCATACACTCTGGCCCCTCTCTTATTTTTAATAATTAATAAAAATTTTATAATCCTGTAGGGGAGGGTTAGTTTTGGTATTTTTAGACTTCTAGGGGCCCACTGATTATATATACAAAATTTGGTTGAATTTGCTCAAATGGCCTAGATATTTATTTTTTGACCTCCACCCAAATATTTTCGTTATTATACGTTCATTTAATTTTTATTATTTTTTTAGTTTGAAAATACTATGATTTTAATTTTTAACCCCTCACCCCACTAATTTTGGGTCGATATGCACCAAAATCTAATCAGTTATCAATGCACCAAAAAGACATGTAAAATTTAGTTTTGATATTCACACTAGTTTTTGAGCTAGGTCGTCCACAAAAATTTGGTAACGCACAGACTAACAGACTAACTAACGTACTAACAGACATTTTGACAAACAGTTATTATCTCGAAAAATATAATTTTTTCTATATTCACTTATTAGGGCTTTTTTGTAGACCGAAATACCATGGTTTTGTCCAATTTTTTTATTAAAAATACTTTCAGCCGTTTTTGAGATATTTCGAAAAATAAAGCAAAACTATTACAATACTTGATCATACCCTGAATGGTAAAGTAAAAAGGGAAGAGTCATCAGGAAAAACGTATTGGCGAATGAATTGAATAATTCGCAGTATAGTATTAAGTCCAAACTTAAATAATTCTAAAAATGTTACTATATACTTAGTCAGTAGATGGTCCTGTCAGCGGATTTGGTATGTTCAAAGCAATGGTGCCCAAAGGATCAACGAAGTTAAGAAATTCTTCAGGAACTCAAGCTTCCCAATACCAGTCGTTTTGGGTGCTGAAATCATATAGGTATTTGGTACTTTAATTAAATATAAGGAATTTTCGAACAAAACGATTTTCCTAATGCTGTCGATACCATAAGCCAATTTAAGAGCTCTTGGTTAAACATGTTCGACGCATGGACGATAATCGTTTTTCATGCAAGGTCTTGTAATATCAGGCACTTTTAGAAAAAGAGGATTCAGAAGACCCAAAAAGGATGGAATAACTTAGAGACAGAGACACAATAGATTAGAATCTTATAATTAATATTATGAGTCGATTTTGTCCATTTCAGGTTAAATTTGATTGTAAGTCAAATTGGTCTTAAAGTGAAACTAACTACAAAATTCTACAACTTTTTCCTAAAACTAGCTAATTGTAGAATGTACACAATACATTTATTTACAATCGAAGCCTTAACAGAGTGGTATTGTGAACTCTTCAACTAGTATTCTATTCTTATCAAAAATATCAAATCTAAGACATTTCAGCAGAAAACGGATGGTCTGAATCACACTATATTTAGTTATTTTTTATTTGACCATCTATTAACTTACTAAATCAAACAATTTTTAGTTATTCGTTTGAATTGATTTTTCTATCATATTAAAAAAGAAATAGAGAAAATTCCAGAAACTCTTCAGGTGGTTCCACGAGAGAATTTCCCAATCTTCAACTACAGCAAGTAGTACTATGCCCTGGAAGGTGAGCGTTCGGTCTTAGAAAATCGCATTCATCAAGCAAAGCAGTTGAAAGAAAAGTGGAAAATAAAATCTTGTCTATTGATTTTCTTGCTAATAAGTTTACATTGTTGAATCAAAGGCGTCGGCCCTCCATCGGGCTCCCCTCTCAAATAAGCCCTCAACCCTTTTTCCATAATGGCTCGAGCTTAAGAGAGAAAAAACTGATGAATCTTATTTTTTTTTTTGTTAAACTTAAAAAAATTAATGGACTTTTTAATCTTGCGAATAAAAATTAACGGAATTAAAAATATTTTTTTTTTATATATAAAGAAATAGACGCAAAATGTTTCTTAGTGAATTTAATGAAATTATGAGAGTGATACAAGGGAACAAAGTGATTATTAAAATTGAATAATTTATTAAGTGAGCTACTTTAATTTTATGAAACTTTTAGCGGTCGTTTGGGAAAAAACAATCCATTAATATAAAATGGCGAATAGGAATAAAAAAATATTGTATTCTTTATAATTCTCATTTAAACAAAAATAAAAATAAAAAATTATTTTAAATTTTCTTCAAAATGATTAAATATTCTCATCAGAATCTACAAAGTTTCGACACTTAATTCTGATGACGTTTACAAGTGTTTATTAAATTATTCCATGGGATAGAAAATTCTACCTTTAAAAAACGACTAGGTTTTAAAACGTTGTCTAATATTTTTTCATTAAAAATGTCTATCAAGGGTAAACAGTGCTGCTTTCCAAGAGAAAAATAGATCAAAAAAATTATTTTGATATTTTAAATATTTCGTTATTTTGGGGAGTCGGGCTGTCTGAGCCGGCTAAGGCGCTGGCCCCGCTTCAGCATCGTTGATGACGATATTCAAGCGGGAGACCTGGGTTCGAGCCTGGCTAGCATATAAAATTTCGACCGGCTATAACTCGGCTCCCTCACTAACCCTTCTAACACTTCACTGAGGTACTGTCTAAATGGGCTGTTCCCGGTGATAATAAATAAAATAAAAAAAAAAATACTTCGTTGGCCCTGACTGTAAAAGGTTCGTGTTCCCTGAGTAGGGGACCTGAGTTCAAGTCCCGCTTATCTCAAAAAGTGATTCGATTATAACCTATAACCTGGCTTCTTAATCAATTTACACTGTAATTCACACACTTTATATAAAAAGCGACATATAACCTTCAGCTTTTTAAGACCCGTATCCACAGATACCTTCGACCCCCGCCCAGCCCATAAAATTCTTTCTTCTTCTTTTTTCACGATGGAGGGGCCAACCCAGGGGTTGCACCTTTTGGTGTAACTCCTTCTCTCATTATTTTCATTAAAAAATGATCTCATTGGATCTAGGTAAGTGACTCTAGTATCGGAGATCAAAAAGTGCAGACCTATAGATCATAGATTTTAATAAATTAACAAAAGTTCTTTAATAAAACAAAAATAAATTTTGAATAGTGATCTAAATATTCCGATTACTTCTTTTTGTGGCAATGTTATTCCATTTCTCGTTGCTTGTTCAAACGATGTCACTTATGTAATGAGATTTTCGTAATCCTTAACAGTAAATTACATCGCAACAAAAGATGATTGAACCTAACGATTAAGTAATCTCTTGCAACAATCTCACATTAAATAAAAAATGAAGAAAAATTGAACTCTTAATTTGAATTCTAAGTTTCGTTTATTATTTCTTAACTTTCGGTTCGTGAACTTTGGGAGAAGTCCAATGAAATGGGAAAGTTTCTTTAAATCAAAGAATGTTCAGGAGAAAAAATAAGCCCCGGCTTATGGAACGTTTCGTACGAAGAGATAGATAGATAGGTCTTGGAGAAAAATTAAACACTTTCTCTTATCAGTAAACAGGCGAGATGCAACAAAAGAAATAGCACCACGATGGCTTAAAGACCCAGGGGGTGGATAAAGAGAGGGAATTTCCTTTAAAAGTGCCACTTAAGAAAAACACTCAAGCTTTTATCTTTTTTAATGGCAATTCTTCCTTAAATAGAAAAAGTAGAAACAAAAATCTAAAATTACCCAGGTAGTGCGAAATCTGAAATATTTCATAATAGTTAACATCAAAAGACAAAAAAGGGGTCTTATAGTGTAGGAGTTGGGAAACTTTTACCTATTACCCCAAAATATATTTGATTTCGCCTATATTACCCCCTCGTTTCTTAAGGCAAAAAATATAGACCATTATATTTTAAATTCAAAATTGTTTCTGAATCAATTTATACTGGGAATACTATCAAAGTATGAAAAATATAAATTATATACTATGGTATAATATGTTCACTTCGGTACTAACGTTGTGATAACGTGACACTTTCTGCCAGGAATCCGGGGACCTTTCTCGTGATTTTGAGTTACAAGAACTCCGTATGTTACCACGAATGACAAGCTCGGGAGAACTTTCCAGACGGTCCAAGGATCAACGGAATAAATTGTCCAACACAAATTGTGTAAATATGTAAGGTATATACTTATATATGTATATATATATATATATGTATATGTGTATATATATATATATATCGGTGGTCCCGAATTCATGGTACAAACGTTAATGGTAGGTACAGGACATTGTAACAATGAGTTATTGTATAGGAATGTAAATGAGGCGTAAACAGGGAAATAACGGCTATACATTATACATACATTATACACTATATTACTATTACACTATACATACATATAATTATTACATATACTTATTACACTATACATTTCTATACAATAACTCATTGTTACAATGTCCTGTACCTACCATTAAAGTTTGTACCATGAATTCGGGACCACCCTGTATATGTAAGTATAAATATATATATAATAATGTGTATGTATATGTTTATGTGTGTGTATACATATATCTAATGTTTATGTTCATTATATATTCTTGGATTTATATTTAAAATTATTGTATATACATATAATCTTTATGGTCTTTATATATTTTTTATATTTATATTAAAAAAAAATATATATTGTAAATATATAGTGTAAAAGGACTATAGTCCGTCTAATAATAATAAATAAATAAATAAATAAATAAATATGTATATTTGTCTGCAAATAAAGACACTATTATTATTATTATTCTATAATATGAATATACTAAAAAAAGTAGTTAATGCAAAAAATTAATAAAATTCAAACGGAACAAAAAATATGATTGAAAATTTTTAACTTCAGATTTTGGAGAAATGACGTTTCATTTTTGAAACAATAATATCTAAAGTGGAGTTTTTAGTTGTAAGATCATTTTGTATACTATCTTTGGACTTCAATCAATTTCTATACGATTTTTATTTACTTAATTTTATAAACATATATAAGTTTCGTATACCCGTTTGAGACACACTTTGCCGCCTTTAGATTCGACTCCAAGATAATTACTATGTTCGCTTTAAAAGACCTACAATCTTCTATATTAATCAAATAGTGTTCCGCAGGTAGGTAGGTCGGACCGGAAGACCGAAAACTTGACTTAGTTATATATAGATGGCGGTGGTACCGCTTGAATTTTCGGCCAAGAAGATTGGCACATTTATTTTAAATCCCGGAACGAGGCACTGCCCGACAGGTGATGCCAGGCTGAAGGCCCGGTTGTCAGCTAGTGACTGAATAACAAATTAAAATCTTTCCTTAGTTCTCTTTCCAATATATCCCTTAGCGATAATATCCGTGACACAGAATGTACCTTATCCACTGGATTATTCTCTTGTGAAATCATAAAGTTTCTTTTACCTAATCTTATCTGGAACCTTCTGATTGATAATCATATCTATTCAATGAATTTTCAACTATAGAATCATATTCTGAAAGCCTCTAATCTTTTCTTCGCTGTTTCTCTAATCGTCCAAGTTATAAACTCATATCGTGCATTACTCCATAGTTAAGTCTTCATAAACATCTTATTTTTCAAAGATAATAATTGATAAGAGGCTTAATAAATAATTTTTGTTTCTGATTTTAGCTTGAGCTTTACTTTTAATTCTTTTTGGCTTTTCTTCTCTAAGTTATTTAGTTTGAAAAATTCCTATATTAGGACGTATCTAGAAATTAAACAGGGAATTTTTTATAATTCTTAGCATATCAATAAATAAAATTTATTAAAGTCTAAGCAACCTTTTCAATTAAAAATATGTGTTCCTAGCTTTTTGTGTTCTCTACAAAACATTTTTCGTTAGGGTTTTTTTTGTTTCGTAGTTACTAGTAGGAACCCAGGTAATTTCTCGGACTCTCCGACTATCAGCTTCAAATTCACCACGAGTGGCATACTTTTGGAAAGATAGTTTTAAGCCATAATAAAGATAAAATATAATTATTTTTTACTTAGAGACGCAATGAACAAATAAATTCGCCCCAGGATCCCCCTCGCCTTAGATTTTAAAAAATATTGGATTTAAATTTATTTGCAACGAAATTTTCTCTGGAGAGAGACGGACTGGTAGAACTTTTGATTGAAAGTAATGGAAGGCAGCCCAGGGGTAGTGAGGAAAGAAAAAATTAACACATATCAAATAAGGTGTAATTTATTGGAATCCTTCCTCCTTTCCCTTCAAACCGACGTTTCGGAGGATTCTTGCCTCCTTCTTCAGGGTTTCAAGGAGTAAATGAAGGAAACAAATAAAATGCTTCCTTCCTCTCTTCACAGCAGTGTTTAAAACTTTTTTCTTCCTTAGCAGAAGCAGAGAAAAACAACTTCTTTTTTTCTTCCTTTTCTTAATTTTGGATTTAAAATTTTGTAAATATTCAGGGAAGTACAAGAACTTTTGAGGAAGAATATTTTGAGTTTTCTTTAAATAATTTGTTTTGATAAAAAGAAGAAAAAATAACCTACTCGCACTTGGTATTCAAATTGTTCGTTTAAAAGTTAATTAGATACTATTTATTTTTTATTCTCTGAAAAGTTTAAATGAGTGGTCAGCCATTCACAACTTCCACTTTTGATAGTTCCCAATTAGTTTGTATTTTCGATTACATTTTCATTAACAGTTAGAATATTTGTTTCTAATAAAAATAAATAACGAAAAAGAAAAAAAATACCATCGTTGTAGCAGCATATAAACCGATTCGTGATTAATTATTTGAATGTTTTTCATAGCAATTAGTAAATTAAAATTTTCCAAACTCGAGTTTTCTTTTAAGGAAAACTTAGAAGTGTCACACCTTGATCCATTGAATGGATTAATACTACTAATCCGAACATTTACTCTCCCTTTCTATCTCGGGGCCGTTCGCCACCCCCGGAGCCCACTACCTCTCCCAAGACCAATTCCACCCCCACCCCCACACACACACCCGTACACTTACACAAACACATCCACAGATCCATTTCCCGCCCTATCTCTTTCTTTCTCTGCCAGTATCGTCGCTCTCTTTTTAATGATTCATTATTTCCCCTTGGCTTTTATGCAATTATAAAATCTTTAAAATTACATTTTTAACAAAACAATCGATCTCTATCAGAAGTACGAAGATTAATATTTTTGTTGAAACTTGAGGGTTGACCCGTTAAATTTGAATTCATCAGGATACATCGGTTTTTTCGACAATAACTAACATCTTAATCCCGTATTTGCAAAAGCTATCGATCTTTTATTAGATATTGTCAAATTTCCAAAATTTTGTCCTTGGTTTAATATAACTCCAGAAAATTTTGACATTACCGAAAACTACTGGGAACAATTATAATAGTTTTAAAGAATATCTAAATTAGCTGGCCAAGCAGACTCATATACTTACATAAGCTACAGTTGTACTGTATCTTTTATATTCCGATATAATTTAGATATCAAGTTTGTTCTTATTTGTAGTTGATAAGGAGAGAATGAGTGAATTCGGAATTATTTTATAATTTTAAGTTCACCAGTTCTGGATGCCATCAGGTAAAATAATCTCCTAAAAATTGCCACTTTATAAGGGCTCTCTCACACCGTCATTTTAAAGTAAATTAAATTTAAAAAAAGCCTAATTCTACTTAAGGAGATATCTATAGTGATACTCCAAGATATTTTATTATTATTATTTGATTTTATTGCACTTTTTCAGCATTGCTGCTGGAAAACTTTAATTATTCATTATTTTTCATCTTATTATTATCCGAGTTATGCACTTTCTCAGCTTGCGCTGGAAAAATTTCACCTATCCCTTCAGATCTTATTTGGGATTTGACTCGGCCGATGTGGGAAGGGAATTCACCCTGGCCCACATGGACCTCCGGATAATCTTCAATTGAGAAACTTGCGAACTATATGCAGGTCTGTAGCAAGACTGCTTTTTGGCCAACTCTCAGTATGTTCTTGTTGATCGCTAGTTTCTCGGTGTTTTTGTTGTTTTCTTTGAGATTACTCCATCTGTGGAAATTATTATTATTATTGTTATTTTATTTTTGACTCCACAAAAACTTCTCAAAATTAATTATTCGATACTAGATGAAGGAGGAGGTATCAGCCAAAGATGGAATCACTGGGTTCAATAAAACACCTTTAATAAGACGTTTCGGCCTGAATTTTATTTGGCCATCTTCAGTCAATTAGGCTAAAAAATTTCATCACAGCCACGAACTCTAACAATATTAATTATTCGATTAAAATATTAATACGATTTTTGATTTCGGAGAAAATGAATACACAATATAACTTGTAAATTGGTAGCTAGTTTATTTCTTATTTAGTTTACAAGCTACAATGCGCTCTTACACAGAGAGACAGGCATATTGTATCGCCACTATAATAGGGTCTCGATTTACTTTTGAACGGAGAATTAACGACAAACATATTATTTATAGACCAAAAATATTATATTCTCAAGAAAAAAAAAAAAATAGTAGTAGATCCTTCGTTGCAACAATTATTACTGAGTTTCATTTTTTTTAAAATATGAATTTCTTCATTTCAGAAAGAACCTCGATGACCAGGTGTCAAAGCCCTGAGGTAAAAACATAATAAAATACCGAAAGCTTGAAAATAAACGATTTACTACTTATTTATTTATTGACCGAAACCCCCATTATATCCTGAACAATTAATATTTTCTTCAGGAAAACTGTCCATGTCAGTAAAGGTGGGAGTGTGTAAGCACCTCACGAGTCATCTCACAAGCTAACAAGCCAGAACAAATTGAAGAGTCGGCTTTCGGAAATCATACCTCTTCGATCTGGAAGCATTGGCCCTCGAACCGCAACCGCAAACAAAAAATAACTATAATATTTCGAGAAAAGAACGCCCTCCTAATAATACCGTGGATTAATAATAACAAGATGGAAGTGTATATCCTGTAAGAAAAAAGAGATTCAAATAAATATATAATATTATATAATTGGTATATGCCCAGAAGCGTAACAAGACTCCTTGGGGGGAAGCTCTTGGAATTAAAAAGAAAAAGCATGCTCTCGACATCTATAGACAAGAAAACGAACTATAAGAAATAACGTTTTTTAAATCTTCTAAGTAAGATTTCTTCTGTAAAGCAGTAAATTTATTCAATTTAAAAATGATCTATATCTTTTATAGATATATTGTAATGTTGACATTTGTATTAATAATTTAATGGAAATGAGATTAGTAGACTAGTATTTTATTTTCACCTTCTAATCATGCCAATTTCATCATTTTCCTAGAAAACAACTAGTTCGAAAGTAAATACCAAATTAAGATAAATCTCCAAATAAATATTTCCTTGAAATGCAATCTTTTTAATTTCATTATAATAAACTAGGTAATCGCTGGAGAACCTATGGTAATTTTATTGGCACATGATATGTCATACACAGTATTGTCAAAAACTAAAAAAAGGCAAAGATCTAAATTAAAAATAGCATTTACTTATTGTGTTTTAAATTACTATTATTTTTTTTTATAAATTTTATTAAACCAATTATTTTACATTAATTAATGTATACATTGTATTTTTTGCTTCGATTCCGGAGATTACTTCTCCACCATCGAGTGTCCTTATTCATCTTTAGTCCTTGTTTTTAATAAGAGGAAAAATCTAATTAGATAAAAAACCTCTTTTCCGATAATTATTTCAATTCCATTATTCCCCAATCAAGTCGATTGGTTCTTAATCCACCATCCCTCTCTCCCGTCCATTTCTTTAAATTATTATATATTTTAAAAAGAATGCATGATAAATATTTGTTCATTGTTATGTTTTCAATATGGTATCATATTAGGTACTCTCGCGGTAGCCGTTTCGAACATGTTCGCGAAAGTACATATTATAATTACATTTGAAAAAGCATGATTTATTTAAAAAAATCTCAAAGGCCTATAGTTCTTAAGCTAGGCGTAATTAGTAATTACCCCCGTGGGGGTATAATAGTTATTTGAAGGCGGTAATCAGACTAATTAATATATTATCGCAGAAAAATTTTCTAGTTCTCAAAGTATAAGTATTTGTTTTTATTTTCATATAGATTTAGCGAATTTTCATATTTAAATATTAATCACAACATCAAGGTTTTACAAATTGAAACATTGAAGATTTTTAGTAGAAAAACAAATGGTAAACAGTCAATAATCGTAATTATTTTTTAATTCTATTTTCTCATATTTTTTTAAGAAGGGGTAAAGACATATGATTTGCTTGGTCATAGGGGTGGCAAAAAACTGTAAAGTTTAGGAATCTGCTATAGTCAGAGATCGAAATGAAATTTTGGGAGGCTTATATTTTTTATGAAACAAATTTCATAGCAAAGTAAATAAGTGAGACATTTCGACCTCTCCCCCCTACTCCCCAATTATTATCTTAAACATCTGTCTCAATTTTATTTTACAAATAAAAATACTTAAAATTTAATAATAATAATTTAAGGTAATAGCTCTGTTTTTAATGAAAAACTATTAAACATTTCTTCTTGATCAATACAAATAATAATTATTATTAATAAAGAGAATTTAATTAAAAAATATATAAATTTTCGTCTCATTTCAAAGATATACAGTTTAAAAGTTATTCCGGCCTACCATAAATATGTAAAATATTAATCAGAGCAATTCAACCAGGTACTGACTTTTTTTGTAGGAAATTTTAATCTCTAAAAATTATTTTTTGTGGAATATGTTCGATTTCGATCTCAGGAACTGTGTAGTTGAAGTCACAACATTTAATTTCTGATTCCTACTCTCACTAAGACAAAGCAATATCCCTTTGGGGCGAAGGCCCCAAAATATGTTTTTTGTTAATATAATGTTAAATTTATATAAAAAAATAAAAAACGGAAATTTTGCCGTATTCGATGAAATTTGCAAAAAAAGCGAAGATTAAAATAACATTTCAACAAATTAAGGATATTTTTCTGGACAGCATCCCATGGATGAAAACTCACCAACCGCGACTGATTTACACAATTGTGACCTTTGTTTTAAAGATCTTTTAATAATTAGGTATAAGCCCAAAATTTCATCAAATATTTTGTTGATAAATTGTGAAGATCTCCGACGAGTCTTTATTAGTCAGGCAAGAAGAAATTCGAAGTCTATAGGGGGCGATTTATTTTTTTATTTATTGATTCTTTTGAGTAAATATACTACCCTAAACAAATACGATACACATTTAAAGTATAAATCTATTTTCGTTTAGGCAAAAATTGTATTGAAATATTTTACACTAACTTAAGGGATGATTTATTTGAAATTAATAAACAATTTATTCTTGATCCAGAATTACATACTTACATAATAAAATGAAAATTTGATTTTTGGCTTCGACTTCCGAGATAACGTTTTCACCATTGACTTTCATTATTAATCTTATTGGCTTACGATATATTAACAAATGTTAACGGATGAGAATAGTTTTCTTTTATTAAATTCCTTTCGTTTTCTCTTATTTGGTATATAAAAATTAATTTTAAATAATGAAGAAAAGTTAAGATAACACATTCACAAACCCTATGAATTCCAGAGAATTGAACTCGATTTCCACGACCTACAACCTTAAGCTGTTTAAAATAAGCATCCACAGGTACCTTCGACACTAACATAGGCCCCAAAATTTATTCTTTTTTTCGTGTTCTTTTTATGATACAGGGTTCAATCCTGGACTACAAATGTACTTTTCTTGTGTAAATTTTTCTAATATTAAAATAATAAAAATACAACTCTTTTTGGTTTACATCCTTTTAATAATTAAAATAGTTAATAATATTTAAACTCATATATCTGAGCAAATCGTAATGAATTTTTTTTTATTTGAAATGGCTATTTTATTAGAAAATTTATTCATAAAATTTGGAACATTTTTTTCTTATATTTCTTACGAGGGGTGAACCGCGACCTAATATCTTATACACCTACTTCCACTTCCACTTTAATTTCCAAGTAGAAGACAATAGATGAAGGGACATTATCTAATGAATTCCAAAATAATTCCAAAGACGTGGACAGCTAATTCCAATCGCGGTTCACCCCTCGATTTCTTATATATAATTTTTTTCATTTTCATTATTATACTTTTGATATTAGTTTTATTTATTTTCTTTTTTTCTTTTTAATTAAATTTCTATATATTAATATTTTACAATGAAATTTCAGTGATCAATTGAATGAATGATGATTTTTTTAATTTTGACGCCGCTCTCCGCATAAATAAGTGCATAATTTATTAAAATTTTAATCACACTATCGGTAGTCTAAATCAAAAAACACATTCAAATCAAAATGATCAATTTATTATTTTTAAAAATTTGATAAAAATTATGCTCAGCATTTTATTTTATTTTTTTAATATTTTGAAAATTAATTTTCCTCATTAAATTCTGTATTTTGATTTATTCTATATTTCGATGATAACACAATGAATACCAATTATTTATAGAAGAATATAATTTATTAACAATATATCAACGAACCCCTATTATTCATTCATTTTAGAATATTAGGTAGGTATATAACATATTCTATTTTTATTAATTTTAAAGAATGGTTTAAGTTTCTAAAGCGATAGGATAATTAATGTATAGAAAACGAAAACCAATTTCACAATTAAAAAAATACCAACTAATGAGATGGCATATTGTTATGTATGTCAAAGATATGAATAATATTAGAATATAAAATTTCTATTATGGTTTTATTATATACTTATTATCTAACTTGGTACAAAAGCAATGTTCGACCACCAAGTGATTTATGGTCAATGGAAAATATGCTGTCATTGTCTCTAATAATCATATAAAACCGCAGGGTAATCTTTGATATATAAAACTCGCAGTCGGCGGTTATTGAGTTCAAAATGTCAAAGAAGAATAGAGTAATATTGCCTCGGGCAAAAAATCAAAGGGGTTGCACTTTTATTTTCCCCCGGGCTGCCTGGAGACATCTAGTGAGGGGCGTACAAAGCCTTAGAACAGCGCCAACTGCAAGACCTTTGAAAGAGAAAAGAAGAAAACCAATATTAATTCCTTTTATCTTTTCTTTTTTTATTTGATTTATTTATGTAATACAGTCGACTCTCGACAATTCGAACCTCGATAAGTCGAACTCTTCAGCTGTTAACTTCATTAAATCGAAAAAATGCTGCGGATTTTGATACGCTCGAAAACTTGAAATCTTTTTCGCAACAAGAGGGTGAGCGAACGTTCTATAATTCGAATTTTACGTAGCAAAAACTATTCTTAATTTTATCATTAGATAGGTATGTTATTATTTATTACAATGTTAATACATATGTAATTTTTTTGTTCTTTTTTATCGTTTTCATTATTTTTACTTTTTTACTTGAGGCTATATATAAAATCTATGTAAGCTCATACATATTTTCAAAAATATAATAAAAACTCTTAATGATTTTTCTTTCCTCTTGATAATTCAAACTTCATGATAATTCGAAGTCTCGATAATTCGAATTTTGAGTGAATATTGATGAGGCAGTCCAAAAAGAAGAAGATAATTTATACTATCTTTATATTAATAAACCAACGTTTCGGAGGCTACTCCCTCATTCTTCAGGGTTTTGAATAGTCAGTGAAGGAAAACCAATGCGACATTCCCTCTGTCTCCTCTTTCAGTGGCAGTAACAATAATATATTGTATTTCATTCACAGCGGAATTATAGTGTAGTGATGTATGATGTATAATTCTGCTGAGAAAGAAATACAATATATTATTGTTTCTGCCACTGAAAGTGGAGACAGAAGGGAATGTCGCATTGGTTTTCCTTCACTTACTTTTCATAACCCTGAAGAAGGAGGGAATAGCCTCCGAAACGTCGGTGTATGAATAAAAATATAGTATAAATTATCTTCTTCTTTTTTAGACTGCCTCATCAATATCCACTAAATTTCAGTTATCAGTCCGTCTCCAAAATTTACTTCAATTCGAATTTTTCTTGTAGTCGCTTGGATTTCGAATTATCGAGAGTCGACTGTATATATTTTAGGTTAGAGAATAGGCAGAGGTGGGCGAAATACATTACTTTTGCTGTTTGGACGAGTAGGCCAGGGGTGTCATTCTCAAACTTCTTAAGTGTCAATTTTTTTGTCTCGATTATGACAGTGGGGCAAATTAAAAATAAAATACAAATATAATACTGATTTAATAATCATGGAAAAAAGAAATGATGGGACTTGTTGATTTCTCTGTAACTCTGTTTTTTGTATATTTTTTAGAACCCTGATGAAGCCAGAATAAAGCTGGCGAAACGTCACAAGAATCAATGATAATTTTTTGATTTACACCTTAAAAACCTGTCCAAGTCTCTGCGAACTTAATTAATAATACTGAGTATAAGTAAAAAGTATATAAAAAATGATTTTATTAAAGAAAAAAGTTATAATTTTTTTTAAGAGTAATATAAACCGATATTATATGTAATATCGAAAAATAAACGACGAAATTAAAACCCATTAAAAATAAAACTCAGTTTTTAATTTTAATTTTCCAGTTTCCTAGGATTCCAACTAAAAACCGATATATTATTTAGAGGATCCAGAAACTTGATTGACTTGTTTTATGCTTCATTATCTCCACGATATTTGGTGTCAACGATGTTGTAGTGGTTTTCAAAATGGAGTCAAGATAACGTTTAGGGAAAGCGTTGTTGGTTTATAGTGAAACATATTAAACACAGGAATTATTTGACGGATTCTAGTGGTGTTTCACAAAGTCAAATAATTCCTGTGGAGTCAAGATGTTCGTCTGTAAGTCTTGAACGGCATTTAAATTTATTATTGTTGAAAACATTCATATTCATAAACATATGAACCTCCAAACATGCATAAAATACGGACAGCATGGTTCGTTCCTAGACACATTTGGAAGAGATCTCTGAGGTGCGATAATCGCTCACAGAAACATATGTACACACAGATCAATGGATTTTGGCCCCTTTTTGGCCTCCCGATACCACAATATTATGTTCTAAGTCCGGTTTTGATTTCTTCCACCTAGAAGTCCAAAGTGAAATTAACTTTTTGTCATCTCTGAAATAGAAGCTCTCAAAGTGTCAGGACCTCGGCAAGCGATCGCAATACTTCACATTATATCCTATATCATTACTACATATGTGAAAGTAAAAATAAACTAGATCGTGCGTATCCTGAAATCTGAGGAAGAAAATTGAATCAAGATTTATTCTCCCGAACACAAATTTAAGAATATTAAATGAATAAGAAATTAGTTGGAAAATGTAACCCATAAATCTGCACATAGATAAAAAAAAAACAGAATAACAGGGAATAGAAGTTTGCCGAAGAAATGAAAAGAACATTATCCTTAGGACGATTATATGAATCTGAAAGGTACAAAGAATTTGGAAAATACTTGAATTTCAACCTGTACCTGCTATAAAAGCTATAAAATATGTATAATACGAACACCAGGAAGAAATACACAGAAAGTCATGAACGAGGATAAAATATGCTGGGCCTAAGTCAAATGTACGATTTATAATAGGTAATAAAGATGAAAGTGGAAGACATATTATGTGTGACATATTCGATGGACAGAAGAAAAAATGATAAAAACTATCTATTGCATATAATATAACGTACAAATTAATAGTTTTATGAAAAATTAAATACATTTGTGACAAATATAGAGTTCTAATATTTCATTGATATATTTAAAAACATTTTATACAAAATGAAAAATGATTTTAACAAATAATTCATAGTATTCTATGAGGTGTCTCTGCTATTAGGCATGCATGAAGTCCCTGTAATAGTGGAAAACGAGGTAAGAAATTACGTGCCAATTAGTTCCCTTATTAACCCTATTGGATATGATAAGAAGCAATTAATAAGGAATCCTTACAGCATTCGCTACTTAATTCGAAGAATAAATCTAAAACTAAATATTCCACGAATGGTTATAGTTTCGTGAAAATCTAAAATCAATTGATAACGAATAAGTAAAGATAAGAGAAGGGGTCTTTTGCAAATGAATAGCGATTGTTATTATCAGCAATTATAAAGGGTGGACAAATTTTGTTTGCTGGGAACTACTTATATTTAAAAGTATTTTATTAGGACACTGTTCGGAATATATTAGGTTGGTGCATTGTTATCCGCCGTTTATATTGCCACGTCTTTCGTTAGTGATAATTGTTGTTGGTGTTTATTTTTTTATGTTAATAAAAATAATATTCTTTATTTCTTTAAGAAAATGCGTATCAAACATCATATTCATTTTCGTCATATTTTGCTGTACCACTACGAGAAAGGATGGAAGGCAGCACACTCATTTCGCGATCTCAACGAACTTTTTAGCGAAGGAACAATTAGCGATAGACAATGTCGTGAGTGGTTTGTATGTTTCAAATCAGGTAATACCAGCTTGGAGGACAATCCAGGAAGTGGTCGACCAACAGATTTTGACAATCAGGCCCTCTACTAGCGGCCGTGGAAGAGGACGAAAGCCTGACAACTCGAATGCTGGCGGAGAACTTCAACGTCGAACACTCAACGATCGTGCGTCTTCTCAAAAAACTGGAAATTGGCTGGATAGGGCCCTCACGAACTCTCTGACAAAGCCGATCGTGTCCGAATTTTCTCCGAATTGCTGCAAAGAAACGAGCAATCCATCGCCAATAAGTGATGGGTTATGCTCCCACATCCGCATATTCACCGACAGAGGCTCTCACAGACTACCACGTCTATTGCTCGCTTAAAAACTGGCCGTTGAATAAAATTTACGTTGATTTGGATGACTTGGTGACCGATGTTAAAGCATGGATTGCCTCTAAGATCAGCAACTTTTTTGCCCGTGGAATCGACTGCCAAGCAAATGGGAAGCAGTAATTGAAGTGGTGAATATACACTCCAGAATAAACAATTAAACATGTTTCTGTTGAATTTTTATGTTTCTTTTTTCATAATAAAATTAAAAAAAAACAAAAAAAAAACGGCGGATAATTATCCACCAATCTAATACATTTTATGTGTAATGTAATTATGAACAGCAAACGTGTGCATTTCATGCTTGTCATGTCATCAAGTAGAAATCTCCTATGGAACATAGTTTTAAATCTACATACATAAAAATGCCTGATTTTTCTTATTGAAAATTATGTTGATTTAATGGCGGTCGCGAAAAAACTGGGATATATCTAAATTAAAAAATAAGGAAACCCAAAAACTCTTCGAAAACGTAATGAATAAGAAACTGGAAGAAAAAACACCCCCAAATAATAAAGAAGAAGAAATCGAACAAGAATGGAATGATATGAAATCAAGCCTGGCCGATACAGACAACGAAGTCCTTCAATCAAAGAAAAACGAAATTAAAAAACCATGGGTAACAGACGAAATACAAAAACTGATTGACTAACGAAGAAAATTTAAGAACAGAAAAGACGAAGAAGGGAAGAAACATATAAAAAAATTAAGATGGAAAGTTATAAGAGAAAGTAGAAAAGCAAAAGAGAAAATGATTCAAGAAAAATGTAAAGAAGTCAACGAAAATCTAGTATTGGGAAAAGTTGATGTAGCCTATAGAGCAATAAAAAGAAATTTTCAAGAAGACAAGCCAAAAAACAAGAACATAAGAGATGAAGGAGGCCACATTATTCTAAACGAAAACCAACAAGCAAATAGATGGAAGGAATACCTAGAAGAACTCTATGGAGAAGAAAAAACAATGAACCCAATAGAAGAAGAAGAATCTGTGGACGAAAACGAATTAAGAGACCCCATACTCAAATCAGGAATTCGAGACAGCTTTGAAGGAACTAAAAAATAATAGAGCACCCGGAATAGACAATATACAAGCTGAAATCCTAAAGAACTCTGGAGAAAGGCACTCTGGAGAAAAGACACGTGACAAACTTTTTGAACTAATTAGCAAAATCTATAAATTGGGAATCATCCCAAAAGATTTCCAAAAAACAAAATAGTCACACTTCCCAAAAAGACAGGCGCGGATAAATGTGAAAATTTCAGGACCATTAGCCTAACCTCACATGCCTCCAAAATCCTAACCAAGAATAGAACGAGTTGAAGAAAATCTGGGGGAAGACCAGTTCGGCTTTAGAAGAAACAGAGGCACCCGAGAAGCAATTCTCTCTTAGACTAATAATAGAAAGGGCTTTTATCAGGGAAGAATCTGTCTACATCGGATTCATAGACCTAGAAAAAGCATTCGATAACGTTAATTGGGAAATTATGTTTGAAATCTTAAAACAGGCGGGAATAAAATTCAGGGAGAAAAGACTAATCTACAATCTATACCAAAACCAGACGGCAATAATAAATATTGGAGATGAGCAAAGAGAAGCCAAAATAAAAAAAGGTGTAAGACAAGGATGTGTGCTGTCACCCATGATTTTCAACTTATACATAGAAGAAGCGATTAAAGAATTCAAAGACAAAATTGATACAGGTATCGAAATCCAAGGTCAAAAGATCGCTATGTTAAGATTTTCCGATGACATTGCCCTTCTAGGAAGCAATAAAAAAGAATTAGAGGACGCCTTGAATGGAATTAACCAAATCCTAATAGAAGAAATCAAAATGAAAATAAACAAGAATAAAACCAAGGTCCTAGTATGTACAAAAAAAGAACAAACGAGACAGGAATGCATCAAAATTAACCAAGAAAACCTAGAAGGAGTTAAGGAATTCCGCTACCTAGGAAGTAAAATAACATGGGATGGGAGGAGCGAAAACGAAATTAAATCAAGAATTGCCCAAGCAAAAATGGGGTTTAATTCAAAACAAAAACTACTATGCTCCTCCTCAATCAGCTTAGAAAACAGGAAGTTGCTATTGAAGACATATGTATGGAGCATAGCCATGTACGGGTGTGAAACCTGGACAATTAGAGAAGAGGAGAGAAAGAGATTAGAGGCTTTCGAAATGTGGTGCTACAGAAGAATGATGAATATCAAATGGATGGATAAAATTACAAATGAAGAAGTTCTTGGAAGAATCGGAGAAAGAAGAACCTTGTGGAAGAGTCTGAAGAAGAGAAGAGGTCAGATGATGGGGCACACACTGAGACATGGGGGACTGCTTAGGGATATCTTGGAGGGGGAGGTGGGAAAGAAAAGGAAGGAAGACCCAGATTAGAATATTTCAACCAAATAATTGGGGATATGGGATGCCAGACATTTAGAGAGGTCAAACAGCTGGCGGGGGACAGAGTCGAGTGGAGACGGATTGTTGCATCAAACCAATCTTAGGACTGTATACTCAATGATGATTAATGTCAAAATACACACACACCTCATTGATAGAAAAAAAAGAGGATGGACGCATGGGCGTAGTTAGGGGAGGGGAAAGGGGAGGGGGCAGTGCCCTACAAAACGGATTGTTCCACTAGAAAAATCGAATCATTTATGTATTTATCATTAAATTATTTCGTTACTTAAAATTTCTTGTCAATTCTACTAAAAAGTAAGTTGATCTCTAATCGGATTACCGAAATTGAAACCTAGTGGTGATAATCAGCTGCCGCCCTTAAGAAAACTCCATAATAATAAATGATTTCAATTAAATACTAATAATATGAAAATAGCTTTCCTCTGTAATCTGATTCTTGGGCCGCTGGTTACTAAACTACTTTATATATAATACATAAATCGAATATTTAAATTATAAAAGAATTATAAATGAGAAAGAAATCGATCATATTTTATCGATTTCATCTATCTGGAGGTTCATAGTAACTTTTTAATACAAGAAAATAGCATTTTGATTAAGAATTTTGTAGTTTAAAAGAAATTTTATGAAAAGATTCAATTTCTTCTCCCCGGGAGCGAATCAACTAGAAATGAACAACAGTTTTATTTTTTTTCTCATTAAATATTTATTCAAATCTATTGAAATTACATATCTGTGTGTTATTTTCATTTATTTTTTATATTAAATAATTATTATTAGGAAATTTGCATTTTAAAGGGTAGTTTATTTGAAGTCCAATTTGAAAAAAACGATAATAACTCCGTTGAAAATTAAAAATAAACTGCAACGGATCGTTGCTAAACTTTATCCAAATTCATTTGAAATATTAATATGTTTGTTCCTTTATTATTAATCAGATATCACTTGCAATTTGTAGTTCATATTGACATTAATTCAAAAATAATTCTCATTTAATAGTTGAGGAATAACCATTCTACATTTGATTTTTGACATTTCGGTTATTATTGTAACCATTGCTGAAGACATGGAGGAATCGACTTAAAATCAAAAATAGCCATCGATTCTCATCTAATACTTGAGGAATAACAATTCTACATTAGGTTTTTGACGTTTCGATTATTATTGGTAACCATTGCTGAAGGCATGGAGGAATCGACTTAAAATCAAAAATAACGATCGATTCTTATCTAATACTAGAGGAATAACCTTATTGCATTCCATTTTTGATGTTTTGACTATTAATGGCAACCTCTACTGAAAACGTGGAAGAATAGACTTAAAATCAAAAAGACTAAATTCTTTTATGGCAAACAACTCAAGCTTGAGTTGTTTACCAAAAAACATCAAAAATGGAATGCAATAAGGTTATTAATCTAGTATTAGATAAGAATCGATCGTTATTTTTGATTTTAAGTCGATTCCTCCATGTCTTCAGCAATGGTTACCAATAATAATCGAAACGTCAAAAACCTAATGTAGAATTGTTATTCCTCAAGTATTAGATGAGAATCGATGGCTATTTTTGATTTTAAGTCGATTCCTCCATGTCTTCAGCAATGGTTACCAATAAAAACCGAAACGTCAAAAATCCAATATAGAATGGTTATTCCTCAAGTACTAGATGAGAATCAATCGCTATTTTTGGTTTAAAGTCGATTCCTCTATGTCTTCAGCAATGGTTACCAATAAAAACCGAAACGTCAAAAATCCAATATAGAATGGTTATTCCTCAAGTACTAGATGAGAATCAATCGCTATTTTTGGTTTAAAGTCGATTCCTCTATGTCTTCAGCAATGGTTACCAATAAAAACCGAAACGTCAAAAAATCCAATATAGAATGGTTATTCCTCAAGTATTTGATGAGAATCAATCGCTATTTTTGGTTTAAAGTCGATTCCTCTATGTCTTCAGCAATGGTCACCAATAAAAACCGAAACGTCAAAAATCCAATATAGAATGGTTATTCCTCAAGTACTAGATGAGAATCAATCGCTATTTTTGGTTTAAAGTCGATTCCTCTATGTCTTCAGCAATGGTCACCAATAAAAACCGAAACGTCAAAAATCCAATATAGAATGGTTATTCCTCAAGTATTAGATGAGAATCAATCGCTATTTTTGGTTTAAAGTCGATTCCTCTATGTCTTCTGCAAAGGTAAGGGATAAGAAAACAACGCAGTTGCTATGGTTACTTATAAAATTTCCTCCCAAATTTTTAGCATTTCACAGAGAGAAGCCTATCCATTCTTATTTAAGCAAGGCTAAATGAGCTATATTAAAAGGTTCAAATGAATAAATTTTAAAGAATTTAAAAAATTAAAAAGTACTCTCTTACTCTAGAGTAAAGTACTTTAAAATATAATTTTACTAAAAACTTTATTTATCCTTTTTTGTGGTCCCCAAGGTACTTAATTAGGATATTAAATTTCATCAAAATTGGTTAAGTCATTTTCAAGATATTTAGAAAAAACTAAAAAAGTACTGAAATAAAGTACTAATGTTTGTGGGTCGATATGTACCAAAAACTAATCAGCGCTTCATTTTGTTAAAAGAATGCTAGGTTTTCAATTTCATTTCAATCGGTGCAACGGTGTGGAAAAAATCGTGGGCCAAAAAAACGATAACATACCATACCATCCATACCATACATACATCCATCCGCACGCACTAAATGAAAAATGGCACTTTTTGGCCTCTCGACGAGACCCCATGTAATTTTTGGCAAAACCGTCACGTGCTAAAATTCAACCTAATTGAATACTACAATTTGTGACTTTAATTGAGTCCATGGGTTCCGTAGTCTTTACCTGAGGACCCTTTGAAGCCACGCTTGTCCCGAGAGCGATTGCAATGGCTTTCACCCCGTGCCTTATGTTGGATAAAGTAAAAATGAAATAAATAGATGTTATAAAACAAATAATTATAAATCATTTAATACCATTTTGAATGAAACCATCTGAACAGTCAAAAAACGATGTTTTTTGAAAGCACAAGATGGGTTTGAAAAAAGATAAAAAAGGCATATGAAACGAAATATTGACTTGTGACATGGAGGTGAATTTTAAAATGTTTCTAAAACGGCCTTTCATAGATGGTTTTCAGGGCTTTTGACGATTTTTGCGAAAAGTACCCAATCAATTTAATTCAAAATGGTAATAAATGATTCATAATTAATTGTTTTATAATATCTATTAATTTAATATTTTTCAAAAAATTTCTACTTTTTCTATTAACCTTTGTTCAAATTGGACTTCAAATAAACTATCCTTTAAAATGCAAATTTCCTAATAATAATAATTTGATATAAAAAATAAATGAGAAATAACACACAAATAAGAAATTTCAATAGATTTGAATAAATATCTAATGAGGAAAAAAATAATACTTTTGGCCATTTTCTAGTTGATTCGCTCCCCGGAGGGAAAATTGGAATCTTTTGATACAATTTCTTTTAAAATACAAAATTCTTAATCAAAAAGCTATTTTCTTATATAATAGACATACCAGTGAACCTTCAGATAGATGAAATCAATAAATAAGATACGTTTTCTTTCTCATTTATAATTCTATTGATCTGTTATATCAAGAGGCTCGGTCACGAGTCATTTGCCACGGTTTTCTAGCTTTTTACATTTTCTTCAAAACTAATCAATCAATTTCGTTCAAAATTAAATATAATTATTAATAATCGATTGTTTTATAATATTTATTAATTTTCACATTTTTTTAAATTTTTTTTAAAGAAATAATAATTAGCGTTTTTTCAAATTCAAATTAGACTTCAAATAAACCCTTTAAAATTCAAAATATCCTAATAAAAACTATTTGATATATAAGATAAAAGAAAATATTTGATACACTAAAATGAGTCCAGATGTAGTAAATATATCCAAAATGAGATTCAGGACCGTTCAACATTATTGTGTACAAATATTTACATATATTTCGGGTTTTGTATTTGGCTTAATAATGGGAAATCTTATTTCTTTTCATTACCCTGGGCTATCACTCCATCATATTCAATTCTTATTCTGGTATTGCTAAAATTTTAAAATAATCGATTTAGGCTTAAATCAAAAAATGCCTTGAAAATAGAATCTTTATTCAACTTTTTCAGATAGGGTTGGAAAGACCTGAAAATTTGAGTTAACCTACATAGTTTATTTTAAAGGATTCAAAATACCATATTGTCAAATATATGAGATGTTCACTATACTAGTATAGTAACCTTCTAGGGAAATGTCCCCTGGAGAAATTTGCTATGTATAATTGACATATAATGACTTCCAATTTTTTTGACATATTTATTTTGATTCCTTCGATTTGAGGATCGACAGGGAAATTTTTAATTGTTGGAGAAGTAACAGCTTATAGTGCTGAAAATTTTTTAATAAGAAATCAAAAGTTTGAAAATAAGCTATTAAAGTGTAGTATATTATCCCACAATCACAAAATTCGCGGTCAGTGTAGCGTGTTTTGATTTTTTTTTCAATTTTTCTTCATTCTATTCTTAATTTGAAACAAAATGAAAATTCTATTTAAAATTATTTCTTTATTTGTGTATTTATTTTATTATTATTTATTTACTCTCATAATTCATAAAGTGTATATCATTTTGATCCAAGTTCGGGTCTTTCTAGAATAACAGAAATTAATAAATATTTAAAATCGAGTTAAACTTGTCTATTCTTGTCCTCCTGATTCCCGCAGCTTCGTAGATCTCAATAGATAGTAGCAAGATACGATACGATTCTTATATGAGTGCCCTTTTTCGAAAATAGAGAATCTCAATAATTGTATATACTGATTTTAGAAACTCATATTCATTTATTAATGTACTTGTGAAATTTATAATTTTCTCATTAATATATCAAAGAATAATTAACATATTAACCAGAATTTTTTGATCGCGCTTTTTAAACAAGATATATATCGCGAGACTACTGCTGGTTGAAGCTATTGGTGTCTTCTGAGTCTTAAGTCTGGACCAAGAGAGAATGAAAAAGATATGATCCATTTAGCTATAATCCATTCGCGTTTAGCCCGCATGACGTTTTTTATATCAAACACTGATATGGACCATCAAATGAATTTGAAATCTGAGATGTTATGTATTCAATCTCCCAGTCCAGCGCGCTAGATCTGTTAACATGTATATTAGGTGTTTGCTTTTAATTAATCATAAGTTTCCTGTATTTGATTCGATCATGAATCGAAAGCAGGTGATTTTTGTCAAATATTAAGTGAAAACAATATCTGAATTTATATATTTCTAACTTGAAATAATGAAGTTAAATAAATTTATAATTTTCTAATTAATATATCAAAGAATAATTAACATATTAACGAGAATTTTGTTGATCGCTCTTTTTAGACAAGATATATATCGCGAGACTACTGCTGGTTGAAGCTATTGGTGTCTTCTGAGTCTTAAGTCTGGACCAACAGAGAATGAAAAAAATATGATCCAAATATAATAATTTAGCAGTAGTCTCGCTATATATATCTTGTTTAAAAAGCGCGATCAAAAAAATTCTCGTCAATATGTTAATTATTCTTTGATATATTAATGAGGAAATTATAAATTTATTTAACTTCATTATTTCAAGTTAGAAATATATAAATTCAGATATTATTTTCACTTAATATTTGACAAAAATCACCTGGTTTCGATTCACGATCGAATCAAATACAAGAAACTTATCATTAATTAATAGCAAACACCTAATATACATGTTAACAGATCTAGCGCGCTGGACTGGGAGATTGAATACATAACATCTCAGATTTCAAATTCATTTGGTGGTCCATATCAGTGTTTGATGTAAAAAACGTCATGCGGGCTAAACGCGAAATGACGTTGGATTATAGCTAAATGGATCATATCTTTTTCATTCTCTCTTGGTCCAGACTTAAGACTCAGAAGACACCAATAGCTTCAACCAGCAGTAGTCTCGCGATATATATCTTGTTTAAAAAGCGCGATCGAAAAAATTCTGGTTAATATGTTAATTATTCTTTGATATATAAATGAGAAAATTATAAATTTATTTAACTTCATTATTTCAAGTTAGAAATATATAAATTCAGATATTGTTTTCACTTAATATTTTCAAAAATCACTTGATTTCGATTTACGATCGAATCAAATACAGGAACTTATGGTTTACTTGTAAAATGATCATCTAGAGCAGGGGTGTCCAACATTTTGGCTTACAGGGGCCGCATTTGAAGAAAAAACAAATGACTTGGGCCTCATATAAAATATACTAATTCTATTGATATTACTCAATGAAAAAAAAGTAGCATAGTATAGTTAATAATGTAGAATAATGTAATCCACCATGAGAGATAAGAAGCAAAAATGTCATAGCACAATAATCTTTGAGTTCTTTTCCTTCAGAAATTTGTTTTCTAAATCATTTAGCACTTCAAAACTTTTAATTACTGAAATAATAAATATTTTAGGAAATGTAAATATGAGATGAAGAATGGTTTTTAAATATTCGAAACTTCATTATATATATAAAAATATCAGATTGTATCAGATTTGTTTTCCAGTAAGTACATAATAATCTTAATGTTTAAAGAAAGTTTATAATTTTATGTAGGGCTACATTCATTCCAGTGCTGGGCCGAGGGTTGGACAGCCCTTGTCTAGAGATTTAAGAGGTATGTAGTCCATGTTTAAATGGAAATATGGGGTTTTAAGTTCAATTTAAAGATTTTTTAAAATATTTTTCTCTTTCCTTTTATTTATATGAAAACAAGAATAGAAAATTTAGTTTTTGAACGAATAAAAAATAAAAATTTACATTCAAGTGAAAATTTAAAGATTGTCGTTGGGCTATACGAAACGTCAGGCTTCTTCAGATATCTTCCACACTCTCGATGATTGAATTGGATCGCGTGGATAGACCCAGAAGCGATAGATCAATCCCGTATTATTACTTTACCATACATACAAGGTATGGTCAAGTATTGTAATCGTGCATGAAAAAGTGTTTTTCCTTTTTTTTCGAAATATCTCAAAAACGGCTGAAACTATTTTGTTAAAAAAATTGAACGAAACTATGGCATTTCTGTCTACAAAAAAGCCCTAATAAGTGAACATCGAGATAATAATTGTTTTGTCAAAATGTCTGTTCGTTTATTGGGCCACGCAGGTGGGGGCCTCCACTAATTAAAATATTTACATTATCGGGTGAATTTAATTACAGGATTATTTACATGATTATAGGAATATTAACATAATATATTTACAAAAAAAAATTTCTTTTTTCTTTTTTTTCTTTTTTATATACAATTTCTAGCGCATGGCGATTTCCCTATAAGTTCTCCTGTTGAAGCTGTAAAAATTCATTAATGAACCCCTCATCGCCCTGAAGGTCATATCGTATAAAGTTCTCTGAGAAATTCCCAGGGCGACAAGGGAGGCACCGCTTTATGCCACCACACTCCCTTCCACGAGAGTGATGATTAAGAGCTCATTAGATTTTGGAGCATATCGACCCAAAATTAAGGGGAGTGAAGGAGGGTTAAAAATTAAAAATCTAGGCCATTTGAGCAAACCCAACCAAATTTTGTATAAATAATCAGTGGGACCCCAGAAGTCTAAAAATGCAAAAACTAACCGCCCAAAATTGGGGGGAGGGGGTGTAGGGTCAAAAAATGAAAATCTAGGCCCTGTACCAACATCAATCAAATTTTGTATACATAATCAGTAGGCCTCCAAGAGTCTAAAAATGCAAATACTAACCCTCCCCCATACATGATTATAAATAATTTTATTAAATATTAAATATAAGTGAGGGGCCAGGTTGTATGGTAAAGTCAAGTGGATGGCCACATCAGAACACGTCAGCTTATTTTTCTTTCTTCTTGGTGTGTCGGGGACGCCCGGCCGATGATCAAATTTTTAATTCCGGACCTCGGTGTCTCTCGACTGGTATTTGATGAAGAATCAAGAAAAGAAATTGGATATTTAGGCTGTATTTTTGAGTCTTTCGATAGATGATGTTATTTCTTTTACAGCTCATATGAGAATGGCATGATGTACTCTGCTCGCCCTCGAATTATTTCTTATTAAAAGAAAATAATATAATATTTATATAAAATAAATATCTATATTCATCTCCAATTTAGAATATCTCAGTCACACCGATTCAATGTAGGTACACATAAATATATCAGTTATTTATTCATTCAATTATTTATTTATTTTACTTTACCATACAGGGTATGTTCAAGTATTGTAATCGTCCATGAATAAAGTGTTTTTTTGCAGGATCAAAAAATGAAAATCTAGGCACTTGTACGAAATTGTCTCAGAATCTGCTAGATATCGTCCACTTAAGCGGAAAGTTAAATTAGGGGTAGTCACCCCATTAGGAGGTGAAGAGATGTTCAGAAAAATAAATTCAATCGATATTCGTGCTTAACGCATGAAATTGTCCCAGAATTTGCTAGATATCATCCACTTAAGCGGAAAGTTAAATTTGGGGTAGTCACCCCACTAGGAGGTGAAGAGATGTTCAGAAAAATAAATTCAATCGATATTCGTGCTAGGCGCATTGAAATTCTCCCAGAATCTTTTAGATATCATTCACTTAAGTGGAAAGTTAAATTAGGAATAGTCACCCCAATAGGAGGTGAAGGACTTTACAGAAAAGTAAATTCAATTGATATTCGAGCATGAAATTGTCCCAGAATTTGCTAGATATCATCCACTTGAGTGGAAAGTTAAATTAGGGATAGCCATCCCATTAGGAGGTGAAGCGGTGTTCAGAAAAATAAATTCAATCGATATTCGTGCTTAGCTCATAATCTTCTAGATATCATCCACTTAAGCGGAAAGTTAAATTAGGGGTAGCATCCCATTAGGAGGTGAAGGGGTGTTCAGAAAAGTAAATTCAATCGATATTCGTGCTTAGCACATGAAATGATCCAGAATCTTCTGGACCACCCTGTATATTCATATTTTTATAGTAAATGAAATTTGAACAACTTTGTGTATTCACATTTTTATGGTTAATGAATTTTCGACAATTCTGTATTACTATAGTATAATGTTAATTATCATATGTATGTTAATCAATTAATTAAATAACCAGTTAAGGCAAGAGAAAGTGTATTTTAGGAAAATAGAAAGTGTCCATTTGACGTTTGTCTTACCTTTGGCTGGCTGGCAAGAAACACTTCTCCCTCTGAGCCTTGAATGAAAGAAAAGAGACCAGCCAGCTTTTTATCAATTTCCTTGAATTTCAATAAATAGGGAATTTTAAAATAAATATTTCTATTCATTTTTTTTTATATTAACTAAATGAAATATAATATATGGTACTCACAAGAGATGGACCAAAACAATTGGGGAGTAATCATAATTTGTTTGGGGGAGGGTGCCCGATTATAATTATTATTTTTTTTTAAATAAAACTAAATTCAATACCCTTGATAACTCAAAAACGGAAAATCATAGAAAGCTCATTATGGTGTCAAAGTGTTTGTATATCTAAAATAAATAAACGATAAGATTTTGGGATTTTTCAAGAATTTTTGGTTCAAAAGTGAAAAAAAAATATTTTTCTGCTTCTCCCTCACATAAATAACAAAACAGGTGTATCAAAAAATATATATTAGGTTGGGGAATAAGTTCGTTCGGTTTTTTTTCAAAGAGGATTATTTAAAGGATTTGTTTGTTGTTGAGCAAAGGGTTTGTATTGATTAGACAGTGCCTTTTCTGCTCTACAGGACTGTGTTATTTGTTTTTTCGAATATTTTTAGTTTTTCCTATTTTCCACGCTTAGAAATGGAATACCCAGGTGGCAAAAATCAGCATTTTCGACACCTACTTTTCTTCGCTTTTCATCGCGGTCAAAAAGCAGCTGAAGCCGCTCGTGACATATGCAACGTGTATGGAGAAGGTGTAATAGGTGAGCGCGCAGCACAGAAATGGTTTGCAAAGTTCAAAAACGGCGACTTTGACCTCGAAGACATGCCTCGCAGCGGAGGACCTGCAGAATTCGGCGAGGAGCATCTCAAGGCACTTTTGAAGGAAGATGGTCGCAAAACAAGTCGTGAATTGGCCGAAAAAATGAACTGCGATCATAAGACGATCCTCAATCATCTTCACTCAATGGTATTTGCCGAAAAACTCGGAGCCTGGGTGCCTCACAAGCTTAACGAAGTCAACAAAGGAACTGGGAAAGCATGATGCACTGGGAAATGCTTGAAAGGAACGCAACGGTCAACAAGGAGCTCTACATTGCCCAACTACGCCGCGTAACTGAGGATATGCGACTGAAAAGACCTGACCGACAAGGCCAAGTCATTATGCTCCACGACAACGCCAGACCCCATGTTGCACAAGTCGTCAAAACCGCACTCCAAGAGCTCGAATGGGAGGTTCTTCAACATCTACCGTACTCTCCGGACCTTGCACCAACAGATTATCACCTTTTCCGCTCCTTGTCGAATCAAATGAGGGGTGTTACCTTCGACGGCGAAGAGGACCTCAAAAACATGCTCAACAACTTCTTCAACACCAGACCGGGCAATTTTTGGCGGAACGGCATCAACAAATTGGTCAAGAGGTGGGAGGAGGTTGTAAACAGTAACGGCCGATACATAATTGATTAATTTATTGTTATAATTATTGTTTTTTGTTTAAAGAAAGCTCTTTGAAAAAACCGAACTTATTCCCCAACCCAATATATATATATATACCTGGTGAGTTTTTTATCTTGGGACAGTCTTATAACTCAAAAACAGTGCATTATATGAAAAAAAGTTTCAAATAAAAGTTTATTTATATAAGGGGGGAAACTAAACTCTGCTATTGTTTGTCGACCTAGAACAAGCTTTCAAGGGTATTTTGATGTCAAGTTCTATTTTTTAAATGGAAATCTATATGTTTCTGTACATATTCTGAATCTACAAAACAAGTGAAGAACTTTTATTAGAACTATTTTTTATACGACATCAAATAATAAAAAATATTAAATCAATTAGATCTCAAAAAAAAATTCTAACAATCATTTAACTTAACTATCAAAGAATAATGATCAAATGTTTAATTATTAAATAAATAATTTAATAATTTTCCGACACTGTTCTGACACATTCCAGAGTGTAGTTCAAAAGTCTTCTGGATAAATTCCAATTTCGTTATTTTGGCCTGCTTCAGTTTCTTCGTAGTCTTTACATTTCTTTTTTTTTTTTTTTTAAACAGATTTACAACATAAAATGAAGCTTGTGAGGGTGTATTCTTATCAGGAAAACGCTAGGCATCCGTTTCAATGTCAGCCCTATAACACTTCTTCCACATTCTCCATAAATTAAGACCATTTCAATTCTGTTTTCAACAAAAAATGCTCCATTTTTATTATACTATAGTAATACAATAACACTATCTAGTGGATTGACACGAGAAATAAAATTTTTTAAACGCAAGAATTATAAATAATTCTATTAAGTAGAGAATAATCTCTTAAATCTATGTGCCTATACGTATAATATGAAGTTTTAAAATCATTATAATTGTTGTGACTTTTTGATTTAATAAATATTTATTTAATAATTAATTATGTAATCATTATTTTTTGAAAATTAAGTTGAATAATTCTTAAAAATAATTATTAAGATTTTTTTGAGATCTAATTGAATTAATATATTTTTTTTGATGTGCGTATAAAAAAATAGTTCTAATAAAAGTTGTTCAGTTTTTTTTTTTTTTTTCTGTAGATTCAGAATATGTACAGAAACATAGATTTCCATTTAAAAAACAGAACTTAACCTCGAAATACCCTTGAAAGCTTGTTCTAGGTCAACAAAAAATAGCGTAGCTTAGTTTCCCCTTTGATATAAATAAACTTTTATTTGAAACTTTTTTCATATTATGCACCCGGTATATATATAATATATATATATATATATATATATATATATATATATATATATATATATATATATATATATCAGTGGAAGTTGGTGACTTTTCAACCAGGGGATGCTGTCGAAAAAAGAACCTGAGAATCTATATAGGGACTATATAGTTTGAAACATTGTGCTACTAGGGATAGGTAATAAATCTGTCGAAAGAAAATGTCAGTGTTATATTCAATATAGCTTTAATATATTTGTTATTTCGTATTTTTATTTAAATTTTATAAATTATTCCAGCTAGACTGATTTATTTTAAAGATAAATGAAGAGGCTGCTTCTACAAACACATTTTGGCAAGAAATCAACTTTCTATTTATTTTAAAAATTATTATTATTTTTTATTATTAGTATTTAAATTGAATTTACATACACTACTCAAAATTGGTTAGAAGTCAAGAGGACAAATATTTTTGTCAATATATCTGAGTGTTAAGGCTTATTAAAAAAAATAATAAGTACACATTTTTATTTATTAAGCATCCTTGAGAATAAAAATTAGAAAAAAAAAAATGAAAGAAAGTTCCAAATTTATCCGAAAAAAAATAAAAACGCATTAGATTAAATTTTGTAGCTAGTATTCGGAAATTTTGCGTTAAATTTCCAATCCAAATTTTCAAAGAACACTCCTTCCATAGGTTTTAAATGGTTGAGGAAAAAATAGGACAATGTCTACTTATTAAATTTTATTTCTCTCTCTGAGAAATAATTCTAGATTCTCTACCGAGTAAAAATGAGAAAGTATGTACTAAGTACTTAAAATAATATTTTATTATTAATATTTATGTTGAACTGGCATTAAAATCAGAAATCCGAAGAAGGATGTGAAATTCATAATGTAATTACAAAATTGTAGCGAATCTATAATGTTTTAATATATCATATTTAATAATATGAAATATATGTAATATTAATACCTAATCCATATTATATAGTAAAATCAATTTAACTAGGTTAATATCAGTTTTTTTAACTGGGAACGCCTGACGGTTATGCAACCATATCGGTCGTTCATCGTACAATGCCTAGCTATAGGAGCTAAGGGAGGTCGGCCGACTCAAAACGGCCTGACTGGCTTGACGATATTTATATGATAGTAATACACTAATTGACTGTTCTATAGTTCGTTATTACTAAATATAAACACAAATTAATATTTTTTAAGCGCTCGTAATTGCACAATAATTGTATTTATTTTATTTTATTACTCTAAGATACTAAGGGTCGGTTGTATGTCGCAAAGTAAATGATTTTTACCACTAATACAGGGTAGGCTCTTAGTAGTCCATTTAGGCAGATTGTATGTGGTATGGTAATTTTTATTTAGGTATGTGTTTTATATATGAAAAGTTTTGACGAATTATGAAATTTTGAATAGATATACAATAGTTTTATAATAATAAAGATACCCTAACAAATAATTTTTTGCCTAAGTCGACCTAGTTTTTAAAAAATCCTATGTTACAAATGATTAGTAGGAACTATTAATAAAAAAGGTATTAATTTCTTCATTTTTTAAAAATAAATATTTTAAATTAATCTCGACTTAGAATACCTATTTAAACTAAGATGAAAAAATTTACTACTACTAGTCATATCAAAAAAGGTCAAAGTGGACTTAAGCTTATTTCCGTAATCAGATTAATTTGCAAAACCATTTTACGATGTTAAAATTTTTATTTAGAGCCAAAGCTCTACTTTATTGTTTTTATCATAATAGTTTTTGTTAGCGCTGTATGGATCAAAAAAAGTTTTCTCTGCATGATTAGATAAAGTTTTTATAGCAAGTAAAAAAATGAAAAAAAAATCGACTCATGTTTTCATCACAAAACTTTCACTTAATACCCTCCCACTCTTATTTGAATTCATCCTACCAATTTTCCCATTTCAAACTAATCTCCTCACAGGGCTTAAATCAAGATAAATATATATCACCGAATTATGATACTTGTTTAGCACAGCCATTTTTTAAGATTCCTAGAAATCTCTTTTGTGGGGAAAATATTAAAAGGAACCCGACCTCCAAGAAAAGGTGCTCAAGGGATATATGTCGATTAAAATCAAAATCTGGTCGATTAGGTATCTAACTAAAGTTTCACATTTCGTTGCTCTGTGACTTGCTTTGCTGAGTTAGAGTAGTGCACACACACATACCCAAGGCCAAAGTAATCTTTCAACAAATTTGAAACTCTGTAGAGTGTATCCTTCTAATAGTACCTATCCTTAAGAATTTGTACAGATTTTTAGCTATTATAATTTTGGAAGTACAGCTAGATAAAATACTGTTGGATCTTAGTGTTAGTAAGTTAAAGACTCCAAAATTATAATAGTTAAAAATTCTGAAGGATAGCTACTATTATAAGAATAAAGTCTGCAGAGTTTCAAATTTTTTGAACCAATACTTTGGCTGGAATAAAATATTGATCGTTCAATGCCATAAACACTATGTTATTTAGATGGGAAACTTTGCATCGCTGTGCGGCACAGATTAAAATTGAGATAGAGACTTAAAACTTGGGGGATATTTTTTTATATTTATTTCGAACCATATGAGCCTCTGTCAGCGTAAAAATGTCATAATACCCAAAATAAGGACCGCCCTAATATACATACATACACATACACAAATCCTTAAGTGAATTTTCGAAAAAGTTTTAGCTCTGAAGCCCACAAATTCAGTATTATTTTTTTAAACTCAGTTTCTAAATCTCAATTCCATCGAATATTATCTCTTGGAGTTGTCTGAGTGAAATGAATCTATAATTTTGGCGATTAAAGACTTTGAAAATTGAACCTCTCGAAAGTGAAAGCAATACTTTTACTTTTAAGCTTTACTATGTATCTGAAAGTAATAACATAATGTATGCAGAAGATTATAAAAATACGTTTCTTATGTTATAAGTTTTAACCTAATAGCTAATAACAATAGCTCTCTTGATGTTTTGCCATTCTCATTTTAGAGCGTTAGCTGTTCTTCGAGAGAGAATTTTCTTGCTAGTAATGTTCTAATAACAAACACTAGTCAAAAGAAATTATGTAAAAGAGAATATCAATTAAGAAAATTTATATTTGAAGCGAGTGATACTTTCTAGAGAGGTAAACAAACTGAGGTAAGAATTAAAGCAAACATCTTTTTCTCTTAAATAAATTGAATTTACGTTTGTATAGATATAATACTAATTAATATATATTATAATAGTATATTACCCAAAGAGAATACTGAGAAATATTAGAATAATTTAACCTCATTATAATTAATGAATTTCGAGTGGAGATAAAAATTAATTTTGAAAATTTGATCAAACTATACGGAGTATAATAACTTCAATTGTTCTCCTGATTACTGATTACTAGAGATGGAAACATTTTTAAATTAATGGTTTAATCGATTATTTGATTATATGGTCAATCTAATTTCATATTCAAATATAATCGGAAGATATCCGATCAATTAGGACAATAAAATGAAAAATTAAATATATTAAAAACAATATAATTTAGAATAATCTATATCTATATATATATATAAAAGCCATTGTCAGACAGTACCCGTGGCGCAGCAAGGTGAACATGTGGGAGAAAAAGCAACTAATATTCAATGACAGTTGTTATATTGTCAAATTTTACAAATAAAACATCTCTATTCTCTATATTATATATCTATAATATCTCTATATATTAATATATTCCTCTATATAGCTTAGAATATTAGATTTACGGCGTGTCTCATTTGAAATTTTAGTAGACAAATTTATTAATTTTAAATATATTATATATTAATATATATTTAATTTTTGAAATAATTCATACCGCGAAAATTAATTTTTTTTTGAATTTAAGAAAAATATAAATTTTAAAATTTTGTAGACAAATTAATTTTAAAATATATATATTATATATATTTAATTTATAATATAAGTTTTAATGAGATATGATTTAATGGGATAATGAGATTAATTCTTAATTTATTGACTGCGCGGGTCATTTGAAATTTTAGTAGATAAATTAATTTTAAAATTATTATATATAATTAATTTAGAGACACTTTTTAGATAAATTTAAATATTGAAATGTATTATTAAAAAGAAATAGGTTTCCAACCGATCGGGAACTTCGAGAGAAATAGTTGCATGCTTTAATAAAGCATTTAATGATATTTTTTCATCTTTCTTTGATCAATATTCATTATTCCAAAAAATATTTTTTTCAAAACATATAATTATGGACAGCTAATAATCACATCTCGAGACGCTGCCCGCCAGGGCCACCAGCCCGGAGGGCCGAGCAGTGCCGGGCGTGCCGTAGGCACGCCAGGTAGTGCTCGTATTAGAATAAAAGCTTACAGAAGAAAAACAACTCAGAATTTAGATTTAAAAAAAAACAAACGACGTAGTTTGAAATTATATCCAAACTCACTTAATCACTCACACGGGTCCTTCATATATTTAATTAGTAAGAAAGCCTGCCTGACAGGGCTGGTGAATTATTGAATTCACTCTAAATTGTTTTTGTCTGAAATGTAATGAAAAATTTTCAAAGATAATTTTTTCTAAAGCAGAAAATAAGTATCTCTTTTTGAAAATAAGATAGAATTTTTTCAAAAATACAAATCTCGGTAATGCAATATAAAAATATTCTACTAATAATAATAAATTTCAAATAATGCTCTGAGACAGATTGCGTCATATGAGTGAGTAGTAAAAATTACAATAAATTTTTTATAAATTTTCACATTCTAGACCCAGGTGTGTAGATGAATATTCAGAATTTTTGAATGACATTTGTTAAACTTTAAAGCCCAAAAATTAATTGTAAATAAAATAACTTTACCCCAGAATTAATTTTCTACGACATTCATTTTTGAGATATCGTGGAAATCAGAATCCACCCACACCAAAAAACAAACACAAAATTAAGGTCCAATACATACGAATTTAGTTCGATAAGACTAAAATTTATATAAAATAAACTGCAACGGATCGTTGCTAAACTTTATCCAAAGTCATTTGAAATATTAATATGTTTATTCTTTTATTATTAATCAGATATCACTTGCTATTTGAAGTCCATATTGACTTAAAATCAAAAATAGCCATGGATTCTAATCTAATATCCGAGGAATAACCATTCTACATTGGATTTTTGACGTTTCGGTTATTATCGGTAAACATTGCTGAAGACATGGAGGAATCGACGAATATTTACTTAAATTGTTATTTAGAGCTAAGTCAAGAAAAGGTTTACAGAAAAAAATTTATAACTTTTAATAGATTAGTTGTCACCATATTTATTTATTACATAGTTTTGTATAATTTATTTATTTCGAATCAAGTCTTTTAGTATTTAAAAATGCTGAAGTTTTTCTATGCGTTAGCTTTAGAGTCTGAAAATTTTAGTATCTGCTACACATGTAAAGCTTTTATCTTGATATTTTGCAAAAAAAGGTATATGTATCTATATATAAATGTTATGGAAAATGTGTACTGTATCAAGATGTTTAAAAAATTTGTATCTGTATATTTGTCACTAAATATATTTTCACAGAGTAGTTATCTGTATCTTTATCTAGATGCTTTTCAAAATACATATACGAGCCCCGTCCCATCTCAATTGGCCAAACAATATTTTTTCTTTTTAAATAAAATTATGCTAATTCACGGTAAATTTAATTTAAATATTTATTTTTATTATCATTTGGAACAACATTTTAAACAATTTAAAACTTTTTATTGTAACATTTAACTTAAAATTATTTTTTAATTGTCAAAAACAAGGAAAACATACAAAATCCAAAACGTTTACCACTGAGTGACGTCGCCTTTATTTTTAATTAAGACTTGAATTCTTTGGGCAACGTACTTATTAAGTTTTGACACTAATCTTGAGTGAAATTATCCCAAATATTTTGAAGTTTGTATTTTAATTCGACTACGTTTCTAGCTGGTTGTATTCGTAATAGCTTTTTCATTGTGTTCCAAAGAGTTTCTAATGGTGACAAGTCTGGACTGTTTGCCACCCACTCCAAAAGTGGAACATTATGATCAGAAAGTCATTTTAAAGATTTTCTTGATGTATGGCAGGCCGCCCCGTCTTGTTGGAACACAAAATTATTATTATTCTGCAATCCATCTGCCATTGTTGGAAGTAACGATTTTTTTAAAATCTCTAAATATTTTATTGGTGTTTACAATTCCATCAATGACGTGAAGTTTTCCAACACCTCTAGCAGACATTGAACTCCATACCATAACTGAAGCAGGAAATTTTACTTTCTTTTTTAAACAATCTGAATTGAAAGCTTCATTTTTCTGACGAATAACTCTGCTTCGATTGTCCCCAACACAAACTTCAAAACGAGACTCATCACTCCAATGGACACTATTCCATTCATCACTCATCCAATTAATGTGACTTTTAGCCCATTTAAGCCGGTTTTTCTTTTGTTTTAATGTCAAGAGTGGCTTTTCTTTCGTCTAAAAAAATTAGTAAAATTACAAAAAAAAATTTGAATAAGTTGCAATAAAATTACCTTGTAAGTTTTAAAACCTAACTTAAGGGCTTCTCTATGGCACGTGGATCTTGAAACACTTCGCCCCACAGCATCGCTCCAAAGAACAGATAATTCACCATAGTTCGAACGCCTGTTTTTTCTAATAATCTTCTTCAATGCCCGTCTATCAGCATCTGATATTTTGGATTTCGACGCATACCGAGGTTTTGTAGCTATTGTACCCGTTGTTTTATAAACTCGAATAATATTTCTGACAGTAAACTTTGATAAATTAACTAGATCGCCAATTTCCGCGTTTGATTTTCCCTTTTTAAATAAATTGATAATAATTGAGAGAATTTTTTCATCAACAACCTTTCCACTAGTCATTTTTACTAATAATAAACAAAACAAACTTTCTTTTGTTGGAAAAAGGCAAAGCCTACTTGATTATTTCACATATTCAAAGATTCTTAAAAAAAAAAAAATCGTGAAAAGCAAAGAACTATTTTTTATATAAAAATATGTTTTTAACAATTAAAAAATAATTTTAAGTTAAATGTTACAATAAAATGTTTTAAATTGTTTAAAATGTTGTTCCAAATGATAATAAAAATAAATATTTAAATTAAATTTACCGTGAATTAGCATAATTTTATTTAAAAAGAAAAAATATTGGTGGGCCAATTGAGATGGGACGGGGCTCGTATCTTCAACGAAATGTGTTGTAGCTAAGGAACGCAAATTTTACACAAAAGTGTGTATTATAAGCTATATATTTTCGTCCAAGCTCAGTGTTCAAACCTCAAAGCGTCTGTTAACAAAAAATTTTCCAAATCATTAAAATTTGAGAAAAGGATACCGAGAGTTCAGAAAAAGTTTTTTCTGTTCTCCCGCATTTTTGGTGTTAAAATCACTAATTTATTAGAGCCATTGATTCTGTATATTATTATTTCCAAGAAATTTTTATAACGTTTCTAGTAAATGGATGAAGAATTTCTTAAATAGAATAGGATTTTTCAGATGCTTACAAGATTTGGTATTAAAAACCAAAAGATTCTAATCAAAAAACAGTTAGTAATCTTGTTCTTGTATTTTGTTTCTTTAAGTACAATTCCTTAAAAGATTGGTATCTGGTTGATATTTTATGGCCTATATTATTATATCATGAGATGAGAAATATTTGATCTATAAAAATAAAGATACAAATCTACATGTTCTTGCAACAGCCATATTCCAAAAATTTTAAAAATTCAATTAAGTAATTTATTTATTGGTATCTAAATACCCTTCTTGGATTTGTATATTCAATATTGTTATATTCTAAATCTCAAGTTAGTACACTGTTTTCTAAATCTTCGTAGTTGCGAGAAAAAATTTCCAAGGCATTTTCTTTCTAATTAAACAATGAAAGTATTTTCATGATCAGTATACGAGTATGCTACTAGTCAGAATTTCCTCTGAACTGTCTTGGAATAAGCACATTAATCTCTGGCGAAATATGCCGAAAAAGAAACTTGGCTTTCTATTCAGGTCTATGTATTATTTTACATGCACTTAACTTATCTCCTTAAGACACAAATCTGCCCCTTATCTCGAATATGGCTTGGTAAACAGAATGAAATTTCAGAAACAACGATTAACTAACAAGACTAAAGTATATTCTTTAACACGCTGACTTATCATAGAAGTGTATCCACATCTAATACTTAAGTAATAACTATTCGAAAAATTGGATTTTTTGAGGTTTCGATTTTTATTTGTAACCATTCCTAAAAACATTGAGGAATCGACTTAAAATCAAAAATAGTATCGATTTTCATATAGACTACTTGAGAAATAACTATTCTACATTTGATTTTTGATGATTCTATTAACAATGGTAACCATTACTGAAGACATGGAGAAATCGACTTAAAATAAAAAATAACGATGGATTCTTATCTAATTCTGGAGGAATAACCTTATTGAATTCGATTTTTGATGTTTTAATCATTATACAATAATAACCACTAGTTCAAAAAATAGTGTGAATATCAAAACAAAATTTCACATGTAGTTTGGGTGCATTTAAAATAATAGCTGATTAGATTGTGGTTGAAATCTAACGAAAAGTTAAGGGGGTAGGGCTTAAAAATTTAAAATTTTCAAACTAAAAATAACCAGGAAAAATGAGATTTACTGTAAAATGAAACTATAATAAAAAAGAGAGTTATTATTTTTATCGGGGGCGAAAACGGAGGGGGGGGGAGATCCACTGTGTAATTTGGACACAAAACAGGCAATAAGCTTAATAAGCTGGAGATTTAATTTTTCAGGGGAGGCTCAAAAAAATGTAACAACAAAGTAGAACTGAAAAACTTTAATAAAATGAATATATTTTTACATATTATATTACATAACATTTATATAATATTTTCAACTTTCACCTAAAATTCAAGGGTTTAAAAAGAAACTTTTTCTTTGACGAAATTACAATTTCCTATATCTTTATAAAATACTCTAGTAGAGATAATTATAATCCCTTCGAAATTCAAATATTAATTTTCTAAAAAAGATTTTTTCTAGATATTTCGAATAAAATATATTTTTTCAATTCCCCAGGGCCGTCTGATCCCAAATATACTAATCTTTATAATTTGAATATTTCAAATTTTTTGTCAAAAAAAAATTATTTTGAGATATTTCAAATAAAATATCTTTTCAATTCTCTAGGACCGTCTTATCCCAAATATACTAAAATTACTATAATTTGGTCCTAGGTGCCGGATACAAATTTAAAAATTTTTAAATAAAAAAAAAAAAAAAAATATTTACCCTTCCAACTGCCCATACATAATAACGGCTTCATTGCCAGTTCATAATAAGTCACATTAAAAAGATATATTCAAAGATAAATTCAGAAATTAGAATAAGAAAAATTGTTGAAAAAACAAAATGAAACGTAATGATGATTCGTGACATGAAACTCGATTCTGTTTGAGCTTCAAGAAATTTTTCATTTCACCTACTCTTAGAGCATTCAGTTTTTTTGTTGATAAAAAAGTAGATGAAATATATTTTGGCGGGAGAGGAAGTACACTTCTATTTGGTCCTAGGTGCAGGATACAAATTTTAAAAATTTTGAGAAAATAATATTATTAACCCTTTTTTCGATATCCCAACTACCCCATCGCATTAAGGGCTTCTTTGCCAGGTCAAAACAAGTCAAATTAAAAAAATATATTTAATGATAAATTCAGAAATTAGAATAAAAAATGTTAAAAAAACAAACAAATGAAACGTAAAGATGATTCGTGACATGAAAATCGATTCTGTTGCAGCTTCAAAGAATTTTTCATTTCACCTACTCTTAGAGCATTCAGATTTTTTGTTGATAAAAAGTCGATGAAAATTATTTTGGGGGAGAGGATTTCGTCAAAGAAACTCTTAAAAAAGTTGCTTTTGTACCCTTGAATTTTATGTGAAAGTTGATAAGAGTCCCCCCTTAAAATCCATTTTCCAATCTTTTTAGAAATAAATATTTGAATTTCGAAGGGATTATACTTATTCCTAGTAGAGTATTTTATAAAGATATAGGAAATTATAATTTCGTCAAAGAAACTCGAAAAAAAATTATTTTTGTACCCTCTGAATTTTATGTGAAAGTTGATAAGGGTCCCTCCTTATCATAAGTTTTCCAATGATTTTAGAAAATAAATATTTGAATTTAGAAGGAATTATACTTATTTCTACTAGAGTATTTTATAAAGATATAGAAAATTATAATTTCGTCAAAGAAACTCGAAAAAAGCTTTTTTATACCCTTGAATTTGAGATGAAAGTTGATAAAGTCCCCCTTATAGAAATTTTGGTATATTTGGGATTAGGCGGTCATAGAGAATCGAAAAAATATATTTTATTTCAAACAATTAAAAAAAAAATTTGTCGAAAAATGAAAAAATGGAAAGGCTATGTGAAATGTGCTATTTTCAATTCTCTAGGACCCTCTAATCTCAAATATACTAATCTTTCTATAAGGGGGACCCGTATCAACTTTCACCTAAAATTCAAGGGTATAAGAAGAAATTTTTTTCCATTTTCTTAGGCGAAATTATAATTTCCTATATCTTTATAAAATACTCTACTAGAAATAAGTATAATTCCTTCGAAATTCAAATAATTATTTTTAAAAAAATTTGGAAAACTGATGATAAGGGGGACTCTTATCAACTTTCACATAAAATTCAAGGGTCCAAAAACAAACTTTTTTCGAGCTTCTTTGACGAAATTATAATTTCCTAAATCTTTATAAAATACTCTACTAGAAATAAGTATAATCCCTTCGAAATTCAAATATTTATTTAAAAAAAAATTGGAAAACTGATGATAAGGGGGACCTTATATCCAGACCCTCATGATGGTCAGAGGGCTACGGCCCATGGACTCCTCAGTGGGTTTTAAAAATAATATAAATTTCCTAATTTTAATAAAATGTATTATTAGTGAATTTTAAAATTAAAAAAAATTACGTCGGTGTAATCACGCAAGCCGATTAAAATAAGTATAGATAGATATAGAATAATACATTTAAATATTAAAAATGGAGAGAATGGGATATGAGAGAGACCAATCGACTTGATTGGGGAATAATGGAATTGAAATAATTATCGGAAAAGAGGTTTTTTTATCTAATTAGATTTTTCCTCTTATTAAAAACAAGGACTAAAGATGAATAAGGACACTCGATGGAGGAGAAGTAATCTCCGGAATCGAAGCAAAAATACAATGTATACATTAATTAATGTAAAATAATTGGTTTAATAAAATTTATAAAAAAAAAATATTAAAAAATAAATACATTTTAACAGTTAAAATGGTGTCCAAAAAATTAATATTTAATATATTTTAGAATTTTTTCAGAAAAGACTTCATAAAAAAAGCCAATCGACATATTATGGTCCATGGCTATCGAGGGAGTATACCACACCTACCATAATGACGCGAGTAACATGATGTTCTCGAACACCAAGCTGAGGGCGCCTGACATAAGATATAATTCAAGAACCAGTCAAACAAGTTAGTTCTGAAATGGTGACTGTATAATATTGGTATATTTACAGCATATTAATTCCCAGTCGTGTTGTGAGCATCTCATCCGACTTGAAATTGCCGAAGCCTAAAGAGGTAATTTCGACCCACTTTTCTTCTAGAAATGCACCGACTATACCTACTCCTTGTCAATGATTATACTATACTGGATGTAGGCAAGTCTGCTATAAGATAAAGAAATATTGAAATAAAGGAGACAATAAAAGAGTGTGTCTCATGCTGGAAAAATAAATTTTTTAATTTATTTATAACGAAACTATAATTTCGAGTGCTTTGACTTGTAATACACTGATGAAGTAGACAAAGCCCTCGAAACTATCATCTCGTTATAAATAGATTTAAAAATTTATTTTCCATCAGAAGACACACTCTTTTATTGTCTCCTTTTATAAAAAACTCTTGTCAAAAAAATCTTTGATTTTAAAGAGTGAACTATTTTAAATTCGGAAACTATCAAATTACTTGGTGGTATTTGAAATTTTTTCAAGAAAATTGTTGTAGTTTTAGAAAATAATTTATTTCTAAATTTTAAAAATAATTCAGAATTAAAATGTAAAATTTTAATTTGCCGGGAGAAGAATATTCGACTCTCTTGAAAGGGGTGAATAATACATAATTTGTTACAACTAATAAAAATCATCCATAAAAATCGGATTGGTAGAAGATCATCTCGTGATATTATAATTAAAAAATTCTGCTAAGTAAATGATTCCAATAAAACGCGACAAAATTTTTAAGAAACTTCTATAATTCGGAGAGGACCATGATATAGCAGAAGAAAAAGAAAAGAGATGATCTTAGGTTTCGATTCCAACTAAACCAATATTTTGCTCTAAAATAGCTGAAAAAAAAATGAAATAACCAACGAATAGTTGAAGCAAGTTGAGGGCTCTGTTTTGAATTTGCCAAGGTTCGCTGGCAACAAATCAATACTTTTTCCTTACAGCAGCCAGCGCACCCCCGGCGCGGATCCAAAGGTGAAGGCTGTTTTCTAAAGAAAGGGGTGGTGCTAGGGGCGGAGCCTGCACTCGGGGGTGGAGGAGATCCAATCAGGGTGCGCTCTGGCGGCGGTTTTCTAAACTCATTTATTATTCTCAGAGTTTTTGATGAGATCAATGTATAAGATAAGGAGGACGAGAGCGTACCGAAAGTTTCAAGGCGCTCTGGCTCAGCTCAGCATTCGGATAATGAAATATCCCATTTGTTCGTAATTGCATCGAAAATATAATTAATCACAACAGCGCAATGGAAAACGTGTTTTTCTTATCGCAAATTTAGCCAAAGTCTTAATAACTAAATTTTCGGTGCCTCTTTGTTCACCTTGATTACGATCCTCCTGCGTTTCCTTCGCTAAGATTGAAGCGAATAAGACGAAGTTGATATTAAAGGAAGGAAAACAATGAGAGCGACAAAGAGGGTGAATAGATTTAATGAAAATTAATAAAACAAAATTTCCATACATCAAGAAATTCTATTAAATTCCCCAAACAAGAAACTGCCATACTTTACCCTGTCATTACGAAATAATATCTGCTGGCGGAGAATTTATTTGACCTCTTTTATATCTTATGCACGCTCATTGAGATAATATAATTAAAAACTTTTAGTCTAAGAAGTTTTTGAGGAAGAGGGGGCGGCAGGGGGATGAAAAAACAAATCTTAACAAACGAGGGCTGAGGTTCATTGAAAACTTTGCCCAGGCTAAAATCACAGCAAGGCGAATATTTTATGATCACGATTTAAAAGTTTTTGTTTCGATTAATATACTTAGGGTCGAAGGGGCTTGCTCATAAAATGCGGTTGGGTTGGCACGAAAAAGGAAAAATCATGGCTCAAGTTAATTGATTTTCTTCATCTAAAAAAATTAGTTTGACATGAGCAAACAAATTAAAAAATAGTATTAAATATTTTGAAAGCATAAATTTGCATATATATCAAAATTATGTGTGATTTTTGAATAAAATAATATTTGATTTCTTAATCAAATTTATTGAGAGAGTTATTTGCTATATTTTTATGAGATCCACTATAAATAAAATTTCATTTTCATTACATAATTTTAAATTAAAATGTTAATATGTAAATATTAAAGTAGAAATTCCGAACCACGATTGGAATTAGGTGTAAACGTCTTTGGAATTATGTGGAATTATTTTGGAATTCATTAGATAATACCCTTTCATCTATTGTCTTCTACTTCCAAATGAAAGAGTAAGTGGAAGTAGGTGTACACGATATTAGGTCGCGGTTCACCCCCTAGAAATTCTAATTCATATTTATTTATTTATTTATAAAAACAAACTACTAAAAATGAAAACATTGATCTATGAAATCTATAAAAAGACCAATTGGTTGTGGAACATAATTATGTAATTCGGCGGCCGCGAAGTCGAATGATTTGAAATTTGTAAATAATTTTGTATTATTATTTGTCAAAAAGTTAACAATCTAATAATTTATTTTTAAACTTTAACTCAGATAATTTTTTAAATTACCTACACATCAGTGGAGGTTGGTCACTTTTCAGCCAGGGGATGTTGACCATAAAAGTACCCTTAATTTTTTGAACTTTTTTTTTTTTTTTGAAAATTTCATCGAATAATGCACCATTTTAGTTATTTTTCAAATTTAACATTAAATTAAAAAAAAAATATATATTTTTGGGGCCTTCGCCCTAAACGGATACTGCTTTGTGTGAATGAAGGTAGGAGTCAGAAATTAATTCGTGTGACCTAAACTCCGAAGTCCCTGAGATGGAAGTCGACCATCTTCCACAATGAATCAGCCTGTCCTAAAAGAAAATCTTAAATTTCTCCTAATTCTATAGCTATAAGCAAGCTATAACATTTTTAGTTATTTCGGATATTATATATTGAGAGTTCTTAGAAATGGATTAGTCCAAATGGTCCTCCGAATCATCTTTTTTTCTATTATTTCTATTTTAATATTTCCTCAGCGAGAAAAATTTTATTTCGACTAAAACTCGCCTGGGATCACATGTCCTTGACATGCTTAAACTGGAAGATACCACTGTCAGGGACTTCAAACCTTCTTCTATCCGCACTCTTTTTTTGGAAAATCATTCATTTTAATTCGCTCCTGAAACTATGCAACAATTTAATTTCATTTCGACGAATATATGTATGGTACTTTACAAAACAATAATGTTTTTTATAGAAATATTTAAAGATTATCTTGAAATTTTGAAGTCGACCTGTATATACTATATTTATGAAAATACTCTAAATATTTGAAATTTTAGGGATGCTCTGCATCCCCAGCATCTCGAAACTTCCCAAAAATTTAAATAGGAATCTAATTAAAACTCTAGAAGTGAAAAAAATCCGACAATTTTTTTAGATGGAAAATTTGAAGAGTAACTGATTGAGAGATAAAAATGAAAAGACGTGTGATGGCCGGTCAGGGGTTGTCATAAGGGTAACAAGTAGAGGGCAAGTCCCTCTGGTTTTCAAAAACAAAGCGACCTTCAACTGACGAACAAACAGGGCACACTTTCTTGACCCTTTCACTAACCCTTGCGTTAGAAAAAATTCAGAGTATTCGATTGCCATTAAAATTATAATTTAATTCGAGTCAGTGGTGGGAACAATTAAGAGTGCAAATTTCTGCCAAAAAATTGGGGTGAATACAGGAAACAGGAACAAATGCATTGCATAATATATTCTCCCCAATTTATAGGGAAACTCAAGAGGGGACTCCAGTAGCCCACATATTCCTTCCCTTCCCCTAACCATGTCTTGGTCTAAATAAGTGAGCATGATTGCACTCCCAAAAACGCTAAAGATACTCTCAATTAAATGTATGGGATTTTTTTTTCATTGATAAATAACCAAGTATCAGAAAAAAAAATATCAATATAATTAAAATGACAAAAAAAAATGTTTTGCGCTATGATGGGATATCTGTGGTTAGAGAAACCTCAATTTAGATTTATTTTGTAATTTAGAGAAAAAAACGACCAAGCCGATTCTCTATTTGTTGGATAGTTTTTAACGCTCAATTTCTAGTTGTAATTAATTAAATGAGCAAATTAGCAAAAAGCGTAAAAATAAACAAAAAACTAAATTCTAATAGAAATGAGATTATTCATAAATAGAAAAGAGTACAATTAATTTTTACTAACTATAGTTAGATAATTCAAAGTATTTCGTGTTTTTCAACATATCATGTATCTAATTTTCTCATATTGCATACTTTTGATTAATTTTAATTATCTAAAATATTAAAAAGTTATTAATAATATTTTCACAACTTAAATAACAGTTTAAGCCAGAGCTTCCCAAACTATGCGCCGCGGGGCCCTGGGGAGTCACGGACTCATCACAGGTGCACCGCGAAGTTTCATAATTAATTGAAGCAAGACATTTGTCCTAACTAAAAAAAAAATGAGAAGCTAAAAATTTATTTATTATTTTTTTTTCTCTTACTTACGATTTTCATACTTTTACTTAGGGGCGCCATGGAAAAATTTTAATAGAAAAAAGGCGCCGTGATTTGAAAAGTTTTGGAACCCTCGTATAATTCTATACCATGTCTATTTTCAAGAATAACCTTAAATACATTCCTAAAATAATGTGTTCAAATAAGGAAAAAAATATATATATATATTTATAATTTTTTTTTGAAACTAAATGATTTCAAAAGCTTTATCTTCATCTTCAGTATAATATAAATTAACCCAAGTTATAAAAAAATTGAAGGAAATAGTGGAAAATTTTAAAGATTCGAGAGACTTAATTCGATTCCAAGCATTGAAATTACTATGTAGTCGTTGTCTCTCTCAATAATAATTTTGGAAAATGTTCATAGGGGTGGTTTTCTGTTTCACTCCCCTGGATTTGATAGGTAGGTTCTCCCACAAATTTTGGTGATGGGTAATTTTTATTTTTTCTTCAAGAAATTTCCTTAGCTAAAACAGTTCAATTGATTTTCGTACTGTAAGAATTGAACTTTTTTATTTTTATATAAGTAGAAAAAAGATAGAAAATATAAAAATCATTAATTTTTTTCTTCGTTTCAGACAAACTAAACGACTAGAAACACTATAAGCAAAATATACAAATTGAAAATTTTTGTGTTAATTCAATTCAATTCTGGCCGCTCAAATATTGGAAATCGTTAATTTGACTGAATTATATTTTATGTAGGTATTTAAGTATGTATATATTTAAATTAAAAAAAATAAATCAAAAACACCAATCTTTCTTCGATTTGCTGCTATTAGGTACTTATAAAAGAATTGATTTTTTAATAAATTTGTATAAGTACGATAATATTTTGTTAAAGAAAGAATTATGTTTATTTTGTAATATAAATGAAGTCAATTTCACAGTATTCTATTCTATGGTAAATTGAATTCATAATATTCAAATATATCACATATATAAAGAATACTTAAGAAGTGTATCCCCTCCTTGATGAAAAATATATTATATATTTACCTCAAGCAAAGGATACACATTTTGAATTATTCTTTTATAAATTGAAAAACTTATCTTACGGGAAAAAATATTTTTAATTTGATTTTTAATTAATTTGATGAATTAATTTTTTAGATGATCGAAATAATTGTATATTACTGCGTAGAAGTTTGCTCTACCCGATTATCAGTTATCTAATTGAAATTTCATGAGATCTTATGACGGGGCTAAGATTCTCAAGTGCCAACCCAAGAGGTCCGCCTGGGCTATTTTGTGCAAGTGTCGAGAAAGTGGGTCTTGACGAGAGTTGGTAATTGACCAGATTCCCACGTAAGTCCGGCTGCATTAACGTGGACGAGACAAAGGCGACTCGTTGTAGCCGTATAGCCGTAGGTCGTGGTCGGGGCTGGCCACTGGTCACTCTGCCCGGGAAACAGGTTTGCCCAAGCGCCCCGTGTTTCGCCCTTTGTCATTTTAATAACATATCTTGCAACAGCGAGTGGCCAGTGGCCTGTTTTAAGGACAACCCCGAAAACAAGAAAGACACTGAATCCTTGGAATAAAAACTCGCTCGACTTGTTGTGGCGGAATCGCGTCAGTCCAGGTTCTGGAAGAAATGCCGGCTGACCAGCCAGTCTGGGACAAGCAGCAACATCGAGAACTCCCAGGTGAGTACCTCTAACCACATTAGCTTCTGATATAAACTATTTTCGAAATTTCTAAATTTATATTTTTTATTTTCTCATGAACCGAACAATACTAGAATCAAATATTTTTCTCATTGACTTGATAAAACAATTTTGCTTTCTAGTATGAATTCAATTTTAAAAAATAAAAAAATAAAAAAAAATTGATTATTATTATTATTTTTTTTTTTTATTTAGTTGACTTCGGATACTAATTCCATTTAGCCAGTTTCTATTGAATATGATAGTTTTATCATGGGTTACTAGTGTTAGTGAGCCGAGTTTTAGCCGGTCAATTTTTATTCTGAAGTAGCAAGGCATAATCAGGGTCACCCACTCCAACATTGTCATCAAGACGCGCGCGCGTCCACCAGACTCCCTGAAATTTAGATTTAGGTTGCCCAATTTTTTTTTTTTTTTTTTCAAAAAAGCGCCTTTCGTATAAATGTAAAAACTAGGAAAATCTAAAATAAAATATCTTCTAATATGTTATCAAATGAAATCACATCCCCTACAATTTTGCTCACTATAAAATTTGCCGTAGAGTTAATAGTTTAGGAGTTATTTGATAATTTTCATTCGTGCGCCCCCCCCCCAAACCCCTTCTGGGGTCAAAATATCAAAATGTTATATAGCTAAAAACGTAAGTTAGAAGACATCTGATATAAATATGAAATTTCAAAATAATCCCTTCAGCCGTTTTTACGTGAATCGTGAGCAAATTTTCGGAAACCACTGAAACAGACAGACAGACATACAGACAGAAATTTTGTTGAGGGTGTTTTGGTTCATAACTTTGCTTGAAACGTGTGCAACCAAAATTTGGCTTGATTTGGAGCAATGTAGAGACAAAACCTTAATTTTATATATATATATTAAATAAAAATATATTGAAAAACTTAATTAAATAAATTGATTTTTATTTAAATTTCATTTAAATAGAATTGTTATTCATTCGAGAATTTAAATTTATTAACAGAACTAAAGAGTTTTTTCAGCAAAATTATACGTATATATTGTATATTAGGTGTATATGGTCTAGGTTTATTTGCACCAAAAAAGAGAATTATTCTCAAGAAAGGAATTTGACATTTCTTCTGCGTAACACTCATTTTGGAATTTCACTGTTTATTTTGATTTTACTTTTAGTTGGCTTTTGTAGTGGATTCGGTTGTCCTGTCGGGTGTTTAATGAAACATGCTCGACGTGAATGAATAAATCAGCCAGTGACGATATTTCTTCGCAGAAGTGACAAACCGCGTGGATCCATAATTGAGGTTGAGGCAAGGCGCAGTCCGCAACGCCTCAGGCGATCTATTTCACTCCAAGCAGATAAAATAATCACACATTACACAGAAGAGAGACGATTCAGACGAGAAAATGTGTGTTTACAATTCAACAAAACACAACAAGCTTTTATCGCAGATGGATTCGAGAACGGCGACTTTTTCGCAACACTCCGTAATAATTAATGGTTTAATTATTTATTTGGGAATTTGAGAATAAAAATAAAAATCGGTTGTTACTTGTTTACACCATGTAACTAACCCTCACTGCGAGTCAAAATGATTGAATAATTAAATTTGAATAATTAGAAATAATTAGGTACCTACGTTTCAGTGGCGAGGCGGTGACTTTTCAACCAGGGGATGTCCAAAAAATAGACCTTCATTTTTTTAAATTTTATTTTATTCTTCGCTCCTTTTGAAAAATTTATCGATAAACGCATCATAGAATTTTTCGTTTTTTGTTCAAATTTAAAACTAGATTTTTTATCAATTGATATTTAAACAAATATTCACTTCAGCTTCTTCTGGATGTTTTTATTCTTTTCATAGTTGAAAATTGACTGACCCTCTTAGAAGGCATAATGTAAATTAAATTTATTAAACACGCATAAAAATAAATATTTGCTCATTGTGCTTTAAAATGTCCAAAGCGCTGAGAAAAATATTTTTTAACTATGATTTTTTTCACTTTATTTGTCTGAATTCCGATACTTACCCACTATAGCCCAAGAAAAGTCAAAAAGTTCGTTTGTATTAATACATAGTACTGATTAGATTTTAGAATATCTTGTTCAAAAGGAAGAAAATATTTTTTGAATTATTCTATTGAGATTTTCAGAAGATATTATAGTATTATTGGATAAAAATACTTGGTAGGTTTCACATTAAGATATAAAAAAATAAAACGAATTTATTTTTTTATATCTTAATGTGAAAACTACCAAGTATTTTTATCCAATAATTTTAAAAAATGTTTCTACCAAGTACCAACACCAAATTACTTAAAAACTATATTATAGTATAGCCATAAAAGAACAATTTTTATTTAAGTTTATTAATAATTACTAGGGCAGCTCTAATGTACGAAGTCTTGAAAAAAGTTCACATTTTTATTTAATAAACATTTAATTTGCTGGTGATCGATCCTTTCATTAGAATATGATCGATGAAAAGAACTACAAAGAGCGCGGATATAATCATTTCTTTTTCTTTAGATCTAAGATGTATTGCAAGGATGCCTAATACAAGTTCAAACATGTTTCAGACTATTAGAGATTAATTTCTTAATTTCTTTTTATTCTAGGAATGGCTTTTTGCACTAGGACCAAAACGATACCCATTATAGAGAGAGAGATATTCAATTGAACTTCATTGAAGTAAATACTTTTGCCCAATTATCTTTTAGTTCATCTTTCACGATTGATTTTTTTAATGCAATTTATAGAGTTTAAATGAAAGTCATGGGTCGAGTCTTTATAAATTAATTCACTTTTTAATCTCATAAAATCCAAGTATTTTCCACAAGATGGCTGAAGTGATTAAAATAGGAAATGTGGAATAAATTTGCTAACGTTAAAAAACAATAAAACCGACTTCAAAAAAATTAAATGCAACAAATAAAATACACTAAAAGGTATAAAATAATTATTATCTTATTTAGTTACAACTAAACGACGAAATATTTACATGAAATCCCTTTTTGAAGTCGGTGTCAAACATATACCTTTTATGAATTGCACTCGACTGATCTTACTTAGTACGTTTGGCGGGTACGCTCGCTTATAGGTATATTTTGTTTGGCACCGAATTCAAAAATTAATTTCATGTAAATATTTCGTCGTTTTGTTGTAACTAAATAGGATAATAATTATTTTATACCTTTTTAGTGTATTTTATATGTTGCATTTAATTTTTTTGAAGTCGGTTTTATTTTTTTCTTAAAAATTAATATGGCACCATCCCTGAGATACTCCCTTTCCAATAAAAAAAGAATCATCGAAATCGGTTCATAAACAAAGAAGTTAGGCCTAAACAAACCTAACAAAAAAGGTCCAATACCAACAAAAAAAAACGAGACCAATCGGAAACTAGACTGAACCCAATGCAAATTTTTTTTTCAAAATCGGTTCACAATTGATGGAGATATGAGGTAATAACATAGACACAAAAAAAAAATTCAGTCGAATAGAGAACCTCCTCCTTTTTTGAAGTCGATTAAAAAACTCGGTAAATTTTATAACATATATCTTTTAAATGAATTATTTGTATAGTATTTATTGAAAGATTTATTCAAGCTTGAGTTGTTTGCCATAAAAGAATTTAGTCTTTTTGATTCTAAGTCGATTCTTCCACGACTTCAGTAGATGTTGCCATTAATAGTCAAAACATCAAAAATGGAATGGCAATAAGGTATATTCCTCTAGTAGTAGATAAAATTTTTGATTTTAAGCCGATTCCTCCATGTCTTCAGCAATGGTTACCAATAATAATCGAAACGTCAAAAACCTAATGTAGAATTGTTATTCCTCATATTAGATCAGAATCGATGGCTATTTTTGATTTTAAGTCGATTCTTCCATGTCTTCAGCAATGGTTACTAATAATAACCGTAACGTCAAAAATCCAATGTAGAATGGTTATTCCTCGATTATTAAATGAGAATAGATCATTATTTTTGAATTAGTCAACATGAACTGCAAATCGCAAGTGATATCTGATTAATAATAAAGGAATAAACAAACATTGAAATGAATTTGGATCAAGTTTAGCAACGATCCGTTGCAGTTTATTTAAATATACTCCCGCCAGGTAGTTTGGACCAAAACCTTGCTAGGATATTTCCACATGATAATTACCTTTAGTTTCAAATTTCATTTGACCATTTAGGATATATTGCTATCCTAGAAGTATAGATGTAATTTATAGGCTCTTTTAGGATCCAGAGAACAAAAAGCGTATTTTTGTCGATTCTAGAGCAGAGCCTGGTCAGCCCGCAAAGAAACTTATTTGCGGCCTGCGGTCATATATGACGAATTCTGACTGATATCGGATATTTGAAAATATACTAAATCGCATTAAATCAATTTAAAAAAATCTGGTTGTAGTATTGTTTTGTTTTCACATTTACACTGTTTGAACACTTTCAATAGAATAGATGCATTCAAATTAATCACTAATAATAAAAATCGTTAAGTACGGAATCCACTGTAGCGTAAAGGCAGATTTGGAAAAAATTAACAATATTGAAAAAACTGAAGGTAATTTATTCTTATTTGTGTGCCTTTGGAAATTTTTAAGTCGTCACTGCGACCCTCAAATTCAAATGACCGGCCTATTCTAGAGCATTTTAAGTAGAAAAACTATCGCATTCTTTTAAATAATATTAATATTAAAGTCTGAAAAAATACATATTCGGAAAATTCATTCCAATCAATAGATTATTAAGACACAATCATAAATTAAAAGAAACATTTTATTTTTATATTTTTTTCTGTTTAATGTAAAATCAAATATCAACCGGTAAATCGTAAACGGAAATGACTGTTTTTTTCCACCCTTTTTTTCTGAATTGGTCATTTTTCAATTGATAAAAAAATCGGAAATTTAAAATTATTTCATTCATTTTAATAAATAGACAGCAGAATGTAAAATGATTTGTTTGAAAGATTGAAAGGGCAAAGTGAATATGACCATAGAAACCCCCAAAAGCGTTAAATATTCACGCTGATATAAAGTATGGCTGCATCCATTGGGTGAAAATTGGTTTCAAAGGGGTTCCAAGTAATTAGAGTGGACCATTTATAAATTTTTCCCGGTGGGTGTGATTGCATCGATCTATTATCAAAATTAGATTTTACTAATTTGTCGAAATAAAAAACAAAATTGTTGAGACTTTTTCCACCCCACGAATCAACAATGGCTTCTTTCGATTTAGTTAACAAAAAGCAACTCAGTGTTCTTATCCTCTGATAATGGATTTTTTTAACTCTCAGTATGTTTCATGTGAATGTATATACAGTAAATAAGTGAAGGAAATAGATTATAGGATTTGAAAGTAATGTACTTGGGATTTGAACTTGAATCCTAAACGTGTAGATCGAGGACGTTACTATCTTAGACAAGGACCTGTCCTAAAAAATATTTCAAAAATATATTCAAGAAAAATTTTAATTTGGATATTCTTTCATGATTTTTTGACCATTCTGTTTGAACTGCCATGAAATCTTGGATATGGTTTTGAAATTTCTCAAAATTGAGTGAAGAGATAGACAATTTAATTAAAATTTGAAGAAAATATTCCTACATTTTTCAAGACTCGCTCTCTGCAAATTTTGATAATTTGACCATTTTTTCCATTAGTAGGAACTAATAAAGCTGATTCTTGGTTAGGGGTATTTATAAAAAACAAACTTTTGGTTCCAAATTCAACACAATAGCCACAAAATCTTTTAATACAACACAGACACAATTTGACCCCTGACATATAGTATGTCTAAAACATCGGTTCTCAACCTTTTCTCCAATACCCCTTGATGAAATTTTTCATTTATTAGTATCCTTCTCTTATCTATAATTAGCCTTAGAAAAGTATTAAAAAAAACGATTCACTAAATAATCAAACGAAGTAGATAATAAAAACTATCATCATCGGACTTTATCTGATACAACAATTATTTAAAAATATTTTCTGGATAAAATTTGTTATTAATATACCATTAAATATTGAAATACAGCTTCTCGTCAATGAATCGATCGCTAAAACTATTTTTTACGAAATTCTGTCATTATCAATATAATTTTTGCGGTCAGCCGCGTACAAAATACTTTTTTGACTTTAGAGAAGAGGTTCTCAACATTTTCTGCCAGTGAATCCCTTTTGAAATTTCGTAAGAAAACCATTCCCCCTACTCAGGGTTTTCTAACTCAAAAACTTGATTTCAAATAATATGCTTGTAATATTGAAAATATTACACATGTCATATTATAATTTAGAGATAAAAATAAAAGTAATATTTACCTAATGAGAAAGTGGAGGTTATTTTTTGCCAGTTCTTTAAAACTTTTGAAATTTGTACGCAGATTAATTCCCCCTTAAATATTAAATTCCCCCCCCCTTCTCCCCTGAAAGGTGTGATTCCACCTCGGTTGAGAACCCCTGCTCTAGAGACTTTCAAACCTAAAAATCTTCAAAAATCTAAATTTTTCTCTTCGCGTTTATAATACTGCTCTCATAGTAAGATCCGGCGGATGTAACCACAAGACACCGGGTGGAATAAAATAAATAGAAGCGATAGACTTGATTGGAATTCGTTTCAATGATTAATAAATACGCCCACTCTCTCTCTTGCTATAGATTGAATTAAATTAATTAAAGGCAATGAAGTCGGATGAAGCTAGGATATTGACTGTAATTGTTTTGTATGGGCCGAGGCGCGTCTTTGTGGACAATCGATGCCAAAGCGCCTACGACTCTCGCGATTTAAGAATCCGCTTCCCGTTCTGTCTTGAGAGAGAGAGTGGGGGGGGGGCGGAGTCTTCGAATTGAAATTATAGACGAATTAAATAGCTGTTTATTGCTCCATGAAATTGGTTCATTTGATTTTAATTAATGAGTTCCGAGATTGGAATGGTGGCTCGGCAATTTTGCACCCGCGCGTCAATGAAAATTGGTGAATAATTCGCCATTTTAGTAATTTATTGATCAGAGACCCTGGCTGTGCTCTGTTAACGGCGCCATGTTTTCAAAATGACGTTCAAGAAAGCCGCTAATTAGAAATACAAAACGACGTTGTCTACTAACGAAGGAGAAAACATTCAACTTAGCTTTGAATTTCCAAGACGCCTCCCTTTCGCTTGTTTTCCCGGATTAAATCAACAGAAAATGAAAAGCGAAAAAGATCTCATTACAATCCACCGTACACACTTTGCAATTAATTAACTTGACGTCTTTGGGAAAAGTACCAAGTTTTCATTAGGCTTCTTCCATTTCAAGACAGGGATGATTATGATGAGTGAGCTCAACCCCTTCACGTTTCTAAAATTAAAGAAAAAAATGTATTATTTTTTTCTTCATATTCCTCGTTACCATTCCGTTTTGCAATAATAAGTTAATTTTTGTGAAACTTTAGATCTAAGGGTTAATTACCCCGTGTGATAAAATTGAAAATTTTGGAGGTAAAAAGAACTATATATATTTCTATCAAAATCTCAATAAAAATGAGATAAATAAAAATCACATAGAAATCGATTGAAGACCGAAGATATTTTATCGATATTACCATGGATTTTGATCTGAAGAGATAAAATCAATAATCCCTCCAAAGGCTTCATTTGAGCGAAACACACAATTTTCTAAGACCTCAGCACCCCTACGTGGTTAAATTGGATACTAACCGAACAAACGCATTCTCCAATTCATTTATCCTTATGATTATGACATCTAGAGATTGGAACTCTCTTCCTCCGACTGTCTTCCTAGCAAGATATAACCTTCAATCTTTCAAGACGAATACCTTCAATTGCGACCCAACCCCTAAATCTCTTCTTATTTCAAAGATACAAGGGTCCACCTCGGACTACAGATGTTGAACCTTTTTGGTCCAAATTCTTCTTGTATCAGTATCATTATAAAAAATAAATGTAGTACTTATTCAAATTTTTTATTCTTACATAAAAAAAACAATATTGATATTATTGTATCAAAAATAGACAATATCACCGATTAAATTGATTCAATAAACAATTTAGAACATACGTCTTTAAAATTTCTGTTTCCAAAGTTGGGGAAAATTTTGGCGAAATCAAATATAATATTGGGTAAAAGCTAAAAAGTTCCCAGTACTCTGCTTTAGATTTTTTTATTTTAGATATACCTATGTGTTTGTGTATCTGATCTGGGACAATCGCGTAGAGGAGTCAGATTTTTCACTGAGTGGTACTTGAACTCGAGAACAAGATTCTGAGAGCGCTCGAACTCTCGTTCACCACCAATTCAGCTCTCAATAAATGTACATATATATTCTTTTAAAAATTATCCTAAATCTTAGTCAATCTTAGAGAAAGAATATTACATTTTTACTTTATTTTCTCATAAATTAAAATTTTAGTGAAGGAAGTGATAATTATATAATTATGTCGTAGATATTTTAGATAGTATTTTTATCTATAGAAGGCCTAGACATAACCAATCACTCTACCAAGTTTCCATGCTACACCCTCAGATGACATATAATTCCCAAATCACTAAAATTTACAGACATCACAGTAAGAAAGTTTTATTTTTTTAAATTATTTTTAAATAAAAAAAACTTTGTTTAAAATTATTTTTTATTGGCATATTTACTTTGTATGTCAGTGAAGAGTAAATGATTCTTTATTTACTCTTTATTGGTATACCTGAAGAGTATCGTTTTACTCATAGAACGCACATTTCTAGAATAATAGAGATAATTTAGAATATTATCTATTCGTTTTAAACTTGTCTGGACATGCATCTTTCATCTCTGAAACTCTCTGTTAGATGAATTATTGTATCAGTGGCCTTTTCAAAAAATAAATAAATATTTGAGCATGATTGCTTATGGAATACATCTCACGACGATTATAAAAATAAAATAGAGAAATTAGACGAGTGGAACCAAATTACTCAAAAGATTACTATTGAACAAAATGTTTTTATTTCCAAATTAATATTTATTTTTATTTTACAATTAGTTGAGCATCGAGCAATAAATACTCCCTACCCATGTCCGATTTAGGTATAACAATGTTCTTTTTTTATTTTATTTTAATCATTTTTTAAAATTTTAGTGTTAAAGTTTTGAAAAAACCCACTACTGGGAGAATGCATGATAAAAAGGATATCAATTTACATAATGAAAATGGTTTAAGAAAAAAAGTAAAGAGAAAGAAAGAGACGAACAAAAAATGAAACAAGAATACCATTACACATTTTACACATCTTGACATTTAATACAGGAAGTGATAATTATATAATTATGTCGTAGATATTTTAGATAGTATTTTTATCTATAGAAGGCCTAGACATAACCAATCACTCTACCAAGTTTCCATGCTACACCCTCAGATGACATATAATTCCCAAATCACTAAAATTTACAGACATCACAGTAAGAAAGTTTTATTTTTTTTAAATTATTTTTAAATAAAAAAAACTTTGTTTAAAATTATTTTTTTATTGGCATATTTACTTTGTATGTCAGTGAAGAGTAAATGATTCTTTATTTACTCTTTATTGGTATACCTGAAGAGTATCGTTTTACTCATAGAACGCACATTTCTAGAATAATAGAGATAATTTAGAATATTATCTATTCGTTTTAAACTTGTCTGGACATGCATCTTTCATCTCTGAAACTCTCTGTTAGATGAATTATTGTATCAGTGGCCTTTTCAAAAAATAAATAAATATTTGAGCATGATTGCTTATGGAATACATCTCACGACGATTATAAAAATAAAATAGAGAAATTAGACGAGTGGAACCAAATTACTCAAAAGATTACTATTGAACAAAATGTTTTTATTTCCAAATTAATATTTATTTTTATTTTACAATTAGTTGAGCATCGAGCAATAAATACTCCCTACCCATGTCCGATTTAGGTATAACAATGTTCTTTTTTTATTTTATTTTAATCATTTTTTAAAATTTTATTTTAATCATTTTTTAAAATTTTATTTTAATCATTTTTTAAAATTTTATTTTAATCATTTTTTAAAATTTTAGTGTTAAAATTTTGAAAAAACCCACTACTGGGAGAATGCATGATAAAAAGGATATCAATTTACATAATGAAAATGGTTTAAGAAAAAAAAAGTAAAGAGAAAGAAAGAGACGAACAAAAAATGAAACAAGAATACCATTACACATTTTACCCATCTTGACATTTAATACATTCAATTGTTCTTCTTCCGTCTCTTCTTTAAGAAGGGGATTCGCATGATTCCTTAGATAGACCTTGAATTTTTCGGCAATATTATTTAAGTCCTCAATCAGCTTAGAAAACAGGAAGATGCTATTGAAGACAATGTATGGAGCATAGCCATGTACGGATGTGAAACCTGGACAATCGGAGAAGCGGAGAGAAAAAGACTGGAAGCTTTCGAAATGTAGTGCTACAGAAGAATGATGAATATCAAATTGATGAATAGAATTACAAATGAACAAGTTCTTGGAAGAATCGGAGAAAGAAGAACCTTGTGGAAGAGTCTGAGGAAGAGAAGAGCTCAGATGATGGGACACAGACTGAGACACGGTGGATAGATTAGGGATATCTTCGAGGGTGAGGTGAGAAAGAAAAGGGGAAGGCCCAGATTAAAATATTTCGAACAAATAATTGGGGATATGGAATGCGAGACATTTAGAGAGGTCAAACAGGGGGACAGAGCGGAGTGGAGATGGGTGGTTGCGTCAAACCAGTCTTAGGACTGAGCACTCAATGATGATGAAGATGATTTAAGTAGTTTATTAATGGTTCAACCTCAAGAGCTCTACGGATCATATAGTTATTCATTCCTGGAGATTGGTCGGCGATTATTCTGAGGGTTTTGTTTTGAATTACTTCAATGAGTTTTAAATTTGAAAGTCAAAAGATGAAAAATAATGGAATAGCTATTGTTCTACTTTTGAATAATGAGGACATCCATCAGCGTCATTTCCTATGCCTTCGCTGATTATTTTCACTTATAACAATGTGCGATGCACACGCGATTATATCGTCTTCATTTGATTTTCGACTGTTAGAAATTTCGTTCCCGCAAAAAGTCAAAAACGAATACAAAGAATTCGTTCATTGTGTGGACCTCAACAAATCTTTTTAATCGAAAGCCAATCAGATTCAAATCCTTTGGTAGAACTCATTCATCTCGTTCGCAACAGTGTGTACCCAATTTTAGACGTTATATGTTGGAATGAATGAATGTATTGTGGATATAACGTTCCCTAAAATATGAAACCTTCGAGGTCAAATTATTAAAACTCATTTTATTGTATAAATTATTCTACTGGCTAATATAATTATGTAGAAGGAAAATTTCAGATTGAATATTCCACCATTTTATTTGCTGTTTTTTCTTTTTCTAAGGAGCCCCTAATAAAACATTTTCATGTGAAATAGAAATAGAGTGAAATTCAAGGCAGCAAGAATAGACCCCGAAAATGATTGCTATTACTTAAATGCTTTAAAGTAGTTGGTAATTATACATATAGAACAGGTAATTCCATTTGGCCCCTTTTACTCTGCAACTTGCCTTGAGGATACTCTTTCTTTGATAACTACATTTATAAAAATATTCTTTATTTAATTGAGTTTTCTAGTTTTCCTCGAAGAGCTAACAGGAGAGCTCGTTTGATAAGGAAGTAGGCAACGTTCTATATATATCAATTACTTCTGCTTTTAACAAGCATCATCATGAGATGGAAATTATTAAAGAATTTTATATTTGCTAACTTTATAAAACTTTTTATATTTATTTATTTTTTTAATTAAATTAAATTAAATTTTCTCTTTGAATTAGAAATAGTCCTTTGCCATTTTAATAGATTAGAGTAAGAAATAAATATGTATAGAGAACATGTTATGGGGAGAGAGAGAGGGTGTAAAACGGTGGAGTTCCAGTTGCCCCTGGGATTGTTTGTGCGAAATACTCTACCTCTATGTATTCTAGAAGCTTGTACAATTTTAAAATTAAAATTCGAATGAAAATTGAAATCTTTGTCCATACGTGTTACACTCTGAGCAAATTTTGATGATTTCAAAAAAATTTTGTCAGTAAATGATTTCATGAGGAGAAATTAATAATCACCAATCATCAAACTCTGCTTTATAGTGCAGGCTTAACTCAGAAAGGAGCATAAATTAAAAGAAGCATGTTTCAATAAATTTTAAAGTAGGCTCACCTGGTGGGCCTTAAGGAGGTTCTTTCGCGACAATCCACGTCAAAAGGTTTAGCCTCGTAACCACTCTATAAATATGAAAGGAACTAAAATTTTAGGGTATTTTTTTTTACCTGACTGTCCACTCACACTACGAAATATCTATACGGACACACACATACTTGCCGGTCGTTTCCAAGCCATTGTGCTTAAGTCCCCTCCACTAAAAATAGTCGCCCAAATATGTTTTTTTTTTTTTTTTTTTTTAGTTTTTATCAAAACTACGTGGTAAATAATTTCTATTTTTTTTTAACTTACTCTGAATATATTATTCTAACAAATATTAGTTTTTCATCAAGATGGTGAAAGTCCTTCAATGAAAAAAAAATAAAATAATGATCATTTTCCCACCCTTTCCCTGTCTACCCTATGTTAAAAATGTCATTTTTAATTGCAATTATTTCATGTTTGGTGTGGTAAATCGTCTTCAAATTTTAACAGTATGTGTATTTTGCTTTTAATAACTTATATTCCAAGTTTCGAAAACTTCTTGAATTTTTGCATTTGTGAAAGAACTACCTTAAACGGCCACTTCACCCTTTTCAAGTTGGATCCGGCCCTGCCAAAAATATGGAGCACGAGGTCAATTTCAATCCCCGCTCACTTCAAAAATTTGTCTGGCTATATCTGATCCCAACACCAATTTACCCTGTATAGTTGTACAGTGTACACACACATATACATACACAAATATATAAACACATACGTTGAATAAAAACAATCAGTTATGCACTAGTTCAATGAACTTTGTTTCAGAGGTGATTCAAAAAATTTAATCTTTATTTTGTTGCGATTTTAATTTTTAATCTTTGAATAAAAAGTATAAAAAGAGATAATCCACCTAATAATCAATCTACCATTTAGGGGTTAAATTAACCTTTAACGCGTAGTACATTCTCGTAGGGATATAGAGATATTCAGGTCCCCTATTAGGCCGAATAGTCAATTCGACAGGTACATAAGCAACACAACCGGAATGGATCCAATCATAATTGTGCCTTTTAAAAATCTTTTAGTCAAAAAATACAGGATTACCTAAAAAAGGCTTTAATAGTGAAATACTAAAGACACAACAAAATGAGATTTTGAGTCTAACAATGTAAATCTATTATATATTCTTCCCTGGTTGGTATTAATAATAATTCTAATTGAAAAGATTTTGTTTTTATTTTTTATTAGTAAAGTTGTTGATTTATAAAAAGATCATTGAGGTTGTCCTATGCTTGATGCAAATAAACATATTATACATAAGTATATGTTTGTTATGTGACCAGCTTGCTATTACAACAAAAATAAATAATTTACTTAAATATGATAAGGTATTTGATCCCAGGGATAATAACAGATAGAAGATTTCTAATTTAAATGACTGATGATGAAGGTCAAACCTTCGAAATTATAGTCCCTAACAAATAAATTATATATATATGGTACCTATATTCATTATATATATTTATGTGTATGAGTATGTTTATTTACATCAAGTAGATGGCAACTTCATTGATTTCTTTTTACAATATAAATGATAATTTTGCTGAGTTAAAAATTTTCCCAATCATTTTTATAGTATCTCTGTATTTTCCAATTATTTTTTTTTAGAAGTTGATTGAAATTTATTAGGTCTTTTTAATAATTATGGTTTAAATGATTATACTATGAATAGGAAAAACCAAGATTTTTTGTACAGGATTAATTTTAATTGAACTTTTTAAGTATTTATTTTCAGGTCACTGATTAAATAAGCAAATTAAAATGTTATCCAAACATCTATGATGAGGATCTGGAAAAAATTGCGCATTACGGAATTTAACAAAATGAGAGAAAAAATGGATTAAAAAATTTGAGATGAAATAGAGTGGAAAATGGAAAGATTTGTTTTTTTCAAATTGGACTACGTATGATGTATACGTTGGTATAGGTAAAACAATCAATTTAGATTTATTCTGAAAAAGAAAAAATAATTATTTACAATATCTATCCCAATATACTATAAAGGAGGTAAGTTTGTACCTATGTATGTATGTATATAGATATGTAAGCTTATGTAGAGGCTAATCTCAGAAAGTAGTGAACCGAATTTAAAAATTCTTTGACCATATCTTCTTCTATATTTTAGCTCTATTTTATTAAGGTTACTTTTCATGATAGCGATCAGCAGTAATGATTTTATGAATAAAATCTTAATTTAAATTAATTTTTCTTTGTTTGTTTTAAACTGGTTGAATAAAAACAAAACAAGAATTTTAATTTTATTCACGGAGAATGGGTTCGGTTCAAGGTGAAATATATATATTTAATCAAATTAAAATTAAAAATTGATTAATAGGTAGTTTTCACAAAAAAAGCATTGCTATGAGGAAGACTCATATATTTCGGTTGTTGAGTCTATCTTAAGGAGTTTACACAACTAACAGTATTTGAATAATATTAATTGATTTGAGGGAAACTTTTTTGGCATCCCGAGACTCTTTGTATCACTTCAAGATTTTATGAGTGGATCATAAATTTAATTTTTATGAGAGATATAAAAATAAATTTAATTTTTATGAGAGATATAAAAATAAATATTATATTGGAGCTCTGTATAAATTAAAATTTCTTAAAAAGTAAAACTTTATTTTCTTAAAAAAATCCGACAGACAAGGTGTCGCAGAGCCGAAATTCTGATTGACAGCTTGTTATTAAATAATTAGTCTTACAAATTTTCATTATTTATATTATAATTATTCAATAACCCAAATTTTTTTTTGTTCAAATCCAAGAGCATTTTCCCCATGACCGATCGAAGGGAGGCTTATCCTGAGATTAGAGGCTGTAAAGTAGGTACACCATAGAGTTCGAACTGTATTCACTATATATATAATGAATCCAAATATGGTGATTTACATTTCTCTATTATTAGTAGATAATATTATTATTTTTTAATGAGATTAAGAAGACGACTCCGAGAAGATTCAGCTCTTATATGCCTTGCCATACCCAAAGAAGAGAGTGGAAATTGGTGAAGACTAAGGTGTCTGTGAACATTGGTCATGAAGACAATCTTCTTCTTCTAGTGCCTGTCCGTTACCGGACGTTGGCGATCATTCTGGCAATTATAATTTTATTTACTGAGGCTCTAAATAGACCCGTAGTGGAAGTAGCAAACCAAGTTCTTAGGTTTTTAAGCCAAGAGATGCGTCTTCTGCCCGGTCCTCTCTTTCCCATTACCTTCCCCTGTAGTACAAGCTGTAGTGAAGACAATAAGACACGGAAAAGAGGGAGGAGAGGAGAGAGATTCCGTCCACAGAAGTCATAGGGATAAACATTTTGGCAAATAAACTAACCCAGTATTTCTTCAATTTTACCACAAATGATAACTAATAAACAAACAATTTTAAATACTGCCTTTTCCTACAAATAAAAAAATCTGATACGAAAAAAACTTCGGCCTGATAGCACCTTGCCCCTGCGCCCATTCTTTTGGATTTCTATTGAGAATTTAAGACGTTTCTAAACCCTCCCTGTCATCCCGCCGGTCGGCTCTGATAGTTTCTCAGCATCTACGATATACTATAGGTACTATATAATAGATAGAAATTTATATCTTCTTTTTCGTGCGCCATATTAAATTTGAGCAGTGACAATTTATAAATTATGTCTTCACTCCATAGCTTTTTCTTCTTTTTCTTCTTAATAAGCGTTTGCGCCTGTTCTTTCAATTCTCGTTCCTTGTGGACGGTTGTCACAAACGCTTTTCAGGCATCCACTCAACGTGATCGGCCCAGCACTTTCTTCGAATGCCTACCCAGTCGGCTATGTCTTGAATCTTGCTTTGTTTCCTGAGGTCTTCACTGCAGATTTTGTCTCGTATTGTCTTGCCGTGGATAGTTCTAATGATCCTCATCTCTGTTGTTCTGAGAAGTTGTTTCGTGAGAGTTGTATCTGCTCTTGATTCGGCACCATAAGTAAATACCGGACGGACACAGGTTTTGTATATCCGTAGTTTGCCTTCTGGAGATAGGTATTCTCTCCATTGCAATTTTTCTAAAAAAAAAAACTGTCCTTTCTCCAGCTGCTCTTTCCTTTTTCCTTCCCCTGTATTTGATGAAGAGCTAGAAATTATTACATTTTTACAGGTTAAAATTCATGTCCCAAACGATTTGAAAAGAAAAACTAACTTGTTTTTTTAAATTATTTTTAATTGTATAAAACAAACTTTACTTCTAATCGAGTAAAATTTCGTCAATTTATAAATTAAATAACTTTGGGATTGATTATACGTCCTCTGCACCCTTGAATTAAAAATGTTTTCAAATGAAGGAATTCTGAGAAGAAAACTTAAAAACGATAAAATTGCTAAATGTAGCTGTTAATCAGAAGTGTAATTATTTTCAATTAATAGAATATAACATTTATTTAGGGGATTCACTGTTTGTGGATCTAACAGAAAGTCACTGAAGTAGATTTAATTTAAATCAATCTGATGCGAGAATATCTTTTAATTGGCGTATTGGGCTTTCGTTTCGAAATGTCTCTGCAACAGAAGGGGATTTATGAATTGATCTTTTGGGCGACATACGAATGCCATTTGTCTGGCGAGAGAATAAGAATGGCGGCAAGAGCGGAGGAGGGTGTCCTGTCTTCTTATGACTCACTGACACGGCCTCTGAAAAATGGACGAAGCCGCTGGAAGCGAGCTCATTTGGCTCCTTGGGCAAGTATTGACGGGCCCCGTATATGGTAAGGAGCCAGGAAGGGCGCAGCAACATGAGGGGCGCGGGCAAGGTAAAGATTTTTCCCTCGGCACAGCCGGCAAGCGTTGGGGGTGGCGGAGGGTGCAGAGGGTGCGCAAGGCCCAGCAAAGATGAAAGCTACTCCCCTTCTTAAGGCAAACGCTAAAAAAACACGCGCACTGAGCAAAACACCCGCGGCCATTGATTAGGAGCGCAGCCTCCAAGCAAGCCTGGTTTTTAATTCGTTCAAATCCCCAAACTCAAGACAACACACATCTACATGAAGATGAGCAGTAATTAGAAACAAGTAATTGAAATACAAATATCAACACACTTGCAGTGGCGTATAATTTTGAAATGAAAAGAGATACCTACCTACTTCTCAGAATTTTTTAAGATACTCTAATTAGAAAAATTTTGGACCATTATATATTTAAAAATAATTCACCAATATTATAAAATAATTTCATATACTTATATAGTTTTTTGAAAAAAGGTTTCTTCGGAGTGAGCTCCAAGATCTCTAAGCCCTCCACCTTCCTGAATTTTTTAAGGTAGTTCTTTCACAAATGCAAAAATTCAAGAAGTCTTTGAAACTTTGAATATAAGTCATTAAAAGCATAATACACATACTGTTAAAATTTGAAGACGATTTACCATACCAAACATGAAATAATTGCAATTAAAAATGACATTTTTTACATAGGATAGATAGGGAAAGGGTGGGGATATGATCATTATTATTTTTTTTTCATTAAAGGACTTTCTCCATCTTGATGAAAAACTATTATTTGTTAGAATAATATATTCGTAGTAACTTAAAAAAATTGAAATTATTTACCATGTGGTTTTGATAAAACACAAAAAAAAAAACATATTTGGGCGATTATTTTTAGTGGAGGGGATATAAGCACAATGGCTTGGAAACGACCGGCAAGTATGTGTGTGTCCGTATAGATATTTCGTAGTGTGAGTGGACAGTCAGGTAAAAAAAAAATACCCTAAAATTTTAGTTCCGTTCATATTTATAGTGTGGTTACGAGGCTAAAACTTTTTGTGTGGATTGTCGCGAAAGAACCTCATTAAGAATCAAAAACTTGTAACCGGTAAAATACATGCAATTAATTTATTGGTATCATCTATGAACTTTTTTACTTATTTATCATCAATTTGCATCTCTATCTAAGGTAGCAATTATAACAAATAAATAAGGGGAGGGGCGACCACCATTACCATTATGAAGAATTTTGGATTATTTATTGCCTTCGAAAATACTTTATGCTAATAAAAAGAAAATAATTATTCTGAGGTAAAGAATCTTTCAGAAGCTTGAAGACTTAAAGCTTGTGTACCTGCATTTAATTCTTAATTTAATCAAATGGATCAGTTTTGGACAAATTTCGAAAAAATAAAAATGTATTAAATTAAATCGGGCGAAATCACTTTCTTATAAAATATTGACAAACCATAATTATTGATTTTCAACGGTCCGCCAAAATATTAATAACAACACATACAAGGAGAGAAACATTTTCTACTAACAAGTTTTTTGGACTTGGGCTTTTTGGAAATCGCCAAGATGTGAAAAAACATCAGCTTCAAAATTTTTTATGAAAACATCATTTCATTATCAGGAATAGAAACTTCCGTACTTCCCTTTCTATGTGTAGTAAGTAGTGTAGAAATACAAAGCTAAAATATCATTTTTTGAAAACAAACTTTTTTTTTCTCTATAGTTTTTATATAATATAGCTCAAATTGTTTTATTTTTTTTAAATCTTTTTATTAAAGTTTATTCATTTACTAACAAAAATTATATCCCCACTTGACACTTAGAATAAATGTCTCCAAACCAGACCCTCTTTCCAGATCAGGACTGAGTAGTGGATTTAAATTCAGCCAAGGAAAATATTAAAATAAAAAAATTTCAATATCTTTATCTTTCACAGTATTTCCATTTAGGAAATTCTTGAGCTTCAAGGATCATTGAGTCCAACTAATGTGATATAATACTAATTAATATAAAAACCATGATCTTTATATACATTTTCAAAAAAAAATCTGAAAATTAAAGTGAATTTACAATTTTTTTAATAGGTATCTAAAAAATATAATTATTACTTATATGGTATCTTCTATTTCTAAACCCTCGTTCCCCCAAAATGTTATATATGGAAATTTTACAGGTTATAAATAAACGTTCAATAAAAATTTATTAAAAAAAAAAAAAAATCTGATAAAAAACAATCTGGGTACCAGGGAGGACACATCACCTGTTCCTAGGAGTATATCCATACCTTACTCCCCTAATTCCTCGGGGGTTAGCTAACCCCTCCTCCCGCCCCCCCCCCCCCCCCAAAAAAAATTAACTATTCCCTCAAAATATTTTTCTGGCTACGGCCTTGACTTAATGTAATTCATAACTTGTATTTTTTAATAGTTTTTTACATAATTGGTATTTTATATTTATTTACATATGAATTGTAATAAGTTCATCTCTCCTTGTCCGATACCTCTTGACTCCTTAATTCCCCAAAAGAGAATCATTCGAAAGAGATAGAGTTGTAAAAAAAGCAAGAGGGAAAGAGATACACGTCCCCATCCTTCATCATTGAATGTAAACAAATCTAATCTCCTCTTTGGTTTTATATTCAAATATTATGAAAAATTAATTATTTTTTAATTTTTTTTTTCCCTCAAACCAATAAATTGATTTAGTATTTAATTTTTGATTTGTTTAAATGACCGAGTCTCACGTGTCTGACCATAATTTCATATATATTCATGAATTTATTTACTTTGCAATAATACCTCTAATATATTATTATCAACGATTTATTTTAAATATATTATTTTTTGAAAAAAAGAGTTGAATAAATAAAGCGCACAATTAAAAATGGATTTATATTTTTTCTTCTACTTTTTAATCGAATTCAATTTATATTCATTGAATATGACATGTTTGTAATTTTAAAAAATGAAATACATCTGGTATATATATATATATATATAGTTTTTTGTTTGTTCATAAAGTAAAATACTTTTAGTGGAAAAAAATAGCGCGTCGATGGGTTTTAATTCGAATTTCTGATAATCCCTCACTGGATATAGCGAGTCTTGCTAGTAGTAATAGTAAAATCGAGTTAGTGAGTCCATTGAAAGAGGGGGATGAGCAATCCTCCAGCCATGTTTCTGCATAAAAGGTGATCACCAACAAGGGACGAATTTCCATTACAGAATGCATTTAGAACTATTTATCATGTTAGATTTGAGAAATTGCAATTTCTTTTAAATAATTTTTACAAGCTATTTATCATAATTCGCTTTTATGTATCTGTAGACCTGTGTTGGTTTTTTAAATCTGAAATATCCTTTTTTTTTTTAATTTTGAAAAACACCCACAATTTTCAAACATTAACACCCCTTCACGATTTAATTATATAGAAATCGAACAAATGCATTTACCATCACGTTTCTCCCTATGACTTCTAGAGATAAGAACTCCTTTTCCGCATCCGTCTTTCCGATGACATATAACATAACCTTCAATCATACACAAAATCCGAATTCACAGGTATCTTTAGTCCCGGCCCGATTTTCCCCTATTTCCCTTATTTTTTAAGTTGCAACAGTCAATTTCAGACTAAGGTGATTCAAATTGTTGAATTAAAAATAAATAAAAATACTGTACTAAAGCACTTACTCTAAAAAAATAATTCTACAAATCGTCGTCATTTTCATAATCAAAACCTCAGGACTACATAAATTATTGATATAACGGTTTAGAATACCGATCATTTATTAGACTAATTTATCTAGCTTTTATCAATATTTATCGAAAACGACTAAAGAAAAAAAAATTAAGTGATTTAAGGACTACAAAAAAATATACATATGTATATATATTTTCTTACTTGCCCTAAAAATGATTTGTTGAAGATATTAATTACTCACATTATCCGAGATAAGTAATTAATATTCATAATTAATTTCTTATACTTTTTAATTCAATTTACATTAATTGAATATCAGACGTGTTTAAAAATTAAATAAATATATTTTTGTTAAATACTTTTTGTATATAAAAAAAAAGTTATCTAATTGATAGCTTTTATTTCCAATTTCGGATAATCCCTCCCTGCAAATAGCATAGCAAGTCTTGTTAGTAGTAATAGTAAAATGGAGTTAGCGAGTCCTTTGAAAGGGAGAGACGAGCAATCCTCCAGCCATGTTTCTGCATAACTATTAATTATTATTTTATCTCTTTGTTTGTTGTTAGATCAAGAGTTTTTACTAAAAGTGTACTACAATGCTGATCCACTTCCATTGATACGATTATCTCCTTCTTCGTTTGGATCTGATAACCGACCACAAAGTCTTGTTTCAAATCAAGATAAATGAACGAATCCGAAAATATATCTTTTTTTTATAAACCATAATATTTTACTGGAAAAATAAGCTGAAGGTACTAGAAAGGTAAGAAAGGTTTTGTAAAACAAATCATTAAGAGAAAATCAATTTTTGTAGTGATAAAAAAAAATAATTGACTTTTTTATAATTCTCTCAGTTTTTTGTAACATTTTGGTTCAATAAAACGATTAATTAAACCCTTATAAAAATGTTAAATTTCTAAAACCCTTTTCACATCCTTCACATTAGAAGTTAAAAATTAATTAATAAGTAAATAGATTTAAAAAAAATCATAGATTTAGGACATTAGTAAATCTAGATAAATTCGTGAGAATCAATTTTTAATTCATCATCTTGTTCATTGAACTTACTCCTTGAGACTTGTAAACTTTAAAGTCCCCTACACTATTAAACAGTTACGGGAGAATTCATCCAGTTCCTAACCTACCTTACTAATTTCATTGAATAGTATAATAAATAAACACTTAGTTCAATTTCTACTGTTTTCTCTCATTAAAAAAAACATTAAGAACCTATATTTAAAGTAATGAAATTATGCTGATCAAATTCACATATAATAATTAAATACAACTTTTTTTTTTGAAAGTTTATATTAGGACAAGTTTTTTGTGTGACTTTTTTATTTATCCACGTATCATCAAAGTCACACAAAAAACTTGTCCTTATTTTCCTAATATAAACTTTCAAATTATGGACGGAAATGATAATAATAATTAAATACAACAATAAGAAAAGTTCTTATATCGTAGTTTGAGGTATTTTTGTAGTAAATTTAAAAAAAAAGTGTTATTTCATACAGACGTTTTTTAATTTTTAAACTGTAATTTCATAGATTAGATATTTTCACAACAGATATTCTACTTTGCCACCATATTGAAGAATAGACCAATTTCTCCAAAAAGTGAAGTTATGATTAAAGCGAATTAGACTTATAAATAATCATTATTTGTTCGAGAAAATGTCTTTCATAAAATAATCAAGATAAAACTTTGCTTTTTTCAACTATAATCATTTATAAGAGCGTGTTTTCATCACACAAGTTTTTTACGGGTAACTGTGAGTTTCACAAAGAAGGGCTGGGAAATCTTATAGTATCCGTTATTGTTTAATTTTTGGAGATAGATATATTAATGAGGATAGGCTGGCGAAATTTGTAGGTTATGTATGTTATAAACAGATTATAATTTTAAATTATCAAATACTATAAAAAATATTTAAAGAAGTACTTACTCAAGGGGCGTAGTCAACCATGAAATCGTGGAGGTAAGGAACACATTTTCAAACTGAAACAGAAAATATATTATATTACAAGTTGAAATAACTAGAATTTTCAGAAAAAACCACAAAGTACATTAATTTCTTTATAGTTTTTCACGTCATGAAACTTCCAGAACATAAGGTTAACTATAAAGTAAATATTTATCCCTAGTGTTTTCTTATAGTACCTATTAGAAACTTTACTTTAGTAAATAAAATATTTTAATTAATAAGCAGAGGAAATATACAGACATTAATTAAGTTAATTAAAATATACATTTTGATATAAGTTTTAGAAAGTGAATAGAGAAAGGAGAGTGAACCAAATTGGTCTCATTATTAATTTACTCATCTTTGATGAAAAACTACTTGGGTAAATATTCTTAATCCGTTAATTAAGTCAATGCAAATATTGATTCCCAGCGAAATCATAATGATAAATAAACTTCTCCTGATGCGATGGGTAATTGTATTGGAAATCTCGGCAAGAAGAGCGTGTGCTGGAATTTTCGTAAGAGGTTAACAGAAAAAGCCACTTAGCGCTGTTTTAAGAAAAGTTGAATTTCTAAAAGATTTATTGTTAATTTAAACCTACTATTGCTGGGCTTAGGAAAGATTTGTCCAAAATTATTTCTAACTAATCTTTAGTTGTAAAATTAAATATTTATTAATATAGTATAATACATTAGGGCTGATATTAAATTTGGGGGCGGTGAGTCAAGTTTTTTGAAATGATGTTTTCTAGTTTTTTTTTCTACCAACCTATGGGATGTAGAAAACCTACAATTCAGTTCGAATTCATTAACCCTGGTTGCGGGCAATCACGGGCTCAAATTCTCGGGTTAATTTGACATACTTTATTTAGAACCGGTTTGTTCATCCCCTTTCAAACTATCTGATAGACTGCCAGCAAAAGCAACTATGTCTATAACTTTAAATATATATATATAGATGCATTCACCTAAAGTTAAGCAAAAGATGATCGTATAGTAATAAGCTATTTTGAGTAAGTTGATCTCCTGAGGACAAATTGACACTTTGAAGTCGAAAAGCTTTAGATTAAATATTTTTTATGAGATATTCCTATTAGAATACAAAATAATTTAATAGTTGACCAATTCCAACCCTGATAGATCACCTAATTTCAAATAAAAATAAAAACTATACATGATTCACGGCAATTTTGAGTTAAACTGCAAACACTTGCGAAATTGCTAGTAAGCTTAAAATGTATTTTGGACTTTGAAAGTTGTTAAATCAATGCCTTATTTTAGATCTATCGTCAAGTCAAACTTCTTAACATTAACTCTCTTAAGTTATCCCGATTTCTATTTCTGCAGGAGTTGTGCTTTGTTGGGAGAAGGATTGTGTTTCAGTCATTTTAAAAATAACTAATAAAACTTAAAACCCAATCCAATCCAATGTTGGGAATTCTTCTAGAAATATCTCATTCAAATCCTTAATTTTGGTGGTTTCAGGTCTTTATCTCATCAATTTGTGTTTCAATAACGTATTATTGGTCAATAGTTTTTCTTTGGTGATGGAATAAGTTTCGTTAAGGATATGAGTAAAAAATTTGTCCTAACAAGTTTTTTTCCAGCGTTATACAAATAGCCCATTAATACTTGATTGGAAATCAAAACGGTATGTATTCTGTTGGGAGTATTTCATCAAAAATGCTTAATCCCAATGGATTTAGTACTTCCAACTTGTGAGCGTATTATTGGTCAATAGCTTTCCCTTGTTGCTGGAATAAGTTTGTAAGTTTTGTTAGGGATGTGTGTTATCCAGAGAAAAGAAGCTAAGAAAAAGCTTTCGGATAGAAAATGATATTTGGCCATGTGCGAGGGCTTACTGTGAGGGCACGTCCCTATCCTGAGGGATGGCGAAGGAGAAAGGAGAAGGGAAGAACTTTTCCCTAACAGCCCCCACCCCCATCCCCGTTTTTGGGGGGCGTCGGCGGGGAACCAGCGTCGGTTGCTATGTTGTAAGGAGACATCGGAGGGGAGCGGAGAAAACCAACATGGCTGTCTTAAATTTCCAACCCCTCCGGGGGCCACCCTCACATTCTAAAACCCTCCCCACGACAAAGACAAGGCGATGCGGGGCTTCTGGGCTCGGAAATGAGATGGCATGTCTATTCTTACACACCTACACACCAATACACATCCACTCTTTTAGTGGGGTAAATCTTTATGCGGCGCTTGAGGGGCGAATATGCGAAATAAAATTGAACGAGGCTGGCGAGGGGGTTGCAGGGGTGGCCGGCAGGGGCGCCGTGAGACGTGGCGAGATAAGATAAAAAGAGGGTCTCAAGCCGCTGCGCGCGCAACGCTTTCACCAGAAACGAACCCTCAACCCTCTTGCAATGCAATTTACAAAAGAAAACTCGCTCCCCATTTAATTAACAAATCTTTTAAATAGTACAAATATCAACTTTTTCAATTTTAAAAATAAGGACAAAAAAAACGACTTTTCCGGAACAAGGGTTTCTCCCCCAGCCTGTTAAGAAATTCAAGCGAGAAATTTTCTCTTCTCGTCAGGAAAAATAAATTTTTACCAAATTAATACATTTTTATTATTTTGTCGGAATAATTTAAATGAAAATAAACGTATAGTGAGCATACCACACTACTTTCACTTACATATCTGTCTCTAAAACTAGACTACATTAAAATTAAATAGTTAAATATATTTGTATGTATTATTTAAAAAAATAATTTCAAATAAAAAATATAATTTTTTCTCCATCTTAGAGCAATTAACCAGCATAAGACTGGTTTGATGTAAACACCCCTCCACCCCATTTGACAATACCTATTCCTTTTGACACTCTTTCATTTCTCTAAAAGTAGCACATCCATATTCTTTAATTTGTACTGAAAAATATACATATATACCTATATATTTTTAAATTAATTAAAAGATATGCAGATCGTAAGAAGAGAATACAATCATAAATTGAAAATATAAAAAAAATATAAATAAATCATTCAATCGTTTATATAATTTCAATAGAAATAAAATTCCTTCACATTAAAAAATATGTTTTTGAAATAATAAAACCAATTTTTAAGTGTAAGTAAATCGAGGTTCCGTAGTTTTTAGTGTCAACTAAAATAATTACGTACTGGTACTAAATTACTTGAATGAATTTTTAAATTTTTACAAAACCAGTTTCAAAATTAGAAGATGGACACGTCAGCGATTTTGTAAGTTCAGAGCGAAAGTGAAAATTAAAACTTCAAGGTGGCATGGTTTTTAGAATCTTAAAATACCTTATTCTACCACACTCCAATCAATAAGGTATGTATAAAATTTTTTTCATCACTACATTTTTATGTGAAGAAGTGTCTCAATTTTATTTTTCTAATCAGCAGTATTAAAATAATAGGCCCATGAAATTTCCTTACAAGTGGTAAATTATAGGATAGGTACGAGGCTGTTACTAACGAAACTATACAAGTTTTTAAGTGAATATACAAGTCCAAAAAGAAAAAAATAATATCGCTAGAGACATTTTTGAGTAAAAAATCTAAAACTATGCAAAGCAAATGAGAATTTCTGGCAAAGGGATTAAAGGCGAAATTTTGCTGTCACATCTTGAAAAAACTTTAAAAAATTCTTATATATCATATTGATTCTAAAGTAAAATAAATCGTGAAAAATGTTCTTATTGGACCAGAAGTCACAAAATGTGAAAACTAGAATTTTCATCTTTGAGGCAATAGTAATCTTCAATATAGATACCAAAAAGAAAGTAATATTAAGTACTTAAAAACTATTTATTTTAAAATAAAGAATCAAATGAATAATTTATTAAGAAATTAATAGATTAAGGGTGTAACCCTAAAAATATTTTAAAAATCTTTGCACGTTAGAGACTAGTTAAGCTATACTAAAAAATATTTATGATTTTCCCCGATCTCTAAATCTCTTTTTTCACCCGAAGGGAGTTTAAAAGTTAATTACTTGTTTTGTTGAGTGTATATTTTCATTATTTTAAGGGAAAATCCAGTGTTGCAGATTGTCCTGGGCTCTTTTTCTCCCCCTCTATATGGTGATGAGGTCTTCACAAAGACATTTATCTTAATTTCTGGCTTATCTAGATACAATCTACCGCACGAAAATGACCCAATCTAATTAGAAAATGTTTAATAAATGATATTTTTTATTTGTTTATTGATTTTGATATCTCTTTGTGGAATAAGAAAGACAGTTCTCTTTCCTCTAACGAATTACTTATTCCCAGCATCTGCATGGAGATTTTTTAATTTTGTTATTCAAATGTGAGAACGTTTTTCCATAAATTATCTATCCAATTCAATTAGGAAATATGAAGGAAAATTTTTTCCATATGATATATTTTTAAAAAAACATGTCACTTTGATGATAGAGAATTACACTGAGTAAGAGTATATACTTTTTAGGGGGGTTAAAGAGTGAATTCCCTCGGATTCGACTTGTAATTTTATCAAAAAAATAAATGAATAAATTTTAATAATTAAAAAATACAATTAATCGATTGAAAATGAAAATCATTAATAATAAGTGGCCAATTGCGAGCTTAGCTCATGCACCTAGGGTTATGGAGGGGGAAGGACCACTGCGAGCCGGAAAACCAGAGCATCTATTCATTAAAATTTTCAATTTTTTTATAGTTTAGAAATATTTGAGGGGGTCGGGTTAGGCTAGGTGGTAGCGTGTCAGCCTGCAAACCAAGAGGACCTGAGTTCGAACCCGACTCGAGAAATCCGGCTAAAATCTGATCCCGGCGTAGAGACAAATTTATAAAAATATAATAAATAGTATCGTAAATTGGCTTATGGCTAGATAGGCCGAAAAACCCCAAAAAAAAAAAAAAAAAATATTTGAAAAGTGGAAAAACAATTATAAATGATATTTGCCTGTGTATCCCTTTATGTTTAAGTATATCTGTTTGGATTATGGTACCTACGATAACACGAGAATAAAAAAGTCAGTTCTGGGGCATAAATGTTTTTATTTCCAGCAAGATTAAAAATACAGAAAATTAGAAAAAATCGATTTTTCCCTTGTCTATCTGTTTATCTATATGTGTGTCTGGAATCCAGTGCCCACGATAACTCAAAAACATAGTTTTGTATAGGGAGTTTGTTCTGATGACATAATGTTTATATATTAAGTAAAGAATAGAACTTTATAGTTCAGAATTTTCAGAAGAAAAGTGAAAAAATCCATCGAGAGCGTACCGAGTCTTGAAAAAGTTTCCACTTTTTTGCTACTTCTTCTCTTTGCTTTAGTAGCTAACTTTTTTAACCGACTTCAAAAAAGGAGGAGGTTCTCTATTCGAGTGAATTTTTTTTTTTTTTTTTTTTTTTGTGCCTATGTTA
>JALMQS010000073.1:11225951-11387463 GCA_024734495.1 Forficula auricularia | reverse complement strand
TGCGAGCTTAGCTCATGCACCTAGGGTTATGGAGGGGGAAGGACCACTGCGAGCCGGAAAACCAGAGCATCTATTCATTAAAATTTTCAATTTTTTTATAGTTTAGAAATATTTCTGAGGGGGTCGGGTTAGGCTAGGTGGTAGCGTGTCAGCCTGCAAACCAAGAGGACCTGAGTTCGAACCCGACTCGAGAAATCCGGCTAAAATCTGATCCCGGCGAGACAAATTTATAAAAATATAATAAATAGTATCGTAAATTGGCTTATGGCTAGATAGGCCGAAAAGCCAAAAAAAAAAAAAAAAAAATATTTGAAAAGTGGAAAAACAATTATAAATGATATTTGCCTGTGTATCCCTTTATGTTTAAGTATATCTGTTTGGATTATGGTACCTACGATAACACGAGAATAAAAAAGTCAGTTCTGGGGCATAAATGTTTTTATTTCCAGCAAGATTAAAAATACAGAAAATTAGAAAAAATCGATTTTTCCCTTGTCTATCTGTTTATCTATATGTGTGTCTGGAATCCGCTGCCCACGATAACTCAAAATCATAGTTTTGTATAGGGAGTTTGTTCTGATGACATAATGTTTATATATTAAGTAAAGAATAGAACTTTATAGTTCAGAATTTTCAGAAGAAAAGTGAAAAAATCCATCGAGAGCGTACCGAGTCTTGAAAAAGTTTCCACTTTTTTGCTACTTCTTCTCTTTGCTTTAGTAGCTAACTTTTTTAACCGACTTCAAAAAAGGAGGAGGTTCTCTATTCGAGTGAATTTTTTTTTTTTTTTTTTTTTTGTGCCTATGTTACCTCATATCTCCGCCAATTGTTAACCGATTTTGAAAAAAAAAATTGCACTGGGTTCAGTCTACCTTCCGATTGGTCCCATTTTTTTTTCATAGGTATTAGACCTTTTTTGTTATGTTTGTTTAAGCCTAACTTCTTTGTTTATGAACCGATTTTGATGATTCTTTTTTTATTCGAAAGGGGGTATCTTAGGGATGGTGTCATATTAATTTGGTCAAGTTTTGATGATATGATCACTATTAATAACATCACTAAAAAGAGAAAAATAAAAATATTTTTTAAGAAAAAAATAAAAACCCACTTCAAAAAATTAAATGCAACAAATAAAATACACTAAAAGGTATAAAATAATTATTATCTTATTTAGTTACAACTAAACGACGAAATATCAACATGAAATTACTTTTTGAAGTCGGTACCAAACAAACTATATAAGCGAGCGTACCCGGCAAACGTACTAAATAAGGTCCGTCGAGTTCATAAAATGTATGTTTGGCACCGACTTCAAAAAGTAATTTCATGTTAATATTTCGTCGTTTAGTTGTAACTAAATTAGATAATAATAATTTTATACCTTTTAGTGTATTTTATTTGTTGCATTTAATTTTTTGAAGTCGGTTTTTATTTTTTTCTTAAAAATTATTTTTTAATCTGTAGAAACAGTGTGGCCCTATCAATTCAGGTCTCCAAGGTTCGGCATTTTTAAAAGAAAAACAACAAAGGATTCTAATTGAAAGTTCTAGGAGATTATGGAATCAATTAATGGCTTGAACAGGAGCCAAAATATAATTTTATGGATTGCTATAAAAACTTCCTATACCTTTACTTCGAGATTTGTACGACTTTATATTTCGAGTTGGCAGACGAGTAGAAGTTTCGAATTTACGGGTAGTGGGAGAACAATTGTTAAGAAATCCCCCTCAAATCCACTCTTGATAATTAAATCTGAAGAACTTTCAATGTCTCTTGTTTTCCACCCTTCCTAGTATTATTTATTTATTTAGAAGTTTATAAGCAAATTATCAATTAAATCCCTTCGCCTCTCCCTTTCCAAATAAACAATAATAATAAGATAATAAACTTTAAAATACTTGATATAGCAGAGAATAAATCTATATAGTTACAAAAAAATTATTTAGCAAGAATCCAGACTAGGCATTTTGGTGGAAATATTGTTATTTTAGTTTGTTTATCGTTGTTCCATTAATGAGGCAGGTTTACTTTTTGTAAGCGATGAAAATTTTCTGACCTCTGTGGGATTTAATAATAAGCTATTGTGATTAGAAGTTGGTCCCTCTGACCCTTTAACATTGTATGAAAGTCCTTAAATTAGAAAAAAAAATCAACCAAAACATGTTTTTCGATATAATATGAAGTTATGGCAGCGATAGGGAAAATTTTTAAGATACGAAATAAAAAATTCACCAGAAATCCGCTATGGAAGTAATCGTTTACTGGTAAAATTTAAAAGACACAGGGACTCGGTACAGTAAATATACAGAGAAGGCGGGAACGAACTGTATGCTTCTATAAGGAACCATCTTTGTTCAGTACAATAAGCAGCAAGTGTAACGGTCCGGCGTTGTGTCAGGATATCTTTATTAGTTTTAAGACAATTTCAAAAATTTAATAAATAAATAATAATTTCGTTGAGATCTATAATTTGAGTAATTTGACACTAAAATTATTGATTAAAAAATGTGATCACTCCATTTTTAAGTAATTTTCTTAATTTCACATTAATGTTGAACATCATGTAGACTACATTAGATAGAAAAGGTTGATGTTTTCTTCCAGATACATTAATGTTGATGATGGAAGAAGGTTCGACGAGGAGGTGCATCTATAAGGCATGATTGATATCACATCATAGGTATAAGAGAAGAAATTTTCATGTGTTGGGTGGGAGTCAGATACCTGTGAAAAGGGGCCCTAAAGTACTGGGGACTGTTGGAAAGATGGAATCGGAAAAGGAGTTCAAGATTATCACTGCCATAGAATTGGCCAATTTTTTTGTTCAATGTGTATCTAATTTGTCCAAGAATGAGTTTTGCTGATTTCTTGACATGCCAATCAGATTCTCAATATTTTTTTTTTTTTTAATTTTATATTTTAACTACTTTAATACGATTTTGATATTCAAATATGAACAATAATACTTCATTACTTTGTAAAATATTCTCTAATATGAAATAAAACAAATTGTGGTCTTGACTGCTAATCTTCTATAAATCTTAAATACAACCCGTTTAATGTCTATGATAAAATCATGAAGGAGCTTCTAATTTGATGTAAAATTATAGCCTTTGAAGGTGGTTAAGTCGGATCGTAAAATTACAGGAAACTAATTTAGTCATAATATATATTGACGAATATTGGTTTAAGAATGAATCATAAATCGCACATTTAACATTGCAATATATATAGAAATATACTGTAGAGCAGTATTGCTGTAGGTATATAGAAAGAGAGAAGAGAGAGAAATGAAATATTTCATTTACTAAGATTATTATTAGATATATATTTGGAAATATAAATTATAGAAGTGAGTGAGTCTCTAAGAAAGCCTCTTTTGTAGTTGATATATTCTATATATCTTATAAAATGATGTGTAGCCTATAAGGCGAGGTGTGCGATCTCATCTCGTTACATTTGATGTACTGCTTGCTGCAAGGCAATTTCTTAATTTCAAATTTATAACATGTCGAGGGAGGCGAGGGCTGCCTTTGAAATCTCGGGGTCTTATTTAGGATGGAAATTCTTAACGGCAAGGGTGTGGCGCAAAGGCGGGCGGGCTGTTGAATTATATTTCATGTTAGTTTTGCGAAATGACAGTCGAGGCATTCTGGCTTGTAGTTTATTTTAATGCAACAAAGAAACAATAGAGTCGGAATTGGAGAAGTTTTTAGCTCAGGGGCGGTTCACCCGGGGAGGGGATGAATTTCGAATGAGACAGAAATAAAACAGAACGGGGGTGGGCTTTTGGGTGGCGCAAAGTTTTGCTCCAGGGATGAAAAGGAAATTGAAGGCTCGACATTCTCTCTCGTTGCTTCGCTTGCCCCCCCGCGCCACCCCCGCTTTGCTTTTCGTCTCTTTCCCTCGTTGCCTATTTCTCTTTATCTCTGGCTTTTAGTCGTGAAAGAAAATGTCCATGTACAGTCGTCGACAAAAGGTGATGAAGAAGGAGGGTTCACCTTGGATTAGGAAATATCTTTCAAAAGCAACCCCAAAAGTTGACGCTTAAAAATGTTTCATCATACGCAGAGGAAAAGGGAAGTTGGAAGCTTTTTATAAACCTACCTTCTTTTTCATCATCTTTCCCTTCTGCTATTCAAGGGATATAGAAACGATTTTTTTTAATTTTTTATTTCGCCTTATCAAACCTAGTAAAATTTTTTTTTATTGTTCTGACTTTTATTAAATATGATCTAAAAATGACTTTATTAATAACATTATCGTGAAGTTCAAAAGATATGAAAAATTACTTAGTAATTACAAGGGGAAATACCTGCTTTTGTCTGTGAAAATATAATCATCACAGTTAATGAATGGCTTGCAGGAATTATGTATACACATCAGAATGTTGGGTAATTGAGAATAAGTTGGTGTGTTTAAGGAGTAAGCAAGAATAAGGGGAGAGAAATGGTTGGAGTATCAGAGTTGTGGAATCCAGTCCTAGGTCTACAATTTGCATGGGATAGTTAAAGAGGGTAACAGAGACCTTCAACCAAATCTCCATCATCAAAGTTCATACACTTTGGCACTAATAATCTGATCTACATTTCCTTTTAGTAATCACAGTACAATAAATATTATGAAAGGAACCTAGACATAATCAACTTACACCATTATATACCAGTAGCTCCTGCTGATGGATTCACTTGATTTTCTCATTCAGATACATAGGGAAGCAGGAAAATAAAGCATTGTATTTACTTTCGGGAGGTTGAATTTTCGAAATCTTGTATCTCCAAAACCACAAAAGTTTATTTTACAAGGGGATTTTCAAGTGATATTATTCGATGTCCTCAAGATATTGAAACTATTTTTAGAAAAATTAAACGAATTTTATGAGCATCTGAGTCAAAACTCACTCAATCTGAGTGTATATGTAGAGTGTAATAGCTCAACACCAGTAACAACAAAACAACAGAATTTGAAACTTAAGTTAAGAATCAGGAAGTGACGATAAAATAAGCTTTTAGTTCAAATCGAATTACGAATTGTAACCCTGTAGGTGAAGGTTGTTGGGTTTTTTTTCTCGCAAAAACGATTCTGATTTATGATAATCGCTGTGATTAACAAGTATCACAAATTCTCTGATGTATATTTTTTTATCTTGATTGAAACACTGTGAGAGGGTTAATTTGAAAAGGGGAAAACTGGTAGGATAATTCCAAAGAAGGGGAGGGGGTGTAAGTGAAAGTTGTGTGGTGCACACACCAGTTAATTTTTTATGATCCGAGAATCAAGGTTAGTAGGTCTTGACCATGCATAGTTTCATATGATGGCGTCTTAGGGCCAGTTGTATGTCGGTTGGTAAACTCTTTTTAACCGATGCCAAAGGGTAAAAGGCTTGGATGGCCAATCAGATGAAAGTGCCTGTCATGACAGGCACTTTCATCTGATTGGCCATCCCAGCCTTTTACCCTTTGGCAACGTTTAAAAGAGTTTACCAACCGACATACAACTGGCCCTTAGTGACTTAGACGCTTCAATAGTAACAGAAAAGGTGTGGGTGTATCTATAGTTTCGATGGCAGCATCTGGGTAATCATTGACATTGGGCTTTCCAAGAAGTATCTAGCTGTGTCTGAAGTCTACCACTCATAGTGATCTAGTGCAAATATTTTATTGCTGACCACATTTGCATAATAATGAAACACAAAAAATTTAGAACTACATTATATTGAAGTGGTTTTTATAAAGTCTTTTAATTCCAATATTATAAATTTAAGAGGCGACTGTGGGTCAGTGGTTAGAGTGTCGGGCCGCTGGCCTGAAACACGCTGGTTCGAGACAGTCTCGACAAATATTTGCAGTCGCCTCCTCTTGGAAAGCAATGCCAACCTACCAATAGTATAATTGCCTAGTAACCTCTCCAAACTAGCCGTTCGGAACCGACGTTAAAAAGTAGGTCCCGTATATCTGTGTAAAAACAGCTAAACACACTGAGCACAGGTATATGTGGAGAGGAGCCAAAACGTCAGGGAGACCTGATATGACACTTAAAGAAGATTATAAAATTAACTTTCACTTTTTGAATTTCAACTGCAAGTATAAGATAGCTTGTAGAAAGTTCTTGATAATTTTGTATTTTGTTATTTTTATAACCCCAAAGTCGTCTTCGAGAGAATCCTTTTTGTTCTTGTGATGGATCCACGATTGGGGATATCAACCACTTTTACTTGGGATGCGCAAACAATGTCAACAAAATTGAACGCTTTTATACAACAATCCAAAGAAAAATAGAACTTCCAACAAATATGACAATTCTTATTTCTTATTTAAACCGCAACGATGACTTAAGTCGATATATTGTTAGATACATAATTTCTTTAGGAAAAATTAATTAATTGCATAAACAGTAGAAATGTAATTTGAAAAAAAAAATACTTAAAATAATGTGTGTTTCTTATTTTTAGCTTGAAAAATCTTATGTACGTAATTAACATTATAATTATATAAAATTTTGTAAAAATATGTATTTTATGTATCAATGACCAAATGTTCTAACGGACAAGGTCAATTTTAAATAAAAAAAAAACCCAAATTCAAGGGTTTGTTATTCATCTATCTCTCTGACACTTCGGGCTCATGATAATTTATAAACAAAAAATCATAGAAACATGAAATTTAAAAGTTAAATATTAGTTGAAATATCCCCATAAGGCTTTGGTTTAGCTAACAGTAAACTTTATTTCCGGTACTTTTAATATTTCGTCTTTTTTTTTCAAAACGCCCTAATTTTTTTTTCAATTTCAAAAATTAACAAGAATCACACGTGTTTTGTTGTTCAAAACTTTTGTAGAAATCATACACCTGTAAAAAAAAGTTATATAAGTTGGTTTTGACAAGATTTGAAAACCAAAAAGCCAAGTGGTCACATCCCTGACAAGGCATTTTCACTACTTTCAAAAACAATAAGTTAAAAGAAAAAAGTTATTCATTTTTCGATTACACCATAGATGGTCTAATCCGAAATAGAATTCGAACGAATTCAATACTTTTTTCTTTTAATTTTAACAAATAAACACTTCCTGTTGAATGTTCACGTTGTGTTTATTATTAATGCGGAATAGATAAAAATCATGTGGTGTGTACTAAACAAGCACAATATTTACTTTTATTTTTATTCTACTTATAAAATAACGTTCTATTGGAATAAACCTAAAAAAATAATGTTTTATTTTACGTTATTTTATGTCAATATTGATTATTAATATTATTACTATTATAGAGTTTTAAGGTAAAAGGAAAAAAAATTTAAACAAGTAATTTTCTAAAATTTGAATTTTTAGGGAAATCACACACAATTAATTATAATTATTTAATGAACAAGAACAAATAATACAATACAACTGCGACGTTTCGATCGACGTATTCTGCGATCGTTCTCAAGTATGAGCACCCACTCGGATTTTATGTTAACTGAGATGGCCACGTGTCGGTCAAGCTTTATATTATAGGTATTGTCTATATAAAGTTTAACCGACACGTGACCATTTCAGTTAACCTAAAATCGGAGTGGGTGCTCATACTTGAGAACGATTGCAGAATAAGTCGATCGAAACGTCGTAGTTGAAAATTACTTAGGTACTAATGAAGCTGTTGAAGATTTTATTTTTTATTGAAATTTTAATTTTTAAGAAATCACACATAATTATAATTAAACATAATTAGTTATAAGCTTCATTAGTACCTAAGTAATTTTCTAATTTTACTGAGAATGGTCTAATCCAGGCGGGGATCCAGACCTTTGATTTGGGGGGGGGGGGGGGGGGGGGGGGGGGGAGGGGGGGGCTCGCCCCCATCGCCCCCCCTGGATCCGCGCATGATCTAATCCGAAAAATATTTCAGAACAAGTTCAATACTTTCTCTTTTGCTTTAATTTTAAGAAATTAGCGCTTCCTGCTGAATGACCCCGTTTACGTGCGTGTTTTTCAAAGTAATAGGGGTGGCGGGGGAGAAGGGTCTTGAAGAGGGTAGGTATCTCTCCTGATAACACAGCTATATTTAATTAATTGCTCTTGTCCATGTTTTAAAGAGTTTCCATGAAATTGAAAATATATTTTTCCATCTAATCTTCTTTTGCATTAATTAACCTTAATATCGAATTTATTCATGAGATGACCCCTGGATGAGCTTGAGGGGACATTCAAAGTTTGAAAATTCCTCTTTAGACCAAGCTAAGCACGCGATATCAATAGCAATTCATATGAAAAGAGCCCTATTCTTAGATGAGGTGCAAATGAATCTATAATATAATCTAGGGCAGATATACGAACGGCGCTAATTGCAAAAATCCTCGGCTTGGATTGTTAGCGACTCCACAATTGAAGAGACGCTAAATGCAGACGAGCAAAGCGAGGCAACTCTTTTGAGTGTCTCTGTGTGAGGATTCGATTTTGTCAGCGTGTGTATTTAGCTCAAGTGTAGAATTCGTTTATAAAATACATTAATTCAAAGCACACTTTGTCTAAATTCTATCTTAATTCTATCTCAAAGAGTTTCTCTCATTAAGCAACTCGGCGGCTGCCTGTCTCCTTATAGAAGCGTCATCCTGCAGACTGTGCGAGGTCCTTAGAATCCCTCAAACTCACCCTGCTATCTCTATTTAATTATAAATCTTTAATTCAGGACTTAAGATTCTAAACTTGTCTTCAACAAACTTATAATTTCTCACATATATTATTTGGCATCAATCTTAGTTTGAGAAGAGCCAGGGATCCGGGCGTTGAATGCTCGATGCCTGCTATTCGTTTCTCACAAACAAATATTCAAAAACATCTCACGATAATTAATCACATTTCCATTAATTTTGTAACCAGAAGAAGAAAAACCGTTTCTCTTTTGAGAAACTTGGGTGGGAATTGTTAACAAAAAATAAAGCAACATCTGCTTGATAGTTATCGACATTAGAAATTAATTTTGAAGGAGTGGTTCAGGAAAATTCTATTTTTATTGGTATTAGTAAGAATATGGGATTTAGGAATTTCGGCAGAGTGAAATGGCATTGTTGGATAGAGTCAAATGGTAGTAAGTTATTGTTTCAAACCAGTCTTAGCAACAAAGAAAACACAAGAGATTGTCAACTACTGAATCCAAAGTGCTAGAGATTATTTTTATTATATATCTAAAGGTTGATTTCACCCATTCAAATACTTTCATATTAGAACTACTGATAGTATCCCTAGTAGCACAATGTTTCAAACTCTATAGTAACTACATAGTCCCTACATAGATCTGAGAATCTATATAGGCACTATATAGTTACTATATAGTTTGAAACATTGTGCTACTAGAGATATGTTAGAAGTTCTTTATCATGATAATAATATTTAAAGGAGTCAATAAAAGTGTGTGTCTTCTGCTAGAAAAATATATTTTTTAATTTATTATTATTATTTATGTTTATTTTACCAGCAGAAGACACACACTTTTATTGTCTCCTTTAATTTATAAAAATTCTGCTACTCTCGGCAAAAAAAACTTTCAAATTAATGATAATAATAAGTAGTAAATTCTTAAATTTATTCTCAATTGATTAGAATTATTGAACTTTATCCGATTCAGGAATGATTGAGATTTAATTGAATTATCCCAAGGAAAATCTAAAAATCTATCTATTTTTTACGCACTACGTAGGGTTTTCTAGCTTTCGGTTTGTGGTAAATACTTGACATTTGCGGCTAAGCGAATGGAAAATATATCATTTTCCACTCCCCTGGACTCGAGAAATGTTTTTTCATTAATGTGTCTTAAAGACCACACTTTTTTACACTTCTGTTTTTCAATTAGACCCTTAGATATTGTCTAACTTCTGACTATAGTGGCAATAATGTGTCTTCATAAAATGTAGAGCTGTTTCTATATCAAAGATAGAAAATCCCAATTCCCATTATCTCTATTTAGATCTTTTTAATCAATTCCAATGAGATGTGAACGTAAAAATATCAACAATGTGTAAAGAGGGGCATACTTAGGGTATGCCTAAAAACACAAACACCACATTTTTTTAAACTTCGATTATCTTTTATGAACTAGTGACTTGAATATCCTAAGTCGTTAACGATATTAGACAATATAGAAAATAATAAATCTGGTGAGGGATTTTTAATTTATTTTCCAAAGAATTAAAAATTACCGACCCGTTTGGGCCCGGAGTTTGGTCTAGCACATATAAATTGTTTGATGATATATTTATTACTATTGATTGTTTTCTATATTTATTATTGGGCAGATTTGGAGTCCACCCATCCATAAGCCAAGTCCTCTAAATTATGTATGTTTCAGAAAAAATATGAATGTTGATATTAATGGAGTTCGAAACTGCTTATCTATCTGGTTGATCTTCGAAAAAATATTTTATTTGAATGTAATGGAAGGCAGCCCAGAGGTAGTGTGGAAAGACAAATTAACACATATCAAATAAGGTGTAATTTATTGGAATCCTTCCTTCTTTCCTTTCTAACCGACGTTTCGGAGGATTTTTCCCTCCTCTCTTCAAAGGGTCAATGAATGAAACAAATAAAACGTTTCCTTATTCTCTCCACAGCAGTGTTTAAAACTTTCTTCTTTTTTAACAAAGGCATAGAAAAACAATTTTTTTCTCCTTTTCATAATTAGATCCATTACATTCAATTAAACTTTCTACCAGTCCGTCTCTTTCCAGATAAAATTTCGTTGCAAAAAAATCTTTTATATTGTTAAAGAATAAATAAATTGAATTTCTTCATTCCAGTAATTTATTTTATTATTGAAATGGCTAATACAAATATTTCGAGAGCGCTTGCGGCATCTCTTCCTCAGTGGAAGCTGTGGGACCATACAATAGGCAAGTCAGTGAGTTATTATTAATTACAGATGTCAAAAGGTACTCATCCACTTCCCCACCAATGTACCGACCCCATCAGTTTGTACAAAACATTGATAGAAGCTTGATTAAATACCATACACATATACATATGAAATTGAGTAGCTGGCTCTTCTGCACTCTGGCGACCAATATAGGAACTCACTCAGAGCCAGACAACCATTAGCATTGTCAGTTCATTACAAAAATAATATTCATACCTGTCACAGGAACTAGACGAATATTTTATTTATCTTTATATATATAAAAGAATATATTATTATATTACTGATAGAAAGGGACATATATTCTATTCATCTTTCTAGGTGAATATCTTTGTGCATACTGCATATACTGATTTTATCTTATATTAATAAATAACATCTTTCAGATATTGAAAACTTGAATCGTTTTTTGTCTTACCCTCGAATCCACTACCCACGAAGTTAGACATATACATATATGTATATATATATATATATATACAAAAATTCACAAACTGAGATAACATACGAGTATATACAACTATTTACATCTATTCACAATGAAGTCCGAATTAAATTTAAAAAATCTAAAAATAATCAGTACTCGAGGTGTTTAATCAAGCTTTTATCAATGTTCTGTACAAACTGATGGGGTCAGCACATTGGTGGAGAAGCAGGTGAGTACCTTTTGACATCTGTTATTAATAATAACTCACTGACTTGCCTATTGTATGGTCCCACAGTTTCCACCGAGGAAGAGATGCCGCAAGCGCTCTCGAAATATTTGGATTAACCATTTGAATAATAAAATAAATTACTGGAAAGAAGCAATTCAATTTATTTATTCTTTATCAATAAAAAAATTAATATATCCAGTACACACCAAGCCAGCAAAATTCTTATGAAAATCTTTTATATTTCTGCAGAGTGACAACGTCTCCATACCAAATTTTTTAATAATAAAATTGTTAATAATGAGGTTAATTTCGATTAAGAATCTTTGTTTTGATAATATTAATAAAAAGAATATTTAGATAATTTTTTCTCATTATAAAAACATTTATTTAACACAAAAAAGATTTCAACAAATGGAGTTGGAATTCTACACTAGTGGTTTTGTCATATTCTGTTGGCTACAAATACCTTTTTATTTTTACATTTATGAATAACTAATTAAATAGATTGTCAAATCTATCGAAAAATGTATCATTCGATTCATAAAAGTTGAATTATTGATCTATATAAATTTGTTAAAAATCGTATAATTTGCTTAGAAGTTATAGCCCTTTTAAAAGCTCGGTCCATTTACTTCCATTTTAAAAAGATAATTTTCAATAATTTATTTCTCGATAGTGGGACAGACGATCAACTTCAAATTTCGGGAATAAATATTTAATGTATCAATGATTCGATGGTAAAAATTTGAGAATTTTCTTATAAAAAATGATAAACAGTCCCGAACCTCCTTAAAACAATGCCCAATACTTTCAAAATGAGAAGGAAAGTGACGACATCATCCTCTATAAAAAGAAATCGAATAAAATTATTATAAATTTATAAATTTTAAAAATAACTTTAAATAGCAAAGTTCATTCATTTGTTGAATAAAATTCACAATTCAGTTATGAAAATTTGATCTTGATTTTCACTTTCCAGAAATAAATAAAATATTCAGAAGCAGAGAGTTCTCAAGTTTTCAATTACAAATTTATATCTTATCACCTTATCAGTCATCCGCCCTCGGCATGAACTCGCATCAAATACTTCAGAGTAAATTTTTGGCCTGAATTTCTGCTTGGTTCACATTGGTGATGCTTTAAGTATCATCACCACTAAAAATTATTTAATTTTATTTTTATACATTAATTTAAAAATATTTAATTAATTTTAGAATAAATTAAAATTCGTTTTATTTAAACTTTAGAAAGGTTACAAGGGCGTTTCTTCTCCATTCAATATCTATGTGAAATATTTAAATTAGAATGAAGGTAAAGGGTGAAGGTCTGATAAAAATAAAATTTAGGTTAAATTAATTACAGGAAAAAAAGATTTCTCGGTACGCTGTTTCAAAAATTTTAATGGTATGGAATTTTGAGCTAAAAAATGTGAAACTTTGTAGTGTAGTTTAGTTTATTGAAATAAATCAAAACACATTATATTGAATACAATTAATAGAGATTGTGGTTTTGGTACAAAGTGAAACATCTTTAATAAAGATAAAAGTAAATAAATATTTTATGAGATAGTTAATTTACTATGAGTTAGGTTTTCTAACAAGTACCCTAGAAAACCTAACTCATAGTAAATTAATACTTTCCTAAAATATTTATTTGCTTTTGCTCTTTATTATATTGAATAGTTGAAACAAACAATTTGATAGTTCTTCGATTTTCTTCTGATTTCCTGCATTTTTAAACTTGCAGGTCTTAGAGTAAAAACCTGAAAAATATAGGACTCCTGCTTTGTGAAATTTTCAAAGATATTGTTCCGTAATTTTTAAAGAAGTTAGGTGTCGGTTCAAGGTGAAACATTTTAATAATAAAAGTAAGTAATAAGTAGGTTTCACAAAAAGTAAAACATATTTTGTTTTATTTTTGTGAAACCTACATTGAAAATTTTATTTACTTTTGATATTGTTCGGGTCAATGAAACTAAAAACTTTTGCTATTATTTATTAAAGTATTAATAACTACATTGAATTGTATAACTTTATTTTTATATTCTGTAAAAATAAATGAAATTTCTATCTATTTTTTTTTTTGTAAATTTGTTTGTTTGTTTTTATAAGCACAAATACTTTGAGATTTGGCATTCTGGTTCGAGAATTTTCTAAATCGAGCTCTAACAAAATCGTAAGTTTTGTGTGACTAATGAAATCTAATAGGTATGTACTTATATACATAAGGCAAATATAGAAAATGCTTTTTCTTATAATTTCAAACATTTCTAAACAAAAAAAATGTCAAAAATAAAAAAGTATGAGTGAATTCAATAAATCAGCCCTCTTATCACTTATCAAGTCTAGCGTACTGAATAAAATTTAGTAAAAGATACAATCTTTAAATTATAAAATTTTTATAAATTAAACAAGCTGGAACACTTAACAAACCACAACTTGAATTGGATTTAAATATGTTGTATCAAAATCACAGAAAGGGGTGTTTGAAATTCTCTGAATTCGGACTTGATTCCGGTACTTTCAATAAAGCCAAAGGTGAAAGCATTTCAGGAAAATATAATTTATTTAAAAGATGAAAGAATATTTAGCGAATAATATTAATTCAATTAATTATTTTGAAATAAAATAAATAAATAAATATACAAAATAATCACTTAAATAAATCTTCGATATATTAGATTAACATGTTACTAATTGAGTTAATGGGATGGGTTTCTCGTAAGGGTTGTTTAAAGCATTGATTTGATAGAGATTTGTCGAAGGGTGACAAACCACTTTGAATTCATTATTAAATAAAAAAACTTTTTTCTAATCTAAATGTTCGATAGAATCATTTGCGAGGGTGGAACTGAAAAATCTTTTTTCTTCTCTCTCGCTCTTTCAAGAGCCGAAGGGTGAATTAAATACACGGGGTAAAAAACCCTTAGAGTATCACTTTTATCTTTAATTAACTCGTTTTTTATAACTCTTTTAGATTTTCATTAAAAGAAATAAAAATAATTTGAATTTAATTTTATGAATTAATATTACGAGGTGGATTTTCAAGGAGAAATACTTTGGATAATTTTTTCCACCCCCACCGTCCTCACCCAGTTGAAATAAAGACGGTTGGCGTATATTTAGTCCGATTATTCCCATCCCTTAAAGGGGTGTAGTTCGTTCTAGCGGAATAACACTTGAAGCGAATTAAAGATTTATTCTTCCAAATAAGATATGTCACATATTTTTTGGACTTTTTCTGTTAACATCGTCCACGGAAAATAATAAAAAAATTAATTACTTTTGTTGAGCTTTTCGCACATGTTTTTTGTCAGGTGGTTTTGACAAAATAGGAACAAATTTAGATTTCCTCATTGAATATAAAATACAATTACATGGATGGAACTTAATTAAAAAATCTCTACAAATAAAATGAAATTATATTTTTTTTCCTATTTAAATAATTATTTTCTCAGTAAGAGGTGAAAAATATTTACACGAGAAAATTTAATTATTATTAAATAAGAGAAATCGGCTTAGGAAATTTATAAAGTATTAATATTTATTGATTGGTTATTAATGAAAATTTATAAAAGTATTACCTAGGTACTATTCATGATACATAATTTATGAGAATTAATATTATAATAAGATAGTGGTAAAAAAAATTAAAAAGACTCCTAATAAAGTAATGCCACAGAAGGTTTTTACACGAAATCTTGATTCTCAGAGAAATAAAAATAAAAATTTATTTAATTCCAAATTGAATTTAAGTGGTGTTAAGTATGGATATTTGGATAGAATTTTTAATATCAATTTTGTTACGGGAGAATAGTGTGGGTTCTTGGTGAAATATTTAAAGAAAATTTTGAAACTTTTTAAAAATTTAATTTAATTTAATTGACACCATGTGGTTCCATAGTCTTTACCTGAGGACCCTTTAAAGTCACGCTTGCCGCGAGACCGATTACAATACTTTACCCATGCTTTGCATTGGATAAAGTAAAAATTAATTAGCTATAGATATCAATTTTTTTCGAAATTAAGAACTCTGTTCTATTTCCAGATCGTACCCAGAAAAAACAGATCTTGTTCTCTAATTAAGAAATAAGTATGATTTTCACCTTCATACTTCCGTTTGTGCTCTCCGCACCCAAAAATGACCACACTCCCACAAATATTTAAAATATTTAGACTTTGAAAGTTTATAATAAGAAAATAAGGACAAGTTTTTATGTGAGACTTTTTTTCATTTATCAGTCAACGTTTCGTCGACTTTGCCGACTTCTTCAGTGTTTCAAATAGTCATGCCACACATTCGTCCAAATTTTCTTTTTATCTTTTAAAAAATTTAGACGAATGTATGGCATGACAATTTGAACCCACTAAGAAGTTGACAAAGTCGACGAAACGTTGGCTGATAAATAAAAAAGTTACTCATAAAAACTTGTCCTTATTTCCCTATTATAAACTTTCAAATTAATACAAATTATGGACGGAAATGATAATAATAATATTTAGAATAGAGTATCCTCTCCATAGTAATTTTCCTGGGAAAATTTACGAAGAAGGTGGTTTCCCATTGCTTTTCTTATTGGTCTTCCTGAATTTCAAAATCTACAATAATTCACGATTGAAAGATTGTAAAAAGTTCGTTCTTGTGATTAAATTAAAAATACATTTCATAAAAAATATTAAGTTGTTTGCTATTAAATAAGTATTATTTAAATTATTTAACAAAATACGTTAATTAACTAATTAATTATTTTATCATTTATGTTTAAATTTAATTTGATTATTTAAAAATGTTTATTCTTAAAAATTATTATGGTACATTTGGGGCTGTTTATTATTAAGTCAGCGGGCGTGCAAGACTTCCAGGTCAGAGGAATAATAAAATCTTTAGAAAGTCTACATTATTATGGATTACTTGCTTCTCAAGTGTAATCAAAATCCCGTCTATACATACCTCAAACGAACTTTCTCAAAGGTAACCTCCTCTATAAAATAATTATTTTCCTCTTCCTATCTAATTTAAATGAGATATTAGTAATAATAATAACCATACATATTTTTCCTTCTAGGAAATTTGAAGAGTTTGATCCAAAGTCATTAAGCTAATGGTTAACTTGAATTTATATTAGTACGAAATTTCCATAAATTAAGAGGAGAAAAGTTTAATTTTAGTTGATCTTCTAAAATAAGTAAATAACTAACACTTAAAAATATTATTAATAATCAAATTAAGCGCTGAGATTAAATGACAAGTATTTAATTATAGATCAATATTAGTAGTAGTAGTACTAGTTAGTGACTATTGGCATTCATGTAAATGGCTCCAAAGACAAATGTTTATTTGTAGTTTTTATATAAGTAGGCAGTAAAATTGTTCATCTTATTTGAAATGGTGTGTATTTGTTGAAGTGAAACTTCTTGTGGCAAGCATCCGGCTTAAAACGATGGGGAGTAAGTAATTCGCAGAGACTGACAGAAAATTTTCTAGAGTTACATTTTTGAAATGAAAATGTTCGACAGAAACATTGTCTACTTATGAGAAATATTTAAGTAGAAAAAAATTGTTAGTGTTAAGCTGCGCATGGTGTTGTCAAGCGGTCACCCATCCAACTACTGAACGAGATGAATTTTGATTATTATAGGATAAGAAGGAGTCCTTTCAACATCGTAAGGTCGTTCACAGCTGTAATTTGGAAATTTTGTTGTTTTTAGCATTTAATTTAATTTATTAAATCATTTAATGGCCTCGGGAACTAAATGCCCATTTAGTCAGTCACACATCAAAATTGGAGGAAGGTCAAAAGATGAAAATTATAGGCCTTTGGACCAAACTGAAACAAATTTTGTACACACAATCTTTGAGTCCCAAAAGAACTAGGAATGCAAAAACTAAACACCCAAAATAGGGAGGAGGGTCGAAAAATGAAAATTCTACGCCTTCGGACCCATCTCAAACAAATTTTGTATACATACCTAATCTTTGGGTCCCTAGGAAAATAGAAATTTAAAAACCAACCACTCAAAATGGGAGAAAGGCTTAAAAATTTAAATTCTAGGATTTTAAACGAATCTTAAGCAAATTTTGAATATAAAATTCGTTGGCCCCAGGGAAACTAGAAATGCAAAAAAAAATTACTGTCGTAAAATAAATATTTTATTTTAAGGGATCTTCAAAACGTGTATTTTGGAAATAAGTGGTATTCAAATTTTTGAAACCATAAGTATAAGTGTGATAAGTGAAAATCATTATAGAAGCCCCTGGAAGTTATGAAATTAAAACACCAGCGAGAACAAGAGATTACAATATATTCTTTTAGACAAATTGATTTTTAAACTTAAAGTTTTAACTTTTCTTTTTTACTTTTTTTAAAGCAATTTGAACCAAACATGTATTTTTTTTTATTTAATTACAATTTGAAGGAGGCCTCGTCCGCGTGGCTATTCATCTTATTAAGTTCCTCTAGACCAGTGTTTCTCAACCTTTTTGGTTGACGGAACACTAAAAATATCTGGAATCAATTTGAGGCAAACATGAATAGGTATAAAAAAATGTAAAATTTGTATCATGAAGAGAAATAAAAAAATAAAATAAAAACTTTTCAATTAAAATTTGTACTATATGATACAAAAAAAAATGAAGTTATTACAAATACTAATTCAAAGTTACAAAACCCATGCAATTTTAATTATTTGTCAAAAACGCTCGTATGGCACATAGGTTGTGAAACACTGGCTTAATAGAGAGCCCAAAATCTAAACAGTTCTCCGCATTGAAAATACAAAAATTTTGCTACAGAACAAACTTTCTAAGACGATTTCTTTTTATGAATTTAATTTTCTATTGAATGATAAAAATGAGAAAAAATTAAAACTTTTTCACGACGTCCGCCTGTTAGAATAAGTATTTTTTTCACATTATTGTCTGAATTTTATTTAAGTCCAATTAAATATTTGTTTCTCTTTATATCGAATATAATTTTGATCCAAGAGCAAAAGACCATTCCTAGAATAATAGAAATTAAAAATTGAATCTTTATTAGTCTGAACAGGTTTTGACTTGTATTTCTTTCACTATAAAGGAATAAGTTAGATAATTCTATCAACACTCTTTTTATTTATTTTCCTCGATCTGATTCTAATGCATGCGCGGATCCAGGGGTGGGGCGATCCGCCCCCCAAAGCATTGGAGATCAATATTTTTTATATGTTTATTTAATTTTTTTTTATAACATAAAAATTTTCAAAATTGAAGAAAATAAAGCTCTATGTGGGCCTGAGGGGGACTTGGACGTCTCCAGCCCCCCCAAAACAGAGGTCTGGATCCGCGCCTGTTCTAATGAAAGAATTGCCCCCCGCACATTTATTAATTCTTAAAAAAAGTGACCAATTTTCCAAGACTCGGGTCGCTACTAATTCCTTATTAATTAATAATCAAATTAAATATAAATTGTTTATTTTATGCCTATATTATGACTTCGCATTAAAATCTCAATATTTTTTTTTCATTTTTATAGCTAGAAGTTTCTCAACATTTTTTGGTTGACGGCACACTAAAAATATCTGGAATCATTTGAATATGAAAAAATGTTAAAGTTGTATGATACAAAAAAAATAGAAAAAAAAAACTAATAAAAATTAATTACAAATACTATTTAAAAGTTACAAAACCCATGCAATTTTAATTATTTGTCAAAAAGCATCGCATCACATTTGACAATCTCTCGCGGCGCACTGGTTGAGAAACACTGCTCTAGACCCATTGTTTATTTATCGCCCAAATGAATGATCAAACTGATGCTTAAGTGTGAGTCGTCTCAAAAATTTATAAAACAAATACCAAATTTGTTTTAAAATATTTGAGGTCATTTAAAATTCTCAGTGGTGGATTCGACGATCTTAAGGCTGTATGAGACTTTGTAAGTACGGCCTTATGAAAGAATCCGAATTTGATATTTCGTGTCTTGATATTTTAGGGAATACCCTTTCTCTATCGCCTTATCCAATTTGAACGGTCAAGTGTTGAATTTTATTATAATATATATAATAATTATAGAAAAAATTCAATAAAAGATACATACCATATGTATTTATAATTTCTCATAATAATACATCTATATTTTATACTAGCTGAGAAGCCCGCCTTCGGCTACGCCTCCAGGACGCACGCCAACGCCATTCCACCTCCACACCCACACTGCACCCCACTACGCACCCTCCCCATTCGACCCCACACTCACCCTGAACACCAACCTCATTCCACCCGCACCCACCCCGGGCCCCCTTCACCCACCCCCGCACCACACCCCCGAGCCTAAATTTTGGCATTTCATGCTCCCTAGAGGCCCACAGATTATATATACAAAATTTTGTTGAGTTTGGCCCAAGGGCAAGAATTTTCATTTTTTGACTCCCGCCCCCATTTTGGGTGGTTAATCTTTGCATTTCTAGCCTTCTAGTGGCGCACAGATTATGTATACACAATTTGGTTGAGTTTGGTCCAAGGGCAAGAAAGATACGAAGCCTTTTGTGTTTTAGACCACAAAATTAAAAATCCCACATTTTTTCAGTTCAGGGGTCAAATTTCAAAAAAATAAAAAAAACATTCCCGAGATTTAGAATTAATAAACCTATGTACCAGATTTGAATGGTAAAACTTAAAAATTCGAGAAGATTAGAGCACTATAAAAATTTCAAAAATTTGCACCAAAATGACTATATCTCCCTTTCGGGGACAAATAGAACAAAATACTCAAAATGTTTTTTTGTATTTCAATTCTTCACTAAACTAAACCCATATCGATATCTTTTCAGGTTTAAGAGATCTTGAAAAACTGTGAAAACACATTTAGGGGTCCTTTCTACCTTTAGGGTTCTAATTTCAAAAATACCTTCTTAGCACACCCATAAATCTGTTTGAAAGAATATACACTCCAAATTTCATCTTTCTAGGTCAAGTGGTTTAGGCTGTGTGTTGATAGATGAATGGAGAAACATCACCTTCTCTTTTTATATATATATATATATATATATATATATATATATAATAAAAAAATTGGGGCTTGAAAAAGAACTTACCATGAATTTATGTTTGAGTCCCTGATAAGGAGATAAAAATTATATTTTTCTATAGTAACAATGCTTTTTAAATAAAAAATAAATACTAATTTCATGATCATTGCTAGCGGAAAGCATCGTAACAAAAATATTTCTTCTTTGCTATTTTATTAGAAAATTTATTTAATAGAGTTAATTGTTCGTATCATAATTTTGATTATGATAATGGCATGCAATGGAAAAATATAATTAATAAATAAATAGAATTAATTTTTATATTTTTGGTAGAGTAATTAAAACACCAAAGCCTCAGGAGACAATAAGCAATAAAAGGAAACGCAATTATTATCATTTTAATTAGAGATTTAGCCAAGTGTTTAAAACTGCAGGTCATAATATTCAAATTAAAAGAGCAAAAATAATCACAATATACATTCCAATTATTTATTTATTTTATTTTTTAACCATAATGTAATTCAATAAAATTCCACAACAAATTTTTTTTTGCAATACAAAATTAATTAATTAAAAATCCTTGTATTCAAACAAATAAACTTTAATTAAAAATATAATTCAAAATTTAAAACCAAATTTTTAAGGCTGATAGCTAATAATATTAAAATATTTAATATGCAAAAACAGACCACGAATTAATAACAGAGAATTAAGCGGGTGAAAAAAAATGGATTGGGAACCGGAAGGGTATTTTCAGTCAGGAAAACGTGCCATACCCCAATACCCTCTGACTGCTGGCAAAATATTTATTTTAAGAGGCGTAAAATAATGTAAAAATGGTATCCACCACCCACTGTACATCGACACTGACATTTATTTAATTAATTATAAATTATTTCAATGGGCCATTTGTATATTTATATTCTATTTTAAAGGCAATGAAAATGAAATGTTGTCATATATTATAATTAATATAGAGAAATTAAAAATACATATATATATATATATATTTATTTTTAAGTTTAAAATCATTTGTAGATATATATGAAATACTAAATACTATATTATTTTGTAGTTCGTCAATTTTCAGCTATAATTTATTTGGATAAATAATTTTCTACAAAATTATATATTGAGATAGATTCAAGAATTGCAAGTATTTGAATTCAACCTAATTTTCAAATTTTTTGTTATGAATTAAATGAATTCGATAATGTAGGTATATTACTTTACCATACAGGGTATGGTTAAGTATTGTAATCGTTCATGAAAAAATTTGTTTGTTTCCTTTTTTTTCAAAATATCTCAAAAACGGCTGAAACTATTTTGATGAAAAAAATTGAGCAAAACCAGGGCTTTTCGGTCTACAAAAAAGCCTTAATAAGTGAACATCGAAAAAATTATATTTTTCGAGATAATAATTGTTTTGTCAAAATGTCTGTTAGCTGAGTTAGTCTGTGCGTTACCAAATTTTGTGGACGAGCTAGCTCAAAAACTAGTGTGAATATCGAAACCAAATTTCACAAGTAGTTTTGGTCCATTTAGATTAAGAGCTGATTAGATTTTGGTGCATATCGACCCAAAATTAAGGGGGGTGGAGGGGGTGTTAAAAATTAAAAATCTAGGCCATTTGAGAAAACTCAACCAAATTTTGTATACACAATCAGTGGGACCCCAGAAATCTAAAAATGTAAAAACTAACCGCCCAAAATGAGGTGGGAGGGGGGGTTAAAAATGAAAATCTTGTCCATTTACCAAACTCAACGAAATTCTCTATACATAAACATTGGGACCCCAAAAGTCTAAAAATCCAAAAATTAACCGCCCGAAATGGGGGGGGGGTCAAAAAATGAAAATCTAGGCCCTTGTACCAAACTCAACCAAATTTTGTATACATAATCAGTGGACACCCAGAAGTCTAAAAATACAAAAATTAACCCCCAAAATGGGGAAGGGAGGAGGGTGTAGGGTCAAAAAATGAAAATCTAAGCTCTTGTACCTAACTCAACCAAATTTTGTATAAATAATCATTGGGCTCACAGTAATCTAAAAATGCAAAAACTAACCCCCCACCCCTACATGATTATAAATAATTTTATTAAATATTAAATATAAATGAGGGGCAAGGTTGTATGGTAAAGTCAAGTGGATGGCCGCATCAGAACACGTCAGATTATTTTTATTATTATTAAAAATTTTACTCAATAAAAATTAAAAAGTCTTTTCAAACGCTATAGACAATGGAAAATGATTGTGACGTCAATATTATACATATGTACATATTCTGTTGAATCATACTAATAGCCGGAAACTAATGAAATACTTGTCGTACATGAAGTATACTTTTCAATACGTATAGGTAAATCTATTTATCTATTCTCACACGTCTTTCATCGGATCATTCATGATCTTTCGAGGCGTTCCAAATTACATGATTTTATTTAAATTATGTTGCCATTTTTATAATAATAGATGAATGTAAAAAAAATTAAATCAATGAAGTATAAAATTTTAAATTAATCAAAGTTATTATATTTTTTGTGAAAATTTCATTTGTTATGATGATTTTAAACAGGAAACGCTCTGGGTGGTCCTTATTTTGGGTATTTTCGAATTTTTACGCTGACAGAAGCTCACATGGTTCGAAAAAAATATCCCCCATGTTTCAAGTCTCTACTTTAATTTTAACCTGTGCCGCATAGCGATGCAAGCTTCCCATTTAAATAACATGGGGTTTTTGCTATTGGACGATCAATTTTTTATTCTGGCAAAAGTAATGGCTCAAAAAATTTGAAACTCTGTAAGCTTTATCCGTATAATAGTAGCTATCTCTAAGAATTTTTACAGATTTTTAGGAGTCTATAAATTACTAACATTAAGATATAGCATTATTTTATCTAGCTGTAACTCCAAAATTATAATAGCTAAAAATATGGAAACATTCTGAAGTATAGCTACTAGTATAAGGATAAAGTCTACAGAGTTTCAAATTTTTTGAGCCATTACTTTGACCAGATTAAAAAATTGATCATTCAATGCCAAAAACCCCATGTTATTTAGATGGGAAACTTGCATCGCTGTGCCGCATAGGTTAAAATTGAGATAGAGATTTGGAACTTGAGTGATATTTTTTTTTTTATTTCGAACTTTATGTGCCTCTGTCAACGTAAAAATTCGAAAATACCCAAAATAAGGACCACCCAAGAAAGGTAGGGAATTCTTACTCTAGTTGAATTTTGATGAAATAAGTTAATGATCTCAAATGAAAAAAAAATAAACTTTTTTCTCAGTCTGATCTCGCCAAAAACATCAGGGATTGTAGTTGTAATCTTTTGAGCGATATATCATCCGAATCATGACATTATTGTCATCGATTTGAACGAAATGTCATCTTGATAAAACATCCCTGTTATTAATATTCCCTATTCTAAAGCGTAAGTTGAGGCTGGTCAATATTTATTTGAGATTAAATTATATCACACAAATAAATTAATTTTACATACATTTATTCTATTTAACATATAAAATATAAAAAACCTGGAAAAATAAAATTATAATTAAACACCTCCCAATTAATCACATCACCAAAAAAATGGAAAATATATATTTTTTTAAGCCTAAAGTGTAATAACACGAGAGTAAAGATAAATAAGTATAAATCAAATTAGAAAATAAAAAAATTGTCTATATATTTTTTCCCCTTCAGTTTGATTGAAAAATATTTATTTTACTTCCTCCCAAGTCTAAAGTCAAGCTACATTGTTAATTAATTTTAAAATAAGGACAAAAAGCCTTGAAGCCGATGATTATTCAAAGTCTTTGATGATGAATAAATTTATTAACTCGCTAAGAAGGATTATTCATAATTCATAGAACAACGCCTTTGAAGGGGCTCCTGACCCTCTCTTGAGATAAGATTTCAATTTCTGCCATAATAGAGCACTATAGCATCCAAAGATTAGAATATTGAAATTGTTTTTCGAGGAGAGTCAAAACAATTTTCCACATGAAGAGCTATATACATTTTATACAAGTGAATAGAAGTTTGAAACAACATTCAGGCTCAGTTGGGTCAGATGATTTTTATCAAGTAATCTGTATTGATCTTCACAAACAAGAAATAATTATTGTATTAATAAAAGAGAATATTGAATGAAAAATTGAAAATTGAATACTTAGTAGGTCATTTTTGTGCAAATTTTGGTGATTTGGCATTTTTTTCGTCAGTGAACGGCTTGAGATAGAAAACTACTTGGCACAAAGATACAGCTTATTAATAAAAATTTTCTACCAAATTTTTACTATTATAGCTACTAGAGCAGCCCATTTAACAATTCGATTTTTATTACTTTTAGAATCTTTAAGATTTGAAACAAGTGAGTTCAAAACATATCAGTTCTTCGTTTTAGAAATACAAAGATTTTGGCTTCAGAATGAACTTTCCACGACCTTCTTTTTTTATATTAAAATACAAGCAGACATTTTAATAAGATTTTAGATTTGGTGTAAAATTACTCGCCCAAATTACTTGTTCATTTCAAGATTATTTTTTCTTTTTCTGAATTTGTGGATTTTTCATCTGAAATTTTTGATACTAGAAAGCCAAAAATCTAATCCATTTTTAATATTGAAATAAAAACGAATATCTTGGTTGTAGAACGACATTTAAACTTATCTGAATTATATAAATTGTATATGCACATATTTATATTTGCTATATAGGTATAAATGTTTATGTTTATTTGCATCAAGAGAGAACATACTAGTAGGTTATGACAATTTTTCTTTAAAGAAATGCAAAAACTAACCACCCAAAAAGGGAAGGGTCAAACAATGAAAATTCTAAGCCTTTGGAACAAACTCAACCTTATTTTATATACGTAATCAGTGGACCAAATAAGAGTAGAAATGCAAAAACTAACCATCCAAAATGAGGGGAGGGCCAAAAAATGAAAATTCTAAGCCTTTGGACCAAACTCAACTAATTTTTTTATAATCTATAGGGCACCTAAAAAGCTATAAAAGTGGAGGATGATCGGAGGTGTGTGGGGTGGAGAGTGACTTGAGGTAGAGGGGATGGGGTCTAGGGGGCGAAGTCACGACGAAGGCGGGCGTCGCAGCTAGTTTATATGTATAATTGTTTGTTTGTATCTTTCTTCAATTATTGTAATCATCATATCGGATAATTCTTTTTAATCTACTTTAAATTTCTAGATGATTTAATAAATCCTCTTTTTAGTTTTCTATCCATTTTACATACACACTCACGAACACTCCTAAAATATATATATCAAAGTAGGAGAACGATTGTGATTAAGTAAGTAATGATCCTATTATTGACGGTCGAGCGAAGGAAAATTGTGGGTAGTGGGTGGGTATGGGTGTATGCCTCGCTTTATGGCCCCCTTCTAGATCTGCATCGGCCTAAAACGAGAACCACCCCGAACCCCAGAAGCCCACAGCCCCTTATATTGCTCTATTAGTGTTAGATATACGCCCGCGTTATTTCACTCGGGAGACCCGCGGCCAAGTCCTATCTCTACCTTTTAGATACTAAATTTTGCAGATAAACCTTAAATAGCCGTGTATATAGGCAAGCCGCACTATGATATTCCTATCCTGAGACCGAATAAATACTCAGGTTGGAACGAGATAGAAAGAGCAACTCGAGGTTATAGAATGGTTCCCAAGGCTTTTTGGTTCATTCACTTCTATTGTCTTGCAAGGGTAATGCTAATTTTAGGATTCATATTAATATTTATAGAGCGTTTTATATTTCCAATACAAAATACTTTTAGTCGAAAAATAATCAAGGAGGGTGACAATGAAAATCTTCAAATTCGATTATACGTCATGGACAAAATTAGCGGAACGTGTACCTAATAAATAAAATTTTAGAAAATTTAAATAAAATGTAAAATTTGAGAAAAAAACAATATTTAAGTGAGTTATTAAAATCAATAAAAGTAAGATTAAAAATAATATTTTAACAAATTAATCAAGAATCTAAAAGATAAGAGCCTTCGCTTTAAATATAATAGAATTATAGCTTTTTTTTTGTTCCGCTAATTTTGTCCATGAGTATATTAAGAATAGCTTTTTTATTTGTTCTATTACAATTACATAAAAAGTAAAATAGAGGAGCTTGATAAAATTTCAAGAAACTCTTGAAAGCGTCTCTGGTCAAATAAGTTTAGCGACCACTGCTTTAAAGTAGCCACATTAGTATTAAATTTCAAGGATTTTTACCGCCGGTAATTGGAGGGAAATGTGATATCTTTAAATAAAACGAGGTTTGTGTACAATTTTTGAGTTTTTAGATTTTCTATCTTTTCTATATTCATATCAATTAATTTCAGAGAGATTTTAATTTTGGACATCTTTTGTATTTCGATGTTATTTTAAATATAATAAGGAAAAATCTATTGCTATTTTTACGGTAGATCCTAAATCTTACGCAGCTTTCACGAAGAGGTGACGAATCGATTGCCTACATTCAGGCGTATGGTGTGTACGAGGCTAGCATTTATCTTTACGAATAATCTAAATGTTTTCAAATATTGTTTAGGAATAATCTATACAAATTTAAGTATATGTATAATATATCTATACGTCTATTTTATCGTTGGCCTTCGGAGCGGTTTTTTGAAACATCAAAGAAGGCCAATGTTGCGCAACGAAAGTGCTGAGTGGCTAGGTGGCGTTTATACAAGGCCATCTACATTGGCCCAACTCTTAGGCCACTGAATGGAGACACTGTCAAATCAACACGTTTTACTTTTGATCAACATGGCCAACATCATTGGATCACGTTGGGCCATGGTGTAGAAGGGTCATAATTTATTATTATTGGTCGAAAAATTATAGATCGATTCCAAAGATTATACAAAAATAGTCTTAAAATTGATAAAATTAATATAAATTTTTTTAAGAAAATGAGAGATTTAATGATCTTAAAATATACAACGTTATTTGTAGTATAAGCAAAGTATGAAAATCTCAAGCAAGCTCTTTTTACTAACCTGGAAAAATTCTCAAGAAAACTAGTACTAGTACCTACATAAATAAAATAATAAGGATATTAAAAAAAAAACACTTCTCTGCTCAGCCCTACGGACTGTGGTGTTCCTTAGCATGGTTAATTCTTGGAATGCTCCATATGTCTCTAAAGCCTAGTTTACATTAGTCAAGTAAACGGTAAAGTAAAGAGGCGAGTTTAAAAAGCATGTACAGCTCGACTAGTGTAAACAGTTGGTGAAGTAAAAAGTAAATGGGCGAGTACTGGGCGAGTCAAGTGGTCGAGCGGAGAGTATAGTAACTCGCCCACTCGCCCACCGAGAGAAGCCATTTTGGCACAAAATGATATACAGGATATCTTAACACGGTAGAGACTAAATATTTTACCATCTCACAGAGTAAATATTTTACCACCTCACAGAACCTAAATTTCACCAACTTCAACCAACATACAACAAAGCTACTCCTTAACGTCCTCAGTTGCAAGTTCCTTGAGAAGAAGTGCAGAGGCACCTAATTGGCCTCTCCTTCCTATCCAGCCACGTACCCACACCGCATAAATACCTCCACAAAAATCGAGGGCAAGTCGAGTACTGGCCCGAGTACAGGGCCCAGTTCACTAGGCCAAGCTAGTTGACTAACGTGAACTAGGCTTAAGAGTCTAAGGGCTTCAAACATATCAAATCCCAATACTCAAGTCATTCTTTATCTATTTCAGTGATCTCCAAACTTTTTTGACAGCATATACCCTTATGACGAAAATAAAAATAAAATGCGTGTGCCAAAAATGATTTTTTTTCAGGAAAATGGAAAAAAAAGCAGAAAATCAAGTTATTTTTTTATTTATTTATTTTAAATGAAACAATATATTGTGTATATACATGCAATTAGCTAAATTACAAGAGGATATAAAGTATTTTGAAGAGAAATCTGCGTACCACTAGAATTTTCTGCGTACCCATAGGGATAAGCGTACCCCACTTTGGAGATCACTGGTCTATTCCATGAGATTCATCTGGATTCACACCTTGCGTTTGTTCCTTAAATAGGAAGTTTTTTACGGGTGGGATTTTTAACCCACGTCGTTTCCCTTTACTCGCCTTTTACGACAATGAGGGAATACTGTGGACCTATTCTACTCCTGGTCCACAGGAAGTCTTTAAAAATGCGCTAAAATTCAAAAAATATATCTTCTCTCTTCTCTTGACTAAAAACGAGAGTGTGGGGGTTATTTTCTTATTATTATTATTATTTATTTAAATAACTCTTGCTTTTAATCGAATTTCGAGATCACATATACATAATTTACAATTTAATTTAAATCAATCCGGAAATAAACAAGAATAAACATTGATCCTTTTGAACCCTGAAGATGGAGGAGAATCCTCCGAAACATCGGTTTCGAAATGATATACGTATAATGGAAAAATATTTCCAATAAATATTATTGGTTGGAAGTAGTCTCTTTGTTTATTTCGGACTGCCTTCAATTAAATCCTGAGATAATTTTAATATATGTATTTTTATTTTTTATCTTTTAGTCTTATTCTCGTTTGATTGATAATACCAAAAAAGTGTTTGTTATAGAAAACAATTTAAACATATATTTTATTTCCTAACTCTAACTTTTTTGTTACACTTCCAGTGAAACAATAAAATACTTTTTTGCGAATTTTTTTTTGCCTAAGTATAGTAAATTTATTAAAGAACATAATATTAAAAGCTTAACAGTTTGTTGAAGTTATTATAATCATAAACCTAACTGCCAATCTAAGGGAGAGTGTAATTTAACCATGAACAAATTGTATGAGTCTCAGCTCGTCAATAATGCTAATTCGTGGGGACCGCGATTACACCGCTCTTTACGGCTAAATCTCTTACTGGTTATATCTCGGTCATATTTTCCCTATTACTCTAAATAAATCATTATTTATAATTCATTTGATACTTAGTTAGAAGAAAAAGGGGTGGGTTTTCGACCAGCAAAATCAACAACCTAGATACCATGACCATTAAATTGATAAATATAATTTTGAAAAAAATATTTTAAATATATATTTAAAAAAAAATGTATTTTAAATATAAATTTAAAAAAAAATATGAAAGTTTCTAAAAACTTTACGTTATGAATGAGGCCAATCGCTATCCGGGTAATGGGTAGTCCTTTGGGTTGATCCATCTGACATATAGGCGAATCCATCAAATAAATAAAATACACCTAATAAAATCTTTAATAATCTTTGTTAATGCCCATTTTAAATTTTAAATTGAATTTAATCTATGGGCTTATTTATACTTCGTATAGAGTTTTGAAAAAATTACATTTTTCTCAAAATTCTTCAAATCACTTGTTTCATAATTCTATTTTTAATGTTTGATGGAATAAATTTGAATTTATCATATATACCGTATATCATGTATACAGTGAAACCCCTCAAATCCGAGCTAATTGGGGGTGTTCGGATTTCAATTTGTTCGGATTAGCCGAAAGCAGCTTCGACAATTAAAGATAACTGATATCAAGTGAAAAATTAAGTGATATTTTCTGTTTCTATTATTATTTCATTGTTTTTGCAAATTGATTAACCAAAAGAATTTCAATAACCAACTTTTACCGTTTTTCAATCCTAGATGACATATATGTAGAAACATTTACACACTTGGTTAGAGTATGCTAACTGTACTTCTTTGTTAATTTTTCAACTAATTATGTAAAATAAGGTATAATGTAGAATATAAACATAATTTAAAATAAACATAATTGTTTTATGACTAAATAAATAATTTTCTCTTTTTTGCGTTCGGATTTCCCGGGATTTTATGATTTCGAGGGGTTCGGATTTGAGGAGTTTCACTGTATTATTTTTTAATGATGAGGAACCAATTTACCACCCTAAATGTAATAGGAGATTGTTTCTAGCTCAATCGATTGTCTGGTCCATCATAGAGCTGTATTCACAATTTCTTATTAACGAATCTCCTCCCGAAAAATGCGATTTTCAAATATTGAACCCCCCTAGGTGGTAAAATATATACAGATCGAAAAACGCACTAGCAAACTCGTTTATCCCTATGATTTCTAGAGACTGGAACACCTTTCTTTCCGCAATCTTGCAAATCTAAGGGAAATCTCTAGTGTTTTAAGGCCCGCTCTACAAGTACCTTCAACTCCGACCCTATCCCTGAAATTTCTTCCTCTTCTTTTCCCTATGCAAAAGACAGCCCTGACATAGAGGTGTTGCACCTAGGGATGGCAAATTATTTTAATATATCGATATTTCGAAATTAGCTATAACTTATATATCGATACATAAATATATCGCAGCAAATATATCGATATATTTTTATTAATTATTTTTTAGATATTAACATATCAAAAACTATCAAGAAATTGTAACTTATTAACATCCTATGATAGTAAAAATAAATTAATCTAATAAATACAATTTTTTTATATTCAGAGCTAGTTTCACCTAAGGTTATATAACAAAAAGAGAAGGGCGATGAAGATCAATTAATTATGATGAATTTATTTAAAATAATCAATACTTTAAAATTAAAATAAAAAATACGGAATATAATATGTCTATTATTGATTTACAATGACTGCTAATATTTATTTTTTTTAAGCTAATAATATATTATTTAACTAATACTTTCTTACTTTGTTTATTTTTTGTAATCACAAATACAAATTATATTGTTCTAGTATTATGGTATTTTTTCCGCCACTCTATTACAATAAATGCCAAGAATTTTTTATTTTTTGAGTTAAGAGTAATTTTTAATAGTTGTAATGCGAAATAAAAATTTCTTATAAAATTGTGCAATTCAAAAATTGCAGCAGTTTTTTGGTATTTGCAAGTGAAAAAACATTCCGATATATTTTTCGATATATATCACAAGACATATATCGATATTTGATATATATCGCAAGAGTATATCGATACTTATATATCGATACATTTTGGAAATATATCGATATAAAACAATAATCGATATATCGTTGCCATCCCTAGTTGTACCTTCTTGGTTAGACACTTTTCCTCATTAAGAGATAGCTAAGATAAAAAAACTTTGCAATACCTATAGAAGTTAAAATTATCTCTTTCTTTGGAACAGCGCAACCCTTCATCAGAATTAGGAAACGATATGTCGTTAATAAACAAGGAAACTTTATCAAATTTTTTAATTTCACAATGGGTGGTCCAGCCCAAAAGATCAGCCTTTGATTTGACGGTGAAGAGATTTTGAAAGTTTGCGAATTGCGTGCTTCGTCTAAATGAGGGAGGCTTTAGGGATTAATCATCAATTATGAACATTTTATTGAATCTAATCCCTAAAGGATAATTAAATAAAAAAACTAATGTTTGTCAGTAAATTCTCTTTGGAGATTTATAATTGTCAAAGATCACACCGGATATTTGTTTGAATAAATTAAATAATGATCCGAATTGAAGTCTGATTAATTTTGAATGGAAGAGTATTAAAGAGAGAAAGAGAGAGTAATATTTTATAGAGATATTTGCAATATATTTAACAATTTTATTAGCTTAGTTGGTATGAAATATAATAATAAAATCGTATTGCAAATAAAAGAAAACTACAATAAATGGATCATTGGCAAAAATAAATATTTTTATCTCTAATTAATAAATTATTAATAATTGTTATGGAAAATATTTTTCAAAAAAACGATGATAAATCTAAATTTATGATTTTGTTTATTTAATGTAATATAAACAAATTATATCAAATAGAATGGAATTTTATTATTATGAACATCAAAAATAATTTTTCGCATTTTAAAATATATTGAATTTAAAATTGTCATTAATTAATCATTGGATGATTTATAATGCAACAATGTTTTTATATAACATTTTGGGATTATATGGTTTTAAAAAAGGTTCAATCCTATTTACTGAGTGGAAGCTGTTAATATTAGGCAATGGTGCTCTGTATATTATGAACCGCCCTCGGGAGAACGAAATAAATTCATCCACGGAAGGGAAGGGAGGGAAGAAGGGGGGGGGGTGTAATTTTTCGGTCTTTATTTTCAATCTGTTTCCCTGAGTCTTTTAAAATTAATTTTTCACCAGTTAGCCCCAGGAGCACCCCTGCCACCCCTTTGGCCCGGTTTCTCGCCCTTGCGCCAAGCGGTTCTCTCGGGCCATTTTCCTCGGACTCATTTTAGGATAATTACCAGTCGTGTTTTGTTCGCAATGAAAAAAAGAAGTTGAAAAATGTTCGCGGTTTTCGCTCAGCAATAAAAAATCAACTTTTGGCAAAATTTCCAAAGCATTGTCGCGAATTTTCAAATTAAAAAAAGTCACGTCGTTTTCAGAGAGAATTTTCAAGGCGTATGAATAATTTATATTTATTAAAAGTAATAAACACTAGGAAAAAGTTTAGGAAAAAGATTAAAATGAATATTCAAATAAAAAGGAAAGTGTCCATCCGCGGAGAGGGTCATCCACACGATTTCATTTTTATCCTGAGCTGGAATAAATAAACCATCCCCTACTCTGCCTTCTGTACTCGGACTTTAATTTATTTTAAGCTCCTTAATAAAAATACTTAGGCTCATTTGCATTTTGGACTAATTTCTCTTCATCTTATAACGTTGAACCCTTTCGTCAATTCCTTTGTCTTTGATTACTAAGGACTGAAATTTCCTTCATGATTCTATTTTTGCAGAGTTTATTAACATATCAATCTTTCTTTTTTGAAGTGAAAACTTCTTTAGGCGGTTTTTTGCTTCAGCCATTGTCGCAAGAGCTTTCAATTGCTTATTAAGAAGTTTGTTTTATAAATCTCCCTTTATAATGTACTTTTCTGACATTTCCATGATAAAATATATACAAGTTACGGACAGTCTTGCCATATTTGTCAAACGGGCACGGGATTGGTTTATAATTGTTCATAAACAGTAAAAAGTTTTGGACCTATGAATTATGAATCCTTATTGTCTGTTCTATATACTCTAGCATTAACTTTTTGCTAGTATTTTGTCGCAAAACAACTACATTAAGAGCTGAAGATTAGATATTATTAAAAATTTTAAATTTAAATTATTATTGTTTATTGCCTAATCTATATATATATAATTAAGGTTTTGTCTGTACAGTGCTCCAAATCACGCCAAATTTTGATTGCACTCGTTTCAAGCAAAGTTATGAACGAAAACACCCTCAAAAACTCCTGTCTGTCTGTCCTGCCGAAGGCGGGCCTTGCAGCTAGTTAATAATATAATATGATTTCAATAATAAATTATATTTGTTTTTGTTTTTCTGGCAAAATGCAAAAATGTCTGTTTTTTAGCAAGAAATGAATGGAATACTTAAATTGTTTATTACAAGAATATTATATAGGGGTAAAAATTAAGAGTTATTTACCTGTGAGTGGCTGTCTGGATAAAGGCCGATCTGTCTCTGAGTCTTTCTGGACAGAAATAAAGCGATAATTGCAAGTGGAAAGAAATCCGTTGCTCGATAAGATAAGCGAGCGGGCCAACATTCTTCGAAATCGAATTCGAATAGAAATTCTCGAATGCATTTTTTTAAACAATTCATTCTTCTTTCTAAATAATATTAAGTTAAATTGGTTACTCTATTTATTTTTCAATTCTATTATAGTAATTCTAGGGAAAATTGAAAACATTTTCAAGACTCGACACGATTTTCTATTCAAAATTTATTTAATTTTTATTTTTAATATGAATTCTTCGAATCGCCCACCCACCAGGCAGGATTTCTTAGCAATGAATTCACGCAAAAATTTTCAATTTATTGGAGTTTACTCCGTAAGAATCGATTTGCATATAAGGAGCCCGGTATGGAAAATTATGGGTAGTAAAATTCAGTCAACGAATGACAGCATTACGTTTTTCGTACGCACACTCTTCTGGTGGTGAAAAAGGGCAACATCATTCAAACATTTTTTAGGCGCGGATTTTAAAATTGACATTGAAAAAATAATCGAAAAAATATTATTATTATATTATATATATAAATATATTATATTATTATATTTCATCGATTTCATCTATCTGGAGGTTCCTAGTATCATTTTAATACAAGAAAATAGCATTTTGATTAAGAAATTTGTAGTTTAAAAGAAATTTTGTGAAAAGATTCAATTTCTCCTCTCCGGGAGCGAATCAACTAGAAATGCCCAAAAGTTTTATTTTTTTCTCATTAGGTATTTATTCAAATCTATTGCAATTTTATATCTATGTATTATTTTGATTTATCTTTTATATCAAAAAATTATTATTAGAAAATTTGGCATTTTAAAGGGTAGTTTATTTGAAGTCCAATTTGAAAAAACGCTATTAACTCAGTTGAAATTTTTTTTAAAAATATGAAATTAATATATATTATAAAACAATTAATTATTAATAATGTAATTTAATTTTGAACAAAATTTAGTACTTTTTGAGAAAATGGTCAAAAACCATCTGAACCGTCAAAAAACGACGTTTTTTGAAAACTCGAGATGCCTTTAAAAAAAGTTAAAAAAGTCATATGAAACGAAATATTGACTTGTGACATGTAGGTGAATTTTAAAATGTTTCTAAAACGGCCTTTCATAGATATTTTTTGGAGTTTTTCACGATTATCTCAAAAAGTACTGAATCGATTTCGTTCAAAATTGAATTAAATTATTAATAATTAATTTTTTTATAATATTTATTAATTTAATATTTAATGCAACTTTCTTATAAATAATTATTTGATATAAAAGATAAATCAAAATAACACAGAAATTTCAAAAGATTTAAATAAATATCTAATGAGTAAAAAATAAATTTTTTTTTTGGCATTTCTAGTTGATTTGCTCCCAGAGAGCAGAAATTGAATGTTTTCATATAATTTCTTTTAAACTACAAAATTCTTAATCCTAATGCTATTTTTTTATATTATAAAGTTAGTATGGGGGAGTCGGGTAGCTCAGTCAGCTAACGCATTGGCTTCGCTTCGGCATCGATCGATTATGACGATGTTGAAGTGGAGTTCCGGGGTTTCATCCTGGCTGGCAAATAAAAATTTCTACAGGCTGAAAACTCGGCTCCCTCACTAACCCTACTAACACTCTACTTATGTGCTGTCTAAATGGGCTTTGTTCCCGGTGACATTAAATAAATAAAAAAAAAAAAGTTAGTATGAACTTCAAGATAGATTAAATCGATAAAATAAGGTCGATTTCTTATTCATTTATAATTATTTTGGTCTGTTATATCGAGAGATGTTTCGCCCCATCGGAGAGACATTTGTTATTGATTCAAGTCCATTCACTCTATATTGGAATATTTTTTAACACGTAAACTATTTATTTTAGACGTTTCAGTCATATTAACTTTTCTGTTTTAAATTAATTTTTTTTGATAAAGGTCATTATATAAATTTGTATACCTCAAAGGGTTAGTCAGTAATGGTGAAATTGGTGTGGAAGGTTAGATAAATATTCTCTAGCGCCGTAGATATTATTCAAATTATTCAAAAATTCTAATGAAGAAACATTTTGATATTTTAATTTCCTAAAAGAAAGTTTATTATCTTATTAGCTCCGACTATTTACATAAGTAGCTAGAGAGGATTCAAATTTCAAATTAAATATTTTTTTATGTAAAAAATAAACATTATTTTTACAAAAATAAACGTGGTTTTAGATAAAGGGTGCTCCTTAGTATGAAGGTGAATATTTTTATTGAAATTCTTGTCATCAACCAAATTCCATATTTTTTGATTCAAAAAATTATCTGGTCTCGAATTATCTAGATGATTTATTAGAGAAGAAATCTTTACTCTGTTACTATCGGTAATTTGTCTTTTCTAAATTGAGTTGAAAATTTTCTTTTAAAAAGAATGTCTTTCTAAAAAAAAAGAAAAATTTTAAATTCTAGTTTTTTGTGATTTTTTTTCAAATCAATTCCTAAAATATGATTTTTTTTAAGAAAACCTTTTTAATTATTTTTTTTTATATAAATTATCAAAATGTAATTTTTATCCTCCAGGAACCACGTACCATTGTCAATATGTTTCAATGTACAGTAAACTAGCGTTTATCTGAGGAATTGGGCGGAGAGGCAACTACGGATAAGATAATATTTCGCGGATAACCTGCAAAATAGTCAAAAAGGGACCCAAATCAACACAAGAATGCGTATGAAAAATGTTTATTCACAGTAGAAGCAGGTTTAAATTATTTTACAAGTTAAATATATGTATGTGTGCACATACTTACATAATTTTTAAAGTTTATTTTTGCACTAAATAATCCGTCACCAGTTTTTGTTATTTCGAGATAAAACACCACTTCTTCACTTGGGATTGAAGTTTTTTCAACACCAGGAAGACCATTAGCGGATAATCCGCCCGCGAGAGTTTACTGTATTTATATTTCCTTCCCTCAATTTTTTCTTTTTGATAAAATTGAATTGTTCTCGAAATGTTTGAAGTTAAATTAAATGTATTTTTTAATTAGTCGTTGATGTTACAAAAAGATCAATATTTCATTCTGTATCAGATATGGTAATATATTTTAACAAGGATAAGGCCCCTGAACGTAAAGTTACAATCGATTGATTCTCTATTTTTTGGAACAGTTTTTTAAACAAATGTGTTGGAAAATTTTCGTTAAAGAAAACTATTTTGTTTCACGAATAGAAATAAATCTATTTTCATGTTGAATTTTCAAATTAATTTTAATTATATTTAGGAAGAAACTCAATCACGATTCAAGTTTAAGAAGCAATTATGTTTCAAGTTTAATTGCGGTGATTGAGCACCCCGTCTATTTCAATTAAGACTGATGTCATCGGCGAAGCAGAAACTCGGGTTGGAAGTCAAAGACAAAGACATTTGAAATGCGTAGAAATACTTACAAACAAATTAATCGGCACTTGACCCAGCCTCTCATTACAAGGTGGGCACGTTTTTTGTGATTTCATTTTTTTTTTTTTTAACTCGGATTGATTATAACATTATAAGTTTCTAGGAACAAATATATATACAATTTTTATAGATTTGGATAATGTGAAGAAAAATGTTCATATTAATTTTACATTTGCTTAGAAATGTTTGTAAATGGGAATAGTTTTTTTTTTTTTATATCAAGGACTTAGATATATGTATGTGTAGTATAACCCATCCAATCATTTGTATTATTTATTCGCTTCGTTCTATGTTACTGTTGGAATACGGACGGGGAATAGATACATAGAATCTACAGTCTTTTAAGACCTCTATCAAAATATACCTTCAACTCCGAGACTCCGACCCAATCCCTGAAATTTCTTCTTCTTTTCACGATACAAGAAGAGTTCACCGCGGACTACAGAGGTTGAACCTTTTTAGTGCAACTTCTTCTCATCAATTTCGTTACCAAAAAAGAACAGTCCAAGTCGTGTTTGCATATCATTGGTTTTGTTTATTTGATCGGGTAAAAAAAGTCGCCTAGTCTAGCACAGTCTATTTCTTACAGAATCTCACAGTGGTCGGTTATACCATTTAAAAATATGAGACTATAGAACTAAATGACATTTTGTGAAATTATTTAGAAATATATGCGCCAAACACCTACAGTTTGAACACAGTACATTAAATAGCTTATTCATTTTGGCGTTTTTAAATATTCATCAGCTAAAATTTGATTTATTCAAATAAATTTTTTTATTGGGTAATGGTGTAATTTTATTTTAAAAGATTTTTTAACCAATACCTACCTATCTAGCAGTGCAAAATTTTATTTTTCCAAATCTGAAAGTGTCTAGGGAAAATTTCATGACAAAAATGAAAAATTTCCAAAAAAAATTTTTTAGATAAAATAGATGTTTTGTTATTATCTTGATTATTAATAAATTATTTTTAATTATATTACCTACTCTGATTAACAGGTACTGATTCGGAATGTTCCTGGAGCAAGAGGCTCAAATTCGAACGAAAAACAAAAAATAAAAATACCTACTTCTTAAAGAATGTATTTCGACGCAGTTGAAATTTATATTCTTATATATTCTTAAGGGCTGATTTTTTTGTGGGGCCAATAATTGGACATTATATCTAAGTAACCAAAGAATTAATTAACCATTTTTTAATAATTTTGTATAAATTTCCAATGAAAAATAGTATTCTTAAAATGTTAGAAGTTTTACTTTGGAGACAGACTGATATCTATATACTAGTATATATAATCCTTAGTGTGTATGTGCGTGATCGACCCACGCTTGAACCTCTGAACGTATCGAAAACATATTCACACCATATGTTTGTTTAGGGCTCCGGATGGTTTATTTAAATTTTGGGCCAAATCGGTTTGATTTGATTTCACACGATTTTACGTAATTAAATTAATTATTCTCAGGTAGAAGAATTCCAATCTTGGGGTTTTAAAAAAGGTTTCTCTTTTCTTTTGTACCCAGGCAGACAATGGGTTTTGGTTAATTCATTGTTCTCAAAGGCCTTGAAGAAGTATTATGATTATATTATAGATATATTTGGTTTTCCCTAAACTTTAGAATAAAAATGTTTCACAGAAATACACCATTCTCTCTTAAGTAAAAAGGAAAATTTATATTTTTAAATGTGATTATTTTATTGTTATTAGTTGGTTAACCTGAGCCTGTCGGAAAGAAACATTCCAAATCTTAATCAATGTTTCTTATTAAATATACATTTCCCAGTATCCCAGTGCATTCAAATTGAAATTTTTATATAATAAATTTAGTTAGTACCTAAATGTCAATTTTTTGTTAAATATGCTCAAAATAAATAATATCTACAATCTATAAAAAATATTTTTTATTTTGCTTTCTCAATGAGATAAATTATTTCTTGAAGCTGATTTTTAATTAATAAAATATATTTAATTAAAATACAGTTGAACAAAATTATATTGCAAACAAACTTTTGGCCGTCTCGAGACGCTGCCCGTCAGGGTCACCCGCCCGGAGGGCCAAGGTGCAGAGGGCGTGCCCTCAGGCACGCCTGACGCAGCTTGTATTATTATAATACCTCAAGATTGGATGAAGGCAATTCAGAAATAAATAAGAGACTATTTCCAACAAATCAGTACACTCTGTTCTATTGATGATGAAACGTCTTAAAATATTCTATATACCATCAAGCACTGAGAAATGAGTCAAGAAGGACCCATCTGAACCCTGAAGAAGGGGGAAGCTCCTCCGAAACGTCCGTTTAAAAATAATATTATAGGAGGAAAACATTTCCAATAAATATTATTTGTTGGAGATAGTGCCTTATTTATTTCTGGACTGCCTTCATCCAATCCTGAGGTATTATTCTTATAGACTGTAACATATGTAATATTTTAGCTTCATTATCCAAAACTGAATGCATTTTGAAGAGGGCAGTACAAGGTTCAAAAAAGGGAGAAAATTATATCTATATTTTTATTCAAAACCGACGTTTCGGAGGTTTCTTCCCTCCTTCTTCAGGGGTTTGAAAGGTTAGTGAAGGGAATACAACGTGACACTCCCCTCTCAGTGGCAGTAATAATATTTCATTATCAGCAGAATTTAGCGTACTCCGAAACATGAATTTTGAATAAAAAGATAGATATAAATTTTGTCTCTTTTTTGAACCTTGGACTTTTTCATAAAAATGCATTCAATTCACTTACCAGTCCGTCTCCAAAAACTTCAATCTTATTATCCAAAATGTTAAGCAATTTAATTTATTTAGCTATTAGTCAATAAAGTGTCGTATTAGAGTTGAAATCTCATTGAGATATCACGAATTAATTGAATTAGGTAGTAAAGGTCAAGAAATAAGGATCGGATATCAAAAACAATCCCATGCCAATTGGTGTCGCTAAGTGGCTATTTGTTTGAGGGCTGCGGGGGTGGATGGCTTGCGGTGGTCCAGTCGTCAGTGGAGTCGATTAAAGAGCGCCTGGCTGGAAGGGCGCCCGGCTGGAAGGCCATCGGCCATCGGTTTCTCTTTAAAGGATGAGGGTCGATGGCCGCCCTATCAACAAACCCTGCCAACTCTAACCTATTGCTGAGGGCGATTGGTTTAAGAGCTGAGCTGCATTCCACATTCACTTTGCCCATTTCGATTGGGTGAAATTTAAAATTATTTATCATTCGGATGAATATTTAATATCTTAATTATCCATGCAATTCCCTTTGGCTTGTTTCAAAGTAAATAATCATCATAGAGCATTAATCAATAAATATATATACAAGAGCTAGTAGTTTATTTCAATAATATATTCTCCCTTTTATGGTCATCTCATTAAAATTTACTTGAAATTTTTGTTCACAAAAATATTAACTAAAATATAATCGAAATTGCTAGAACAAGGTTTTGAAAACAAATAAAAATTGATTAAGTACCTACTTTGGAAAATTTCTTTTAGAAGAATTATTTAAAAAATTAATCATTCAAAATAAAATCAGTAATATTTTAGTTCGATGTATATAAAAAAATAATATTAACGCCTATATGAACACAATAATTGAAAAAAATCATCAAAATAAATATTCCTGTTTATAAAAATGAACATAAATAAATAAATAAATACAACACAATGGCGTGCGGACCACGGAAGCTGTGGATGCGGCGCATCCCTAAAATTTCAAACATTTAGAGTATTTTCATCAATACAATTATAAGGTCAATTCCAAAATTTCAGAAGGATCTTTAAATTTTCAAATTATTATCCGTTATTTCAAAAATTTCAATAAAAAACATTTTTTTTTGAAAAGTTTTCCTATTGGTTCTCGAAATGAAATAAAATTGTTGCCGAGTTTGAAGGGACAATAAAATGAATGAAAAAGGTGCCGATAGAAGGTTTAAAGTCCCTGCTTGGTAGATATATCTTCCAGTTCAAGCATGTCAAAGGCAAGTCTAGACGAGCTTTAGTCGAATAAAAATTATTCTCGCTGAGAAACTATTATTATAAAAACTATAATATTATTTTAAAAAAGAGAACCTTTGGACTAATTTTTTTGTAAGAACTCTCAATATAAGATTGGAATTAGCTAAGAATGCAATAGACAATAAGTCAGCTTGCTAGAATTAATTTCTGACTCCTACCCCCACTCACACAAAGCAGTATCCATTTGGGGCGAAGTTCCTAAAATATATTAAAAAAATCTAATGATAAATTTGAAAAATAACGAAAATGATGCCGTATTCTATGAAATTTCCAAAAAAAGCAAAAATTAAAATAAAATTTCAAAAAATGATGGTAGTTTTTTGGACAGCATCCCCTGGTTGAAAAGTTACCATCAGGTAATGATACATTTCAAGGACAATGCATCAATATGAAAAAATCAGATTTAATCATATTGATAATCAAGAAATCAATTATTATCTAGGCCTGCGATCCCCAAACTTTTTAGCCCTCAAAACGAAAAAAATGAATAAAATTTAATACTTCCTACAACTCTCAGTTTTCCTTTTGAAAAATAATAGATAATTTCTATATCTGCAGAAGTAGGAGTAAAAAATTATTAAAATTGTTTATACTTCCAACAAATTTTTTTTACAATTATAATTTCAAATGTAGAGCCGCCTATTGTCATATGGACAAACTTTAAATGAAAAACAAACTCACCTTATCAGAGATGAAAATTAAATCAACTAATATGGCTTATGGCCACTACTTGACACACTATTTTTTATGTTATTTGAAATAATCATACCAATTTTCTTCTTTCAAATTATTTTAATTTGGGTTTTCTCCACGTCGTTTTTAGAAACCCGATGAAAAGCAAAAAGAGGCTCAGACTAAATAGGTATAAGTACTCCCTGTTCTATAATTTCAATCAAAAGATTAGAGTACTTCTTCTAGTCAGAGTTATCTTAAGTTGTTTTTTTATGAAATTGATGAGAGAAGGAGTTACACAAAAAAATGCATCCCCTAAAGGCCTGGCTTGGCCCCTCCATCGTGAAAACTTGAAAAGAAGAAGAAGAGGGTATTTTATGGGGTGAGTAGTAGTGGAAGGTATCTGTGGATGGGAGTCTTAAACAACTGAAGGTTATAAGTCGCGGGGGAAAACGGTAGCTGAAAACGAGTTCCAGGCTCTGAAGGTCATAGGGGCAAAAGAGTTGGCGAAAGCGCTGGTTCGATTTCTATCCAATTTGACAGCGAAGGGGTGCTGAGTTTACGAAAACTGCGTGTTTCTAGCAAAGAGGGCTCTAGGGGGGGATAATTGATTTTAGCTCGACTGAACAGACCCCATGATATCTATAGTACAGGGAAAGGGCAGAAGCGGTTCTACGCTGAGCCAGGGAGTCGAGTGAGTTAAGCCCGATACACACAAGGCTTTTTCCTTTACCTGTTTTTGAGATGGGAGCTCTGGTTTGCAATTTGGAGACCTGTCTGGATCGAAATGACGTCACTCCTGGCTGTCTTTCTGGCTAGCTTGCTTGATTTAAAAGATAGGACATTCTATTTTCCGACTTGGTCCTGGGATGCTTTTGAGTAGGAACAAGGGGACAAAAAATTATTAAAACAAGCCTCGTGTGCAGCGGCCTAAAGTTAGGGGAGGGTCTCCTATTAGTTGAATTGCTAGCTTCTGAATTGTTTCCAATGTGGCAAGAGAATGCTTGGAGGCCCCTCTCTACAGATGAGAATCATATTCGAGACAGGGACGAATTTGAACCTTATACAGTCTAAGAAGTAGGTAAGTTTCAAAGCTCTGAGACTATAATAATATTAATATATCACTTTTAACTAAACCAAAAAATACCAAGCAACGCTCGGGCCGACAGGTATTATGGTTATCGGCTTAAGATTAAAAACTATTATATATTTAGATTTAAAATATTATACACATTGCAAATTTTTTAGGAATTCAAATAGTGAAATGGAATTCAAATGATGGCTAATATATCTTTGACAAACGGGATCTCCCCCTCATAAAAAAAATGTGCGATAGGATCTACAAACAAAATTCTTTTACCTGTCACATTTTTATTTCGCTTATCTTTACAAACAATATATTATAGATCAAATCAAATATCAAGATAAATATATCTCCCCTCTCCACTCGCTTCTTCTTGTTCTTCTTTGAAATGACATGATTTTAATAATTCTTTAAGATTCTCAAACCAGATAACAAATGTTTTGCATTCTAATATATCAATTGTTTTTTCGATGCCATTTGAAATGAAAAAAAAAAAACGAAAAAAAGAAATACACCCAGGTAAAATTGTTTCCTTTATTTATTTTCCGACATGGAAAATAAAACAGTTGCTTAAAAAGAAAAAAGAACACATTGCAAAATAAATGTTTCAGTAGCTGAACGAGGTTGGAATTTGTAAGAAGGAATCCAAACGAGAATCGCTCTCCATTTGAACAACGCGAAGTTTAATTAAATTAATATCACTCATAAAGTGTTACACTTTCCAAAATTTAATAACAATAATATTAGAAATAGTATATAGAGTAATAAAATTAATTTCACACCTATCTAATATAATATTATGATAGCTAGATTCCTTTTGAGAGAATGTGGAGAACTCTAAGAATTGCTCGAAGAGATACTCAACAAGTCAGATAAGTGTCTTAACGATTCTAGACAAAATATATATTATACGAAAGTTGATTAGAAAAAATCTATGGCTCAAATCGGGATAGATTATTATTATTAATAATTGATTTTTTAATGCGCATCGACTAAGGTCATTGGCGTCAGAAATTGTGATGGAATAATATTTCTTGAGACGGTAAAAAAGTATACAGAAACAGAATATATCAACAACAAAGATCCGTAGGTCTTTCTACACTTTTTCCAATTTTATTTCAGAAAATATCAAGTTATATATATATCCGCGATTCTTTTACGGATGACTCCGCATATCGCATCCCGCTTTCCACCTCTCTCTATCATTCCAATCTCCCTCGTGTAGTCCCCGGGCATTCATCGCACTCAGCACGTCCTGATGCCAGGTCCTCGAGTGTCGTCCGCGTTTTCTCTTCTCCACAGGAACCCATTGCCACACTTGCTGCGACCATCGACTATCGTCCATCCTCATCAGGTGACCGTACCATCGCAATCGCTTGGTTTTAATTTTGATTATGATGCTTTCTTGTATTTCCATCATTCCCCTTATTGTGTCGATTCTTACGTGGTCGAGCCTCGATATTAAGCAGCTTCGTCGCCAGAAATCCATTTCCACCGCAAGCAGTTTTTGAGATTCCCTCTTATTAATCTCCCACGTCTCGGCACCCACCATAGGTTGTTATACTCTCAACGATTGTTTGGTATATAGTTTTTTTTGTGTTCCGAGTTAATTCCTTATTCCAGAGCACTGAATTAAGTTGTCTTATAGCTCTTTTCCCCTGTCCTATTTTATTATTAATATCTTCCAAGCTCTTTGCATTGGATGTTAGGATCACTCCCAGGTATTTCAAGGATTTACGTCCCTTGACTATCCTCTTATCGATGTTCAGATCCTCCTTCTCCCCATTAGCCACTTTCAGGTATTCAGTTTTATCATAATTTATAGATAAGCTCCATTTATCATATGCCTCTTTTAATTTTTTCAACATGTAAATTGCATTATCTTTCTCTCCAGTTATCATCACTTGATCGTCGGCAAACAACAATGTGTAGAGAATATCTATTGGGACTCCTAGACCCAAACATTTGGTTCTCCATGATGTAAGTGCTCTTTCTATATAGATTTTAAAAAGCGTTGGTGCCATGGCGCACTCTTGTCGAAGTCCTTTCGTGACCAAAAATTCCAGAGAGACCATATTTCCTTGCTTAACTACACTCGTGCAACCAGAATAATAGTTTTTAAGTGCCTTGATGTATATATCCGACACATTGCTATTCTTCATGCTGCTCCACAACTTGTTTTTCGGAACTGTGTCGTATGCCTTCTGTAAGTCTACAAATATCAGATGGGTTCCCAGTCCTCAGGCGGCGAGTTTCTCCATAAGGTTTGCGGAGGGTAAATATCCCGTCTATACACGTTATATCAAGTTAATTTTAGAAAATCACAATTGTAGTTCAGAAATCTCAATTCAATTGCAAAAAATCTGAATAGAAAAATCATTTTAAAGGATTATTTTATCTGCCTGTTTGACTACCATATGTGTCTGGAATAATATAGCCATGTTAACTTAAGAATGAAAAGTCACAGAAAGTTTTTTAGTGTGCCAAATAGTACCTAGTGTTTCCAAAAAGATAAACTGATTTGGGGCCGATTCAAATATTCAAAAATCAGAAAAAAATCTAATGACTTTAAGATAGTTATGGCTAATGTGCTGAAATTTGGCGTTCATATTTATGTAAATCATCTGCACATCTAAGTCAAGTAAGTCCCAGCTTCCTAGCTTAAATTGTTTTCTGAAAAAAAAATATCAAAATCACCAAAATTCCGGACACCTTATCGAGTCTTGTAAGTTTGCAGTTTTTCATCCAATTTTAATTTAGGATTAATAAAATATTAAATAATATGACCACAAAAATGCCTCTCGTACACTGGACCTCTCTTTATGTTAATAAATAATATATATAACAGTGAAGCCATATATTTGCAATTCTAAGAAATCAATTAATTAATTAATTGGAGGAAAAAGTGAAAAATTTTTAAGACTCAGTACGTAGTTGGCAGTTTCGATGAATTACTTATTTTTACGCCGTTTTCTTTACGGAAAGGTTAATTAATGACCGCAATTTCATTGACATTTTTTCAGCTTAACCCCTACTGTTTATTCTAATAAATTAAAAATTTTCAAAAAATAAAATATTTATTTTTTATACAATTTATTAAATGATAATGCAAAACACACCTTTTCGATTGATTATTATTATTTTTTAATATAGAAACGAATTAAAATCTCAATAAAATCAGTCAAAAAATGAAGTTTACTGCATTTTAGAATCAGAAGTTCTAAAGCTAGAAAGCCTAAAATCTAATCAGATCTCCGAATTGTAAATACTAATATTTTAGAACAAGAATGAATATTTTACGATCTTTTCGTTCTTAAGTTTTTGTGGATACTTCCATTCAGACAGATTTGTAGAAACAGACACACATTCACACAGGCAAGAAAAAAATAATATTTACTTAGTTAGTCCTAAGCCTTTTCTACCGTTAGATGTAAGCCAAGAAAAAAAAATAATAATGATTGAAAATGATTTTTCTCCACGTTTTAAAATTTTTTAAAAACAGTTAAAAAAAGTGTAAATTTTTGGATTAATTCAATACTAGGCTCGCCCAGGCTAAGTTTGCATTTGAGTAAAAATGTTTCTTTCGAGGGGTGGTCAGATTGGAAGTAGGTGTACACCTCTTTGGAAGTATTTTGGAGAAGTACTTGGAAATGTTGCGATACTTGGAAATATTTGGAAGTACTTGAAATATTTGGAATTACTTGGAAATATTTGGAATTACTTGGAAATATTTGGAAGTACAAGTGGAAGTAGGTGTACAGCATATTAGGTCGCGGTTCACCCCTCGGTTTCTTTATTACCTATACATCTAAAAGCCAAAGTTAAATATTGTCCTTAATTTCAATAATATTTTTCAAATAATAATCTAAGTAAATCCATCAGCTTCTAATTAAGAAAATTATTTGAGACAATTTCAATTTTATTACTAAAAGCATGATTATTAATCAAAATCTGAGCGATTCTTGGACGAGTAATCAGTCTTAAGCCGAGATCAAATCCAATTTTGAATTTAGAACAGCAGAGCAAGTCAGAAGGTAATTCATCAAGGAACTTCCCAACCTAGGGAAACTTATGTTCTCTTCTCTTCAACTTGCTATGAGTAAATATTGTGTGGTTTAAAATCAAAATCTTCTTAATACATAGCAAAGGAGAATATAATAAAATTCAAGAGTTATTACCGATCATCCAAACTCATTTATATAACTAACTCAAATTTTATAATAAGGACATATGGATAGATATTATAAAGACCTTATAAAGTAAAGCTTCTCAGTCATAAGATCTTGATTAAAAATCTATAAACAGAATCACTTCTTATTTGGAAATGGCAAACTTTCATTACTAAGTTCACCGAAGTTGTTACTTTACATAATCCATACCTTGGTGCTATCTACCCAATAAAACTATAAAACCGATATTTGGCTGCATCTCACTGGACTTGAGTGGTGATACTTAAATAAAACTGAATAGTATAATCTCAAACGCTTAAACCCACTTTATTTTTGAACTCCAGATTATTTATCCATATTTTTACATGCTTTATATTAGCTTCACCTGTATCTATCTATCTATCAATCTATGTATCAATATGACTTTTGTTCTGTTAAATTCTGCAAACATTTCTCTATAAAAATAATTTTTTACCTACTAAATTTAAATGAAATTATATAAGGAATTGATTGGATCGATAATGGAATTGAAATAATTATCGGAAAAGAGGTTTTTTATTTAATTAGTTTTTTCCTCTTATTAAAAATAAGGACTAAAAAGATGATCAAGGACACTCGGTGGTGGAGAAGTAATCTCCGGAGTCGAAGCTAAAATACAATGTATACATTTATTCATGTAAAATAATTGGTTTAATAAAATTTATAAAAAAAAAAAAAAAAAAAAAAAAAATGAAATTATATAAAAAAATTATATTTTTAAAAAACTAAAAAACATGCTTCTAAAAAAGTACAAAATAATGTAATACTTAATCAAAAAGTGCGGGGCGCAGAAACTTTTAATTAATTTTGACAAAGTGCCCCACGCTTTTTGATGGCCATAAGTATTACATTATTTTGTACTTTTTAGAAGCATGTTTTTTAGTTTTTTAAAATATAATTTATTTTTTTACTTTTTACTCTTAATTATTTTTATAGAGAAAATTTTGCGGAATTTAACAGAATGGAATGTATTTATTTTTATTATTTTTATATAATTTCATTTAAATTGAGTAGGTAAACAATTATTTTTATAGAGAAATGTTTGCGGGATTTAACAGAACAAAAGTCACATTGGTAGATAGATGGATAGATACAGGTGAAGCTAATACATCATCATCATCATTGAGTATACAGTCCTAAGACTGGTTTGATGCAACAATCCGTCTCCACTCGACTCTGTCCTCCGCCAGCTGTTTAACCTCTCTAAATGTCTGGCATCCCATATCCCCAATTATTTGGTTGAAATATTCTAATCTGGGTCTTCCCCCTTCCCCTTTTCTTTCCCACCTCCCCCTCCAAGATATCCCTAAGCAGTCCCCCATGTCTCAGTGTGTGCCCCATCATCTGACCTCTTCTCTTCTTCAGACTCTTCCACAAGGTTCTTCTTTCTCCGATTTTTCCAAGAACTTCTTCATTTGTGATTTTATCCATCCATTTGATATTCATCATTCTTCTGTAGCACCACATTTCGAAAGCCTCCAATCTCTTTCTCTCCGCTTTTCCAATTGTCCAGGTTTCACACCCGTACATGGCTATGCTCCATACATATGTCTTCAATAGCAACTTCCTGTTTGCTAAGCTGATTGAGGAGGAGCATAGTAGTTTTTGTTTTGAAGCTAATACAAAGCATGTAAAAATAATTAAGAGTAAAAAGTAAAAAAATAAATAATATTTTATAAAAACTAAAAAACATACAAAATAATGTAATACTTAATCAAAAAGCGTGGGACACTTTGTCGAAATTAATTAAAAGTTTCTGCGCCCCACTCTTTTTGATTAAGTATTACATTATTTTGTACTTTTTCGAAGCATGTTTTTTAGTTTTTTTAAAACATAATTTTTAGTTCATAAGTTTCTAAGTATTAGAAAATATGAATTTTTATTTGATTAATTCATTAACATTTACTTTTCTCTAATCGAATTATTGGTTTAACTCGAACAAATTTTCAATTTATTATTTTATTTTACAAAATAAAACATCACTTTCATAGATATTTTGGTCAACTTCTGCATTTACTGGCAATGTCATTTACTCTAAAGAAGTATAGCTGTTGAGTTTCTAACAAAAATAACTGGTTTGAAATCCCACTATAGCTCTTTAGGCCATGTCAATCAATTTTAATGGAATAAGAAAGACTGTAAAAATACTAATAATATTAATAAGATGGTCATCTACTTGAAAACAAAGCGCACCACATGTCCCTTAACTTTGGTGATCATTTAAACATGCCAAGGCCGTTGACATATCATACTTTATGCACAGCTTATTAGAGTGTACTTGTATTTTATAAGAACATATTAGCTGCGACGCCCGCCTTCATTTTTGACCCTCCCCCCATTTTGGGTGGTTAGTTTTTGTATTTCTAGCCTTTTGGGGATCCACAGAATATGGATACACAATTTGGTTGAGTTTAGTTGAAAGGTCTAGAATTTTCTTTTTGACTCCCCGTTTTAAGTGGTTGTTTTCAAAATTTTTTTAAACAAAAATGTAAAAAATGACATCTTCTACAACTTTGCTTCTAAAAGAATTTGACGAAGAGCCAGCAGTTTATAATCAAATAATTAGGGGGAAGGACATACCTACAGACACTGGTGGGGGGGGGGGGGACATACACCTACCTATATATAAATAAACAGATACAGGCACGAATGCTATTTAGTAGTATGTCTTTACGTTTAATCTTTTTTATTTAACTAATTTAGATAGTATATTGAAATAGTTAAATATCTAAATTATTTTTGGGAAGTTTATTTTTTTGGTAATCTTAATAAAATTTATTTAGGTCAAGCTTGGGATTGAATTATTCTAGGGATGCTCTTTATCTCTTTATCGAAAGGTGTTTCATAAACTAATTATTTCTCCTGGTCCCGGTGTTGTTTACAAGCTCACACAAGTTTTGAAAATTATTTTTTTTTTCATATGCGTTTTTTATTCTTAAGTTAAATATTTTTACTAAATACTCCAATTGATTTTCCACATATCATTAAAGATAATTTGAGGACTTTATAATTTATTTAAATATTTCTTGACTGAAATTTACTTAATTGTGTTTTTCTATTTTTCTGGCGATCTCTTGAACCTTCTGCATTTTCTGATTGCCATCCTTACCTCTTCGATGTTCTTCTTTAGCTTACAGACTGTAATGTGAGTTCACCATTTATTATACCATGGCGTTAGTTTTAGATATTATCAAAGAAAAAAATAAAATAAATATTTAGACTAAAATGATTCAACTAAAAAATAAATTGATCTATTGTAAATTTGGTGACACACCTAGTTTTATTTCCTCTATGGAAGCATTCGGTTACTTCAAAGCATGGTAGTAATTTTAATTACTAAAATTAATTAAAAGGGTTCTAAGGTTGATGTTGGAAAGGAAGTTAATAATTAAATAAACTGGTATTTGCAACACTCGCCTTTTTTAAATCACACTACCAATTTTTAGAATATTTATAAATAATATATTTTTATAAAAGTTAAGAAATAAGTACAGAAAAAATCGCTACTGTTTTTTGAGACAGCTTCAATCTGGATGAAATTTAAACTAGTTATATCGTTTTATTTTAAAATGGTTAGAAAATAGAATGAAAATGCTCCACCCATGCAGAATAATTCAATCTTAGATGGTTATATGAACTTTAAAAACTATTTCAGTGTTAAATTCTTGAGTGTGGGCAGACAATGAAAAAGTTTGATTGTAATTTAATTAAAATTGAAAAGTTTGAATCCGATATATTCTCGTCTTTTGTGTGGGCTAAAATGCATAATTGTTATCTGATTAAGAGCAGAGGTCATGAAAAATAATTAGAAATACTTTTTTACGGGATGAAATGACCCCGTTGTGGAATACTGGGTATTAGTTTTAGGTATATGCTTTTATTTAACAATGATTGACTCCGCTAGGATGGCGTTTTTGTTAGTACAGAAGAAGAGTCCAAGTTAACATCCAAGGGGGCCATTCATAAAATACGTTCCCACCCAGGGGGGGGGGGGCTAAGGAAATCTGAAGTTCACACTTGATCAATTTAATTTTAATTTTTTTCTTAGTTAGCCAACAACAAATCGTTTATAGGTGGGAGGTCTAGCTTTTGTGACGTTAGGGGGGTCCAAGAAAATGTGACGCTGCGTGACGATGGGTCCAAAAAGGTGAAATTTTGCGTGACGTATTTTATGAATGGCCCCCAAGCACATTCGGATTGAATCATCCGAACATAGGGGCCATTCACAAATTACGTCACACATTAAGAGAGGGGGTCAACAAAGTGTGACATCGTGTGACAGGGGGGGGGGGGGCGAGTCATAAGCTTCGTGACTTCACATGTATAAATCTAAAGTATTAAAACTCAACTCTAACGAAAAACTTTAAAATGTCCATAGATACAAAATGATTAAATTTTGTATCATTTATTTGATTTGTTGTTTTGTAAAATTTCTAAAATGCTTGATTTATTATTGATTTTATGAAAAAAGATTTTAAATAGAAATATACCAATAATTTTGGAAGTTTAGTTTTAATTTAATAATTTCTAAATTTAAAATTGAAAAATAATGGACGTCAGGGGAGGGGGGTCACACAAATGTGACCACCTGTGACAAGGGCGGGTTCAAAAATCATGAAATTCGTGTGACGTCATTTATGGATGCCCCCATACTATAAAAATAGTTATTGGGAGTTGTGACCCTCTATCTATGCTAAAAACCCAAAGGCTATACACTTTAAGGGAGTTCGAGACTGCTTATCTATCTTGTTTATCTTCGAAAAAATCTTTTGTATTTCTCTAGAGTGACAACGTCTGCATACCAAATTTTTTAATAAAAAAATTGTTAATAATGAGGTCAATTTCGAATAAAAATCTTTGTTTGGATAATATTAATAAAAAGAAAATAGGGATAAATTTTTTCTAATTATAAAACCATTTATTTAACACAAAAACTATTTCAACAAATAGAATTACTAGTGCTTTTGTCATATTCTTTTGGCTGCAAACTACTTTTTATTTTTACATTTATGAATAACTAATTAACTAGACTGTCAAATCTATTGAAAAATATATCATTCGATTCATAAAAGTTGAATTATTGATCTGTATAAATTTGTTGAAAATGGTATAATTTGTATAGAAGATATAGCCCTTTTAAAAGCTCGGTCCATTTACTTCCATGTTAAAAGGACAATTTTCAATAATTTATTTCTTGGTAATGAGACAGACGATCAACTTAAAATTTCCGTAATAAATATTTAATGCACCAATGATTCGATGGTAAATATTTAAGAATTTTCATATAAAAATGATAAACAGTCCCGAACCTCCTTAAGAATAGATATGGCAATGCCGATATAAAACGTATAAAATAAAAATATATACTAAAAAAACTTTTTAATTTAATCTATGTACTAAAAAGTAGAAAATAAAATTTTCTTCAATAAATTCACTAAATATAAAAGCATGGCCGGTTTTAACTTGAAATTTAATCAAAATAGGACTAGAATGCATAAATAATTGTTAACTGATTAAGAGCGGAGGTCATGAAAAATAAATATAATTTCTTTTGAGGGATGAAATGAACCCCGTTCATGGAATCCTACTATACTTTTTAATGGCGTGTCTAATTTCTAAAAAAGGGGCAAACATGTTTATATCAATTAGACATTCCACGTTGTTATTTAATTTGACATCAAGATGAACAAGAGACAGCCTCTATTTAAATATTTCTTATTTGAGTCTGTCCCTGTGCAATCAGTGACGAGGGCTCAGGAGAATATCCAGCTAAAAATGAGAAACTCTAAAATTGTGCCTCTTGTTAGAAGGCTTACTCATTCTCGAGATATTCTCCATCCTATTCCATTGCTCATTCTCTGTCTCTCTCTCGCCCCTCAGCTCACTTGCGCATTCGCCTAATCCCCTCTCGCTTGCTCTCGTAATTTAAACAACAATTTCTATGCACAATCCAGTGTATGGTTATTATTGCCAAGTCTAAACAAACTTGCTTACTCCAATTTTATCTGTAAAGTTGAAATTCCCCTCTATACACATTAATATAAGTATTCCAGGGTAGTTACCCTTACGTGTAGAGATTTTAACCCCAATCCCGATTTCGTCTAAATAAAATATCATGTCCCTTGTCTTTTGCATTAGTGTTCTTTGGAATCGTCCTATTCAGCTGCACTTTGACCTTTTCGAGGATTTTAAAATTAAATTGAAAGAAAAAGTGATTTTTTTTTAAGGCTCTGTATACGCCCTGCTAATCATGTTGAGGTGGCAATTTTTTTGGTCAACAAAAGGTTTTTGAAACTTAGAAAAAATCTTCAGTTTATTCATAAAAACGTTTTTTCTTCTCATTTCAGACATTTCTAAAAAGGGAAAATTAAAAAATTTTAGTGAATTTAATTTTCGATTCCTTCAGCAAGTTTATCATATAACTTAGAATCAACAATTATTAAGGTAAATAATTGAGAATCAAATAATCAATTAAAATGGAAAATAGCTAATATATTTTGAAAATAGTTTCGTTCTTGTATTTAATTTGCTAAAAATTTAAGACTCTGGCGCTGAATTATAGTAACTTCAATGAAAGAAGATTATAATCGAAATTTATTCTTTGGAATCGTCTTCGTATTCAGCTGCTTTTTGACCTTTTCGAGGATTTTAAAATTAAATAGAAAGAAAAAGTGAAATTTTTTAAGGATCTGTACACGCCCTGCTAATCATGCTGAGTCAATAAAAGGTTTTTGAAACTTAGAAAAAATCTTCAGTTTATCAATAAAAACTGTTGTGCCAAATTTCAGCTTATTTGCTACATTTCGATTTTTTTCTGATGCAACTTGTCATTGAAAAAATGGTGCACGTTTCTCTTTTTTCTAAAGGAAAAACCCCAATCCTAAAATCAATACGAACCCCATCATCATGAAATCATTCGCTAGCAACATCCCCTCCACCACCATCATCATCATCATTGTAAAGTAAATCCAAAAACATACGCTTTCATTTTTCGAAATTTTCAATGGAATCTTTTTAAATTTATTTTATGAATAATTGAAAACCCCCTACCAGAATAGATTTATAATAGATTTATAATCCTAAACTAATGAACAAAATTATATTTAGCATACAATAAAATTCGGAGGAATAAGTGAAAATTTTTGAACAAAATTTTAATGATTTGATAATTTTCCTCTACTAACGGTTTGAGCAAGAAGCTGAAACATGATTCTAAATAGCAGATTATTAATAGGAATCTTTTTATGCCAAATTTTAGATTTTTAGTTGCGACCGAACAATAAATTAAATAACAATTGAGATTTTTCCTAATTTTCTTCATTTTGCATCTGAAGCCCAAAATCTGATTAGCTGTTTGTTTTGAAAAATTACATAATTATAATTAAACCAAACTTTCTACAACATTCGGCTCTTGAAATACGGAAGGTGTCAAAAGAAAAACATAAAGTCAAAAAATTATAGTTGAATTTGATTTTACAGACTGTTCAGATATTCCGAAAGACTAAAAGCTTAGAAAAGATTACTCGCAAGACTAGACGAGAGAGTGTGTGAGGCTGCAATATTTTTATTAAACAGATTGCTTAAGGCCGCTGCATACGAGGCTTGTTTTAATGATTTTTTTGTCTGCTTACTCCCACTCAAAAGCATCCAAGGTCCAAGCCGGGAAATATAATAGAACATGTCCTTTCTTTTAAATCAAGCAAGCTAGCCAGAAAGACAGACAGCAGTGACGTCATTTCAACCCGATAGGCCTCCAAATTGCAAACCATAGCTACCATCCCAAAAACAGAAAGAGGAAAAAGCTTCGTGTGCAGCTAACTTTAAAAAACAAAAACAAAAAAGAAAGATCGTAAAAAGTTCATACTGGTGCCATTATGTTCGTATTTTCAAAACGGAGACAGATATTTAAATGTTAAATCTTGAGAACTTACAGATGAAAAAGTTGGAAAAAGAACTGTTGAAGTAGAGCTGAAATTCATATAAGATTCACATTTGAGCAAAGTCTAAACTTTACAGAAAGTTACCGTGTCTTGAAAAAGCTTTCCTTTTACTTCCAATACACTTTTATTTCTTTCGAGAATGACCGAGTGAGCCCTGAGAAGAAATCGGCGCGAGTGACCTCTAGGGTTTAGGACACGGGGTCAGGGGCGGCGGTTGGGGTCCGTCCATCCCTTCACTGTTCACAGGTGCACACGGCTCCGAATAAATCAGTTGCAGAATGGCAAAGGGGCGAACGGGGTCAATAAGAATACACCATTTCTATATTTGAATATTAAATATTGAAAGAAGTTAAGCTTGCGCTCGGTTTATCAAACATGCAAATGGGACCGCCACAACTTCTAGATTTCTTATATATAAATATGGATTATAGGATTTTTTATAGAAATTGGAGTATTTTTATTAAATTTAATTAAATAAATATAAAGGGGAAAGAATAAAGGGAAATGCAAAACTCCATGCTCGACCAACTACGAAAAAAAGCAGAAAAAAATATCAATTTTTCACTGAAAGAATCTACATAAAATCATAGAATTACTAAATATGTGTTATATTATAAATTGAAGGAAAAAGTGAAAACTTATTCAGAAGTACTTTTATACTAGTACCTTTATACTATTTCCCTGTAGAGTTGTACGACATATTTGCAAACGGCGGTTTAACGTAAAAATCTGAAACCTGGAATGTAGGTGAGACTTTTTAAATAATATACTAGGTAAATAGTGTTTAATGAGGACAAGAAATCTTGTTTTGATGACCATTTCTTGTCTTGTCTTGATTTTTAAGACAAGAAAATAAGAATATCATGGGGTCGTATTTCTTGATATCTATTTTATTGACATTTTAGAGGAAATTTCTATATCGATTTATCAGAATCGAATGCTCAAGTGTTGATGATTTGATGCGTTGGCGTTGAGTTGTTTACTAAAAAAGATGTCTCCGCTGAAACCGATTCGATTGCACATTTTTAATTAGCTAAACTCATCAGAATGTGTTGGTTTTTGGTTTTAGCCTAAACATCTTTTTTGATAATTAACTAATGACATTTTTGGTTTTGTTTATTATTAGATAACAACTGGTTTTACCTCTAATCTAAGCTTAAGGTGATAAGTTATAAAGCTAGTGAGTCCAAAATATAAATAACTATTTTCCGCAAAAGTAATAGGTATGTATAAAGATTTCGAACCTAGGGGAACCTGATACGACCTTTCATTGGCGAGTTATCATATCGAAATCCAGACAAAAACATATAAACTCAAAAAAAAAAAAATTGAAAATGATTTTTCTTCACATTTCTGACATTTCTAAACATGGAAAATGAAAATTTTTTAGAGAATTTAATTTGGATCCCTTGACCAAATCCATATAACTTAGAACTAACAATTATTAAGATAAATAATTAAGAATCAACTATAATCAATTAAGATAGAAAATAACATTAGCTCAAAATATTGTGAAAATAGTTTCTTTCTTGTATTTAATTTGCTAAAAATTGAAGACACTGGCGCTTTATTATAGTAATTTCAATGAAAGAAAATTATAATAGAAAATTAGAATTTAGAAGTATTTTTCAAAATTTAAGATATTAACTGATCTTTATGGATATTTTAAAACAAAGCCTTAGCTAGAAGAGATTTACAGGAGGGGGGGGGGGGGGGTTTACCCACCGAGGTTTTAGGGGAATATGTATAAACTTCTAGGATTAGAGGCAGAACTTCCAGATTCCCAGATTGCTTTTTTATAAGATTTTTATAATGATTTTTGTTTTGTTAAATTCGTATTGAACGTTTATTTATATCGTGTAAAAGTGTAAAACTTCTGATTTTACCTCAACACTTCGGAGGGGGGTTCTGTCACCTGCCCCCTCCCCTCTTTGCACTGGCTAATGTCTTGATTTAAAGTATTTTTTGAATTCTGTAGTTTGTTAGAATCTCAATGTCTAAACATCACTATCAATGTCCAAGTTTTAGTTAGATGAGTGAGACAAAGAAGCCAAGGGTGGAATGATCAAATTAACCGCATGGACACAACCGTTTGGTTTGAATAACAAGACACAACAAACATACCAATGGGCCACTAAAACGATGGAAGGAGAACTGGATATCTTCTCTTTATTACAGAAGGACGTAGGATCAATCACAAACCTACAAGCATATACCAATCATTATTATTAATTCTATAAAGATGAACTTGAATTAAAACGTACTATAACCTTAGTCAGACCATGGAAAACGATAAAGTGTGCAATTAACTTTTTAGAAATATTCACTTTGAGAACACATTGTGTATTTGTTGAAATAAAAACAACATATCACAAGTTACAAAGAACTCTAAAAAATGATATTATACCTTCGATTCCTAATCAAGATCTGAAATTTCTTCATTTTTTCCCTTCTTTTTGAAATCCAGAGCTTCATTCTTGCCATTAGGGTGCATTTCCTAGCATCAATATTTATTAAAAAGTGTTCGTCTTAGGAATAAAGAAATTGACTAAATCTTTTGGTCAATTTGTTTATAATTTGCCCCCCAAGGTCTATGTATGAAAATTGGAGTTTTTCTCGTAAACAAGGTCTTAAAGGGAAATGATTTTCTTCTTAGTAGTATCTTCAAAAATGAAAAGTATAAGACTGGGCGAGTTAAAATCTCTTTTTAATTTTATGGCCCATTTACACACAAGGTGGCAAGATAATTCTTGCAGACCTTTCTCCAAAGGTATCAGACGGATTCATTAGAACAGTAATTGGACCTTATGTTGAGAGCGAATTTGAGAATCTGGAAAACAGCGCCTGAATCTGAATAGAAATCAAAGTTTCGTTGAGACAATTTTATTTTCAGTGGTCATTTCAAATGAGGCCAGATCCAAGAAGGAAAAAATATATCAATGAATAATTTTTCTTTTGTTAAGGGAGAATGGTTTGGGTTCTTTGTGAAACATATTTAAATAAAGGAAAGAAAATTTTGAAAAATTTTGAAAAAAGTTTTTTGAATAATTTTTCACAAGTTTAAAAAAATAAAATGGCTGATGTTTTTAATTCTTTTTATCGTCTCGTGGTAGTAGATATTTTAAGTTTTGTTAGGGAATCTTTCAGATAATTTAAAATAGAATCTAGTAGAATTCCAGCAAGAAGATTTTTCTTCATTAAACTAAACTTTACTTAAATACTATACGATACCAAGTGAAAATACGACCTTTATAATTGTGGAATTTGAAAGTGAATTATTTTACTTTTCCCATTTCTCTGTAGTAAATCAAATATATATACTTGGCTTGGAGTTTGGGACAAAACTAAGAGCGCAATTATTTAGTGACTTACACGCTCAATGCAGGTAAACCTCTCGGTACGCAGTACACGCTTACTAATTGATATATTCTTGATATATGAATTTAATAAAATGTTCTCCCAGTAAAATATTCATCGTATTTGGGAGGCATGTGCGTAATATTGGTATAATTTGCTTTCTCTGAAATAAGGGGTGATTTTAATCTTAGAACTAATTGCACATGTACAGTGTTATCTAAGAAGAAGAGAGAGAGCGACTCTAAGAGAAGGCGAGTGTGAGAGATGAGAAAGAGGGCCGGAGGTGGGGAAGGGAAGGGAAAATGTAGTGTTTTGTATAATTAATGAGTTCGATTTTAATTACCAAACTTTCTGCACGCACACGAGCACACCAACGCATACATATCTATATACGGGTATAATTTCTGGCGCAACTTCTACTGAATCAGCCTGACTTAAATAATGATAGATGGTGCCTTGGATTTTGATTAAAAGCTAAAGAAAAAGCACCTTGCTCGAGTTTATCAACAACGAGTGAACCAACCCGCTGCTGCTGGCTTCATTTATCCTCTTCATGTTTGATTAAATTATAGATAAATAAATAGCTTTCGAAGAAAAATTTTAATTAAAGAGGGGATCGAATCGTTTTGCTTGAAGGGGTTAATAATATCTTGAGGAAGCTTGATGTAAAAGTATAGGTGCTATTTCTATGACTTCTAGTTCCTCCTTCTTTCTCGAAACCTACACTCTTCAATTCTTCAAGACACGGGTGAATCACCTTCACTTCTACGCCAGCTACTCAATACTCTCTTCTTTTCATGGCTTATAGGCGTTCCATTTTTTTAAAATCTGCACCTTGTTGCATCTTTTTCAAAAAAAACAAAACATGAAGCATAAAATATGGTAAACAAACTAATAATTAAGATTTTAAGTACAATAGCGAATAAAAATACTTAGACGAACAAAGATTCATAGAAGCATAAACTTTTTGCAGATATGTGCTATTAATATTTTAGATTTTTAAGGTGAATAGAGTAAAAATGAAATCATTCACAACAGATCTGAAGCTGTTTGGAAACAAAAAATACAGATCATCAAATTTTAATGTTAATCACATTTCTTAAAGCGCATCCACACTATGCCAATTGGCAAGGGCAAGAATGATGTGGGTGTTTAGTCGGCTCGTGCCAGTTGTCAAAATAATGCCAGTTGGCAGACCATCCCGAACCCGAGGAATGTCGGTCCGGATCAAAGGAAGCCAAATGGCAAAGTGTAGCGGGGACGTGCTAATTGGCCTCCGGTGGCCTCACTTCATTTCCGACCGTCCTAGCAAACACTTTTCTATTTATTTTGTAGAAAAAAAATAAAGTGGTCAAATGAAAAAGTCATATCATTAATTAACTTGTATCTCGATAACCCCGTTTTATGGAATTGTAAATTAAATGACATTAAATTCTAGAATCTCAAAAACACTGCTCGTCATTCCGGAAACCACCTCCACATCTGAATTAGAGATTTAACTCGTCCACATCGTTCAAAATTAAGTCCTTCTTCAGTTCACTCACTCCATATCGAGCTCTTCCTATACTAACGCTCGGACATATCCAAAATCGTCAATTCCGTGGTTTATGACTCTCTTGATCAATTAATATTACGGCTGCAGCAGCAACAAGCAAGTCCTCGTCGGTATACATTGCGAGTGAATGCCATTTCCAATGTGGACGCAGTGAGTGTGTGGAAAGACCAACTGGTTTTGACATTTGGCCTTGCCAATTGGCATATATTGGCATTGCCTTTAGGTGTGAATCGGCAAGCACAATTCTCTAGACACAGAATATAGCCTAAAATCTTTTAATTAAAAATATAAAAATTAAGAAAGACTTCAAATGTTGAGGATTTATTTTGATCTCCAACAAGTTTAATAATTTGGCAGCTTACCGTCGGGACATACAGACACACATACAGTTAGAAAAGTTTAAAATATTTTACCTAATTTGGTACATAACTCTTAATAAAAACAAGAAATGAGATTGGTGAAATTTTTCCAATACAAAATTAAAAGAGGCGTAAGCATTCTTATTTCTAACTTCCTTCAAGATACTTTTAATGCATGTTAGATAATCGCTTTCGGAGGGTCGTTACATATTCTGGGAATTCACGAATGCTCTCTTCTTAATAATTGTTCATGTGAATTGTTCAATTGATTTCAATGAAGCTCCTAATACAATGTCAGGGATGAAAAGTGGATTCGATACCGACTTCAACCTCTTGGTTGGATAACACTAGCCAATAGACTGTTATACGGCCTCTAGATCCCTTGAAGTCAAGTTTATGCACATCTTTGACTGTCTGTCAAATCAAATAACCGTCAAATATAGCGTCACTGATGCAAACATATAATGTTTGAAACGAAAATGGCTTCAATCTGACAGTTATTTTGAATCTAAGTCTAAGTTGACCACAAGTAAAATTTAGCTAGAGATGATTAAACCTGTCCTAAATCTGAAATCTTTATCTTAATCAAGCTTAACTTTAACTTGATTGTTAACTAAATAATCGTATGTGTATTCAATTTTTCAACACATTTTCTTGTAAAATTTAAATTTATTAAAAGTGAAAATGAAGAAATTCTCTAATTTTCGATTTAAAGTAAATATTTATATTTATTGAATTTAGTAAAATATACAATAAAAAGTTGAATATCTCCTAGGTAAATAATAATAAAGTGAAATGTACTATACATCTGTGTCGAGAGTAAACATCAGTAAGAGAATAAAATATTTTGTTCAAATCTCTTGTGTGCCAATGAAGGATTCATTTTAGAGTCTGTTGGATTTTATATCTTTTTGAGTGGATCTAAATTCTAATAAGTTTTAATGCACTCGGAGTGATATTTCACGACAAATTCACTAAAATAAACTATTATTCTGTGAATTCTAATTACGTTCAATAATCCTTAATTGAAAGGTTTTACTACTTAATAACTAAAAAAAAACCTTTTTTAGTCATTATTAAAAAATATACATAAAAAATTATTTTAAAATTTATTAATTTGTATTTAAACTTAGTTTAAATTAGAATTTACATATAAATAATCATTCAGAAAAATAATAAATCAATCACTCTTTTATTAGAAATCAATTCGAAACTCATATAAAAAATTATACTTTACACGGCATTTTTAAAAATTTATTAAAATCCCAAATGTCAAAATCCCGATACCCCAAAATCCCTACAATTCAAAATCCCGGATAGCCAAAATCCCGACATGTGAAAATTCAGACTGATTTTATTAACCTTTATAATGTTTACAAAAATATATATAGTAAGTTATATATTTATTTGACAAGATTAACCTAATTAACACAAAAGTATATAATTGAAATATCAAAATCATAAATAAATAAAATAAATTTAAGTAAAGTAAAAATACAATTTTAGCTGAGATTAGAAAAACTATTTGAAAAGTAAATACTAACAGGTTCGGTTCTAAAAAAATTTAATTGAGATTAGAAAAATTATTTGAAAAGTAACAACTAACAAGTTGTGAACCCTTTGTGATTTACTTATAAAAATTACTAGAAAAAGTTGCAAACAATTAAGTTTTCCAACAAAATACTTGGTGTATTTTTAATTATTTATTAACTATCAAAATATTTAATGTTTTAATTAATATATTGAGATGAATTAGTGTTAAGTGATATGTCAGACCCTTCATGTCCCATTGATTCATGTTGAGGAAGGTGAAGATAGTTACAATACTTGTTTAATTTGGCCTCGTTTTGATATATTAGAATTCACTCAAGGGGAGAGGAATAACTGCTCTAGGGTTATATTGAGCGTTCCAATTTCGAAGCTTCCCTTATGTTAGTACATGTTTATTCAATCTATGTATTAAAATTTTTCAATGATTTTGGAATTTCCCCTATAATGAAAATACAAAAATATTTTTACTCCCGTAATATTATCAAAATTTGTTTATTTCATTTTTTATACTATATCTACCTACTAATAAAATAAATGAAATTTTAATTCATTATTCAGATTTCAAAAATGAAAAAAAAATGATATTGGCCGGTAGAACGGGTCTTTATGTTGGTATATTTTGGCGGAAAGTTGACTTACGCTATAGCCAGAACTTTTATTGTTTATTTTTCTATTGATTTATGTACTTTCTAATGGGTATTTTGATCCTCCACCCGAGTTCGTGGGATTCGGAGGGTGATCTGAGTTAGGTGAAGAGGAGAGAGTCCAGAGGACATGTAATAGGGTTGGAGGGGTGAATGATGATCAGAGCTGGATCTAGGGTGGAAGGGTAGAATCGGTGGGATGGATGGGGTCAGAGAATGTAGTAGGAGACCCGCCTCACCGACGCCATAATCTTAGAAATATTTTTCTTACACCCCGACATAACTTATAACTAAGTTGAAATACCATAGGTATTTTAAACTTGTATCCACTGATTTTTGTTTTTCAACTCATTTTTCGACACTTTCTGATCGTGATTATTTATTCGCCCAGAGACCTGCGCTCCCCGAAGGTGTGGAATAAAATGTTTCATTAATTATAAATATAATTTTAAAGTAGTAATGAAATTTCATTAGTTCTTCAAAATGATTTATTTTTTTCTATATTGCAACCTTAAAACACACATGTTTATTCATTTTGAGCTATTTTTTACCTTATATTCATTCATGAATTTATATTATATCATCTTCATTTAAAATTATAATATTTTAATGTATATATTTAAAAGATAATTGTAAAGAATGATATCCTTTTTTTGGACTATGCTTTTAGCTGAGAATAGGCAGTGGGTTATTTTGTTTATTTAGCAAAGATTTTAGTGTTCGTTTTTTGCCTTCCTAAATGGTGCTCGTTTTCCAAAAGCAAAGGAATTTATTTAGAGAGATCTTCTGGCTTAATGAGTCAGCCATTAGCTGCTAGTTTTATTTGTAAATTGTCAACATGTTTTGTATAAATGAGAAACGAACCAAGTGTAAAAAGATGCAGACTCAGTTGACTTAGTTTAATGAATCGAGGGCGGCTAAAGACAGAATTCAAATGAGATAATAATAGAGTTCTCGTCGACGCGCAATATTCTTAAATGATCCAAATTAGAGCGAAACAAAAACGACCAGTTAGACCAAATTCCAATTTGGATTCAATGTGAAAAGAAAATTCTTTGAAAGATTTAATAAGTAGTTTTGGGAAAATATTTAATTAATTAAGAACTTCGGTTGCCTACGATTCGTTGAATATATATAATTATGTAAATATATTCTAAGACCTTTAATTCTAAAATTATATTATAGATTTATATAGAATGATCCAAGCTCATCCGTTATTATGAATTATTTAAAAATGGGTATTATCTTGTAAAAAGTGGTATTTTATTTCAAAACGAAATTAAAATTTTCTGATTAAAAGTGGAAAACACTATATACAATACTCTCTTTAGAAGATATTACCTCAGATGGCTACTCAATTGTATGATATTTGTATTTCAATTTAGAATAACTGAGGCACTATTTCATCAATAATAAGTCGGAAATTGTCTTTAAGAGCTTGGGTTCGCTTCTAGAGGATTAGTGTAAACCTGACTATTTTTTAACATAACCCAGAGAAAAATTCCAGAAGCATAAGATCGCAAGATCTGGCCCTTCAATTATTGTCTCCTATAAATGAGAAATTAGATCTCCAGGAAATTGCTTATGCACTAAGTCGAGGGTGATTGAATTACGCGAAATTTCAACCAGCTGAAAATAGACATCATTTAAGTACAAAAAAACTTAATCATAAATATTAGATAACTCAGCCTATTCACTGTTACGGGCCAATCATGCCTGCAGACTTAAAATCTAACTTTTTGGGGGTATGTGATAAATAAAGACTACGCTAATGCCCCAGAAATGATCCAAGCTCTCAAAACAATATCAGAGCTAGTTTTGGGTAAAGAGGGCTTAAAGTAAGCGAAAATTTTATGGAAAATTTCATCAAATGAATGGCTTTTTATAAGAGCCTCTGAGTCGGCCACTTTTTAACCGACTTCGAAAAAAGGAGGAGGTTATCAATTCAACGGAATGTCTGTTGTTTTTTGTGTTTTCAGATATTTTTTCTACTTTTAATTACGAACTACTTGGTATTGAAATAAAACATTACAAAACTCGATTTTTTTTTAATTTTTACAATAATTCATAATACCCGTTGAGTTTGGATCACACTAAAATTAATGTAAGTAATATTAACATTTTTTGAATTTGTTGGTCATTTTATGATTACAGTATCTATATTTCGTGAATTTTACCACAGTATTAAATTGACAAACGTCTGGAAATCCCAAGAAATGATGCCCCGAGGCTAAAAGAAGTTGAACAAAAGGCTGTTTTAAAGGCATTTCCAACTCACCTAATAAATTTGGGTCATACTTCCTGGGATCTCACACCAAACCATTTTAGCTCTCATTATTTTTATATCTAAACGATCTTTCAAGGAATACTATTTGATTTTTCATTTATTTTCAATTTTAAAACTCTTCTTTTTTTTATAATGATATTGATACAAGGAGAAGTTGAAACAAAAAGGTACAACCTCTGTAGTTCAAGGTGGAACCTTAAGATAATCGTGAAAATAAGAAGAGATTTAGGGATTGGATCGGAGTTGAAAGTATCCGTCGAAGCGGGTTTTGAAAGACTATATATAATCTTCAATTATATGAAGCTGGGAAAACGGCCACAGAGAAAGAGAGTTCCAGTCTCTAGAATTCATAGGGATAAACGAATTGGCGAATGGGTTTGTTCGGTTAGTATCCAACCGTGTTATTTTTCAAATATAGGAGTATTTAAGCTGTTTAAATAACGGTTATTATTTATATAAATTTATTTCCCCATGACATTTTTAACGGTTATGTCTTTTAAATAAAAAAATTTTCTAGATCATTTACTGAATTTATTTTGATATTTTTTTATTAAGTATTCATAATTTAACAATCTCGTGAATTTTAAATAATTTCAAATATTTTTATGTTTACTAATGGTATCAATCTTCAGTATCTTATAATTGCCAGACATCCTTAATTTGATTAAATAGACAAGATAGAATCATGTGTCCATGTAGGGATAGATGTGAAAAGATTTTTATCTGTAACATTTTATTAAAAAACAAAAATCCTTTGCGATTGTATTTCTTACCACAACGACAAATCTGTGAGTAGGGAATTTGTTCTTAAACAACAAGCAAATGTTAGTTGTTTAACCCGAGGCGTTTATTTGGTGTTCTGTTCAGATTGGGTGCATAGCCCGAGTACAAAAACGACTCCTCGCATTGCAGCGCATTCCCTTGGTCAGTGCTCCCTGTTTTTTTGTAAGCCCCTGTTGCTCTTAAAGAAGATTTATTTGCATCCTCTCATGTTGTTTTTAATCTCGGCCGGCTTTTTTTTCAATTGGAATTTATTTATTCGTGGCATGCGTTTGCGGTCTCCTGCCAGAAGGGAAAGAAACATAGTGGCTGACCGGTCCGGCCAAATAATAGCTCATTTCCTTCAGGGGGTGGAGAAAGGGCTGTTTGTTTTTGTCTGGGGTACACTTTCTCCCTCTTTCTCACCCTCTCTCGGTATTTCCAAACAGAAAGATTTATTCAATTAGACTTAGATTAACTTTTTTTGCCTTCTCTCAATTCTTACTATTTTTATAAAGAGTTGGATCTTTTAAATAATGATAAATAATAATTAAGATCTTATATATATATGGTTTGCCTCATATTTTATCTCTATAGATCTGAATTTTTCCCGGTCAAATTTTTATTCTGCCGAGAGCGGGGTCTGAACTTGGGGCTCCTGTCATCGAGACATGATCCCGAGACAGAAGCTGTAGCACACTCGACTACGCGGTTCTGATATATTATTTTCATCCTTAATAATATGTATTACAGCCAGGAGAACCATCTAGTAATTTATTTTTATCTTTCACTTAATATATTTCAATTTTCGTATTTTTGATTTGAAGATGAAATCGATTCCAAGACTTCTCCCTTACTGGACAACAAGGATTGTTATTGTAACCGCACGTCTCGCTAAATTTTTATTTCTGCTCGGATAACAATAAATTTTGAATTTCCTGTCTTGACAAGCACATTTGTAAGCCCTTATTAAAATTACAACTAAGCTTAGGACCTACCAAGTAATCTTTCTTTAAGTTGGTCACAATTCTAATTACAAGAAGTAGAAGTGCTACGATAGTATCACAAGATCAGACCTTTCGGTATGATTCTTTTAAAATTACGAACATTGGTGTAGTTGTTTAATTTCTTCATTTTTCTTATTTACTTAATTATGGAGCCTCAATCAATATTTTTCAGCGCCTTTCTTGATTTTCTCATTTATGGTACCGTGAACATTTTCAAATCAGGATGAACATTGTCTTTTCTAATGTACCTCGACAGGTTTGTAATACTAAGCAAATTTTTAGGGTTCTAAGGTTGTAATCCTAAGTTAATAGACATTCAAGTTTAATGATCTGCTTGTACAGTGCAAGCTAGTTAGATATCCATTGTGAACTCTCAGTTCCCACAAGCCAGTGCCTCTTTCTGTGCTAAATCTTCATTTTTCCCTGTTTCTTTTTGACATCCTTCAGTTTTTCAGATTCATGTCGAATTATTTATTTATGGTGCGGAAACTCGGAAGGTTTACAAAAATCGAGACAGGATTCTATAAAAGAACAGTTAAAACTTTCTGACTTTCATGCTCAGAGACATAGCACAGGTAAACGTATAATGGGAGATTGCATCAGTTATGTTTACTTACATGCTAACTTGCATGAATTTGAAAGCTCGTTAAATTTAGAGTTCAAGTGAAATTTTCTAATAAATACCTACATTTGCATTATTTCCAGGAAATCTATGCGATTAGCTTGATAGGATAGATTCCCGCTAGACTTATTGAACTTGATATAGAGTTTAATAGAAAGTTTCAAATTATTTATTGTTTACCATGAGGTTGGTTTGTTCTGGAAAATTAAGTACAAATCAGTTGTATGAAAATCTTTTTTAAGTGATATTAATATGTAACATATTCCATTTATATATCTTTTAGCAAGGCTGTCACTTGTAATAAATGAACGTTGGTTTGAAAGTAATTACAAAGATCAACCCAATTCGGTGTTCAATCTATGAAAACTCAATTCATTAAAAAAAAGTTTAAAAAAAAAAAAGAAAAAACGAAAAATGGAAAAAGTCCTAAATTTGAACTGGAAGGGAACAAAAATTAAATCAAACTTTGCTTGCTTTCAAGTCTATTTTTAAAAGTCGTTAAAACTTTTTAATAAAGTCCGATAATTTTAAATTATGTTACTATATATATTCATTTATAATTTATCATACTGGTTGCTGGTCGCTTATTCGCAAAAAACTTTTTCATTGCTCTCCTGTCGTGAATTAAATTCCTGTTATTAAACAGATCAAGAACAATCTGCAAGTTGCCAAGGTTTCTCTCAAATGGTACAAATGAAGATATTTGCAAATCTATTTTTGGACAATTAATTAAATCCATTTTTAATTTCATTCTCTCATTTGAATTGTATATTTGACTTAGAGTCTAATCAAATGACAAAATAAAAGATTTTTTTTTTAAATAAATCATATATCTATTTTAAAGTTTTTACTTTATTTTCTTGTTTTGTTATTTTAATTTTCATAGAATTTTCGAAATAAATAAATGACATCGAAAAATTTCACTTCTGATCTTAGCATTCTGTTCTTCTTCGTCAAAACGTCTTTGATACAACTCAAAGAATTTTTATTATTAATAGCAATAATTAAAACACTAAAATAGAGGGTCTGAATAAAAATTCCTCTTTTTATAAGTAAGTGATTTATCATAGAAATCTCTGTCTATTTTTGGTCAAACTTAGTAAGTGTGTAGCCTTAGAATCAGAATATCTTTCAGATTACGACCATATCAGGCTCTAAGTTTATGAGATTATTCACCAATCTGGTTTGCTGATATATCTGGCATTCAAATATATTCAGCAGTTTTGATAGGGGCTGAGAAAATGAGTCTCTTATAGTATGTCAGAGTAAGAAAACGGCGAAAACAGAAGATAGGCCTTTCTCTATCGCAGGAAGCAGCTATAAATTTGTGTAAAGACCACGTAAATTTTAATTTCTAATTTTTGTAAGAAGCTCACATAAGAAATAACAATAAGAAAATAAATAAAAATATATACCTATGTTAATAAGTAAATAACGAATCAGTCTAATCGGAAATATATACTTACCTATATAAATTTACTTTAAGTATATATTATAGAGGTAATATAATTTATTATACGATCTTTGGCATGGCCTAAGCACCGGTTTCTGAAAGATTACCGAAGTTAAGCGAGCTAAACTCTGCGTCTTAAACTCTGTGCCATATAATAACATCCTAGGGGCAGTAGATACCTATACCTATTTTAGAATTTTGGTGAGTGCCGAAATAGCTTTAGCTTTTTCTAGCTTGGACATTATAAGTAAATGTAATCTGAAAATGTGGGATCTTATGGATTTGTAATGAGGAAATAATTTTCAGCCATAAACCCTTTCCATTGGCAAGATACTGAGCAGTCAAACAGGGTGAGTTGCTTCCAGTAAAAGTAAAGCCAAGAACCTGTTCGGGCGATGGCATGCCAAAATGCAACAAAAAATATCTAAATCCGATTTCGAATCGTAGTTTATAGAAACAAAATATTAGAGTCCTACCCTGAGAACTCCTTCTATTCTCGAGATGAGCACTAATAAATAAGCAAGCTAACGACAACGATAATTGAAACTTGACAAGATAAACTAATTACTAAAACCTCAACAAGCAGATGAGTATTAACTATAAAATGTTATCATATTTTATTAATTAAACTAAATACATAATATTTCTTCTTCTTCTTCTTCTTTCGTATTTCTACGTCTGGAGATCCTAGATCGACCACTTTTTCATTTTTCAGGGGGGGGGTCCATTCTAGAGTTTTTTTTGTTATTCATTCTTCGTCCATACTTTTTACGTGTCCAACCCAAATTAATTTTTTTTTTTTTTTGATTTGATCAATAAGATCCCCGTCCATGTTCATTTGTCTTCTTATTTCTTCGTTTCGAACTCTATCAATTCTCGTCAGCCCACAACTTCCTAATCGTTTTGTTCCATAACCCTGAGTGCAAGGCCCTTGTTATCTTTCTATCCTGTATAATCCTTTCGATTACATAATCTTTTTTTAATATAATACTTTAATCGAATAAAAATAATTGGGTTTATTGAGTTTTGAAAACTTGACAAAATTAATGCGCGAGGTCTATTTATAGTTTATAGTCTTTTCATAGTTAAATTATAAATTTGGTTATTATTCGGTTTAGTTTTGTTTGATCACGAGATTTCGACTTTCAAATCTGAAGCCGATTTCAGCGCATGGTGTAGGTATATTGTTTTAATCAATGTCGTAGCGCAAGGTCCTCTCACATGATTTCGGTATTAATAACTGAAACTTTAATTCCTAATGTAGGCTAAGATACATTTTCGTTAATAAAATATAACGAAGAATAAAGAGGTAATATGAATTAAAATAAAATTACATAAAAGAGAACATGTTTGTGTGTGTAAAAAATTTAGTAGAAGAGAACAAATTAAACGTACGTAGGTGTGGGCGATCAACCCTTCAGACGAACCCTGTTGTGTTCGAGGGTCGATAAAAAAAATCTAACCTTCCCTGACCTATATTGAGTCGCCCCGAGAGCATCACATTTAATTCCTCTTAAAATTATCGTTTAATTATTTCGTATAATTTTGCTAAAAAAATAATTAAATATTATTTAAAGGAAAATATTTTATCATAGAAGAATAAGTCTTATAGTAGTTTTTTTTGCTATTTTCCTAAAATTCTTTAGGATTTCCTTTATCTGCACCTGGTCAAAATCAAGGTAATGGCATCTCCTGTTTCTAGAAAAACAACTGAACAAAACGCTTTTTGTCCCGCTTAAAAATTAGAAAAAAATATTTCAGTTATGAATTTTTGAATATTTAGAAGTAAAAAACGTAGTTTTGACTTATAGCCGTTTAAATTTTGACAATTTTTAACCAGACAAAAATGGGGTATTTCTTCTATTTTTACCCTCGTTATTTTTCTATTACGAATGAAAATTTGCTGCCGAATTCAGATATGTAATAAAAAATTCTACCCATTTAACTCACATTTTTTAAAAAGGCCCTCCATAAATTACGTCACACAGTAAGGGGGGAGGGGGCGTCACATATTTGTGACAAATTGTTACAGGGGGCCCCAGGAATCTTAAAAATTGTGATGTTACAAAAGTAAAATTAAAAAATTTTAAAAATTTTTAAATATTTTTTTTAAATTTCTGGTGGTATTCTTATTCCAACCAGAAAATGTTGGTAAAATAAATATAGACAAAAAATTATAAGCAAGCAATAAGGGTATAAAATTGATAATGTGACGTCACAAATACAGGAGCGGCTCAATGAAAACGTGACAGAATGTGACACAGGAGGAGGGAGGGGGGGAGGGTCTAAAGATCTTGAAATTCGAGTGGCGTAATTTATGGATGGCCCAAAAAAATTGGTAAGTGAAGAAAAGGACCCTTTTCACTGACACCATCACATATTGTTTTTTATTTTTATAGATCTTGGCATGATTATAAAGATTTCAATAAAACAATTTTTGTTGCTAGTCTTATTTAAGGTATTTATTTATTTTCTAATCTATTTTTGAGAAAAGTAAAAACAAAGGAAACAATATTTATTCCCCTTCAGGGAGCTAAGCATTGTCTTGAGCCATAAGTCCCCCTTAGAAAAGCTTTCAATATTCTCGGCATATCTATTTCTTATTATACGCCATCATTAAAAGTTCCAACCAGGCTTGTGTTTCTAAAGTTAGATTCAATATTTGTATTCTATCCAATTCAAATCAAATAGTACAAAGAATTGTTTTCAATTTTAATGGAAGCAGCAGAATTTATTTTAGATTTTAATACGATTATCTCCTCGTAATATTTGCATAAAGTTAATACTATAATGTATTCTAAATGCATTCAAAGTGAAGAAGAAGTTGATGAATTGCATTTCAAAGTCTAAGGAAGGAACTAATTTAATGTATGGGGTGGTGATGATGTTCCCTCACTTCGAAGATGAGGATTTATTATAGAAAATTGTCTTAGAATTTTCATGAGCTCTTGATTATATAAGCCCACGGCAAGTTTCTTGATAATAGAAACGCTCAATCTCGGCTCGAAGGCGGTAAGAGTTTTGCTGAATTTCTAAATAATGAAGCTGGAAAGGGATGGGCGCGTTGCTAAGAAACCCTGGCGTCAGGCAGCGGAGTCCAGATCTCGACTCTGGATTCTCCAGAATGGAGGAAACACGATGGAACGGTGCACTCGCTTGCACCCTGTTGCCCATCACCCCTTCCTTTCTGTCAAGGTCAATTTAACAGCAACCTGCCTTTGCAACTTCAACTTCAACTATTCCCAAGAGGATAAACATCTTAGCTCTATCGCCGGACACTTTATCTTATTTAAATTTCAATCTGAAATCTAGGTCTCGCACTCCAGTTTATTTGCAGTCAGTTTTTATTTGGGTTCAAGAATTGACGTACTAGTCTCGGAAGTTTTTAATTGAAGAAAATGTAATTCGTTTTGAGGATATAACAAAATCACAGTTATTTTTGATAAAAATGGGCAGAATCGAAAAACACCCCAAGTATAGGAGTATTTTAACTTAGTTGATTTATGATTTTTTTTTTTTTAATATTTTCCTTTTACTTTACCATTCAGGGTATGGTCAAGTATTGTAATCGTGCAAGAAAAAAGTGTTTTTTTTCCTTCTTTTTTTCGAAATATCTCAAAAATGACTGAAACTATTTTGATTAAAAAAATTGAGCGAAACCATAGAATTTCGCTCTACAAAAAAGCCCTAATAAGTGAACATCGAAAAAATTATATTTTTCGAGATAATAATTGTTTGACAAAATGGTTCGTTAGTTAGTCTGTCTGTTAGCCTGTTAGTCTGTGCGTTACCAAATTTTTGTAGACGAGCTAGCTCAAAAGTAGTGAATATCGAAACCAAATTTTACACGTAGTTTTGGTCCATTGAGATTAAGATTAGATTTTGGTGCATATCGACCCAAAATTAAGGAGGAGGTTAAAAATTAAAAATCTAGGCTATTTGAGCAAACTCAACCCAATTTTGTATACATTGTATTCATCAGTGGGACCCCAGAAGTGTAAAAATGAAAAAACTATCTGGCCAAAATTGGGAGGGGGGGGGGGGGGAGTCAAAAAATGAAAACCTTGGCCATTTCCCAAACTCAACCAAATTTTGTATACATAATCAGTGGGATCACAGAAGTCTAAAAATGCGAAAACTAACTCCCCTCCCCTAGATGATTATAAATAATTTAATTAAATATTAAATATAAATGAGGGGCCAGGTTGTATAGTAAAGTCAAGTGATGGCCACATCAGAACACGTCAGCTTATTTTGAATTATCATGATAACTGACAGACCAATGGCTGAAAATTGTCTTATTACTAGACCTGGAAAAAAAATGAAATTTATGAGACTTTTTTATAATCATTTTATTTGTCCCCAAGTGAAAGTAAAAATTAGCATTAGCAGATTTGACATTATAAGTTACAGCAGGAAAGTAGTAGTGGAATGCCCCCCCCCCTCCTCCCGAAATCGTGAGTACTTTTAGAAGCATAAAATTAATGAAAGTGAAAAATACAATATATTTTAAAAATTTTCACAGAGGTGGTTTCCCATTGCATTTGTTCATATCAATCAATTTTAAGCAAAATAGTAAATTTAAAAAATCGAAATGATTGTTTAAAATACTCATTTTATAGAAAGACTTTGTCGTGCATTGTTAGTTTGTGAAACGCCTCATAGACTTAATAGTAATAAAATATGGCCTTAAAATCTCTGAATTAAAATATTATGCTCTTTTACTCTTTTTTCATTATTTAATTTTTCATTGAATTATTTGTAACATTTTTTATATGTTACAATTTAGCGGTTGTTGGACCATGGTTTTTAATCTGGTGCGCTATAGATATGGGACCACCACAATAAAAAGCTCTACACTAGATTATGTTCAACGTTTATTTTATATTGCAAATAATATTTTTACGTAAACGCAAATTACTTAAATTCTAATTACATATTTCTCGGAATCTTTTTATCATTCTAACCTCAAATACATTTTTTAATCTCCTCTGATCCTTAAAGGTGCTTAGAAATAATACCAAACTAATTACAGATCGATTTTAATTAAAGGACCGATGAAAATAAGAAGCTTTAATTTCTTGGTGGATTATTTTCGTTTTACTCGGCGCTTAGTATTCGAGCTCGTCTCCTATAAAATGATTCTATTCTAAACTTTAATTAAGCACCAAGTTTATATTCATTAAATACTTCCTTATTTATAAGACAAATGTTTTATTATAATGGCTCGGTTTCTTTAGCAAAGCTGATTTTAATGGAAGGCATTATTTCCACATGGTTTGAACTAACGCTCTGAGAAATTTGTTTTCGTCTTCCTCCTTTTGACATTTCATTTGGTTATGTCAAAGACTCGGGACTCGTCCGAGGGTGCTCTGGCTTGAGACTTGCAAATTATACACAATTTGGCAATCATTTCACGCAAAAATTGACCTGGAAGCGGGCGTGCGTGAGCTGTTCCGATATTTTTCAGCAGAGAGAAAAGCCAAGGAGTGCGCGTGTGTTAGGGGTAGTGAACTGAAGCAAAGAGATGGAAAGTGAAGGGGCTTCCTGGCAATTGAATTTTGAAAACGTCAAAGCCCCTGGGGTGGCAAGGGAGGCCACCCGCGTCTTTGCGTTAAACGACAGAGGCGGCTCTTTTTCCGTTGCGGAGCAAAAATCTTCAGCGAAAGACGCAGCGAAAAGATATTATTGGAGCGTTGAGGGAATATTAAGTGAGCATGGGCGGGCGCGTCTTGGAAAGGAAAATACCCAGATGAAAAATAAGATGGGTCCCGTTGAGGGGTGAATACATTTAAGACGATTTATGTATTATTATTTTGTTCCATGAAAATATAATAAACGAATATTGTCTATATATCTTTTTAGAAAAAACTTCAAAAAATTAAATGCAACAAATAAAATACACTAAAAGGTATAAAATAATTATTATTTTATTTATTACAACTAAACGACGAAGAACGTAAAAAAATTATTTTTTGAAGTCAAGTTGTAAACATATACCTTTTTTATGAATCGCACTCGACGGATCTTACTTAGTACGTTTGGAAGGTATAGTTTGTTTGGTACCGACATCAAAAAGTAATTTCATGTTAATATTTCGTCGTTTAGCTGTAACTAAATAAGATAATAATTTTATACCTTTTAGTGTATTTTATTTGTTGCATTTAATTTTTGAAGTCGGTTTTATTTTTTTCTTAAAAAATTATTTTTATTTTTCTTTTTATGGTGATGTTATTAATAGTGATCATATACTATCAGAACTTGACCAAATTATTATGACACTATCCCTAAGATACCCCCTTTCGAATAAAAAAAGAATCATCGAAATCGTTTCATAAACAAAGAAGTTAGGCCTAAACAAACCTAACAAAAATGGTCTAATACCTATGAAAAAGGACATACAATCGGAAGGTAGACTGAACCCAGTGCAATTTTTTTTTCAAAATCGGTTCACAATTGGCGGAGATATGAGGTAACATAGGCACAAAAAAAAAAAAAAATCAGTCGAATAGATAACCTCCTCCTTTTTTGAAGTCGGTTAAAAATCAAAATTAAAAGTTGATTTGTTGGGTCAGTCTTTTATAGAATATTTTCCAGAAGGAACAAAACTTGGTGTTAGGATTTTGGGAGGCTAGAAAAAATAACGTACAAAATTAATAAATAAATAAGCAAAAAATGAATTCAATTTGCAAGGAGATATAGATTCGACTTTTGGAGAAAAAAACAATGACTAAACATTCATGTGTTCTCCTACAATTTTATTTAATAAGATTGGAGTAATTTTTGGAGACGGACTGATAAAGTGAAATTGAGTGGATATCGATGAGACAGCTCGTAAAACCAAGAAGATAATTTACACTATCTTTTTATTCAACGTTGATTTTAATTTTAACTGGCTCCCAGCTAAGTAAAGATCTAAAATTTTCAATATCCATGGCCAGTATTGACCCCATGAAAAATGTATTACTATAATTAAAAAGACTGGATGATGAAGACCAAGTCTTAGAAACTATAGTCTCCGGGCAAATAAATAATATACATAATGATATATACATATGTGTGTATGTTTATTTGCATCAAGTAGGATAACCTCTTTGTTTCTCTTTCTGAAAAAAGTGTTAAGAATAAAAATTTCTACTTAAAAAATGATTTTAAAATTGAAAATGTCACTTATTTACTAAATCCACAATTTCATAATTTGTAATTCAAGAGTCTAAGCCAAGAGTTCAACCCCGGCCAATCAATAATGCAATGAATGCGGCCAGATATAATATTTTAAACTTCCTTGAAACATTAAGATTTTATATGTGCTTACTGAAAAACATCTGATGCAATCTGTCATTTTTTCTTTTCAAAATATGAGATTGAAAATCATCCCAAAGTTTTCAAAGAATAGAAGATTTTCAATTTTAATGAAAAAATATATCATGATTTCGGAAAAAATAATCGCAATTGCGGCATATTTTGACTCCATTTTTATTAGATATACTTAAATATCAATAGAAAGTATTTTTTCAGATTACCAACACGTTAATTTCTTTTGAATGAAAAACCTGTGTCTAATTGAAATGATGATAGTTTAAAATAAATCAGAAGCTCTACAAAGGATGTGAGTTGGTTAGATTTTTGTGGCCTCACCTCCATGGCGTCCAATACAATTTCGAGGCCGAGAACCCCTAAGGACGAACCACGTAAATCCTATTTGAAATATCATTTGATTATTTATGTGATCTTTTGTAAGGCCAGAATTTCGAGGGAATCCAAGACTAGTTAGGCAAAAATATTTACCGGCTATAATCTGATCCCTTCAGGGGAAGGCAATGGGAAACCACCTCTGTGAAAATTTTTAAAATATATTGTATTTTTCACTTTCGTGAATTTACATGCTTCTAAAAGTACTCACGATTTCGAGGGGGGGGGGGGGGGCATGCCACTAGTACTTTCCTGCTGTAACTTATAATGTCAAATCTGCTAATGGTAATTTTTACTTTCACTTGCTTAGGGGACAAATAAAATTATTATAAAAAAGTCTCATAAATTTCATTTTTTCAGGTCCCAGTAATAAGACAATTTTCAGCCATTGGTCTGTCAGTTATCATGATAATTCAAAATAAGCTGACGTTCTTGATGTGGCCATCCACTTGACTTTACCATACAACCTGGCCCCTCATTTATATTTAATATTTAATTAAATTATTTATAATCATCTAGGGGAGGGGAGTTAGTTTTCGCATTTTTAGACTTCTGTGATCCCACTGATTATGTATACAAAATTTGCTGAGTTTAAAATGGCCAAGGTTTTCATTTTTGACTCCCCCCCTCCCAATTTTCTTGGGCAGATAGTTTTTTCATTTTTACACTTCTGGGGTCCCACTGATGAATACAATGTATACAAAATTGGGTTGAGTTTGCTCAAATAGCCTAGATTTTTAATTTTTAACCTCCAATCTCTTGCCACACAGAGCCATTTGCAAGGACGCTTGAAGGCAAGTCTGTATCATTTTAATAGAACATACGTGTGGAGAGAGTGGGAAAAAGAGAGGTCGAGGAATTGCCTACCTGCAAACGTCTTCTCTGCTCGAAGCTCTGCTATGAAAAATATCCTCGGCGTGTGATGGATTCTTCACTGAAAAAAATTACAAATTACAATTAATAATATGTTGATATATTACAATTTATATCATTAAAGCTTAGGTTAAAAATAATTTAAATAAATAATAAAAAACATGGTTTCAAATTAAATTTTTCTAAAAAAAAACAACTTAGCTGATAAGAAAATGTATTCATATGGGGAGAGATTTAAAATTGCTAATAAGCAAAGAAATATTTAATTAGGTATATATTAAAATAATGGAGATTCGCTTACCTCAAGAGCTCTTCCCGGACGGTCGGGTAGTGGATAGGAAGCCGTTTGTTTCTTGGCGGTTGACTCTCCACTGGAAAGAAAGCCGAATGATCATTGGATCGCATGATTCCAGACGAGCTAATCAGAAATATTTTATTATACTTTCAATAAGAGATAAATTCATTAAAAGAAATGTTTACTATTTCTTCTTTTCCGTGAAAATGAAAAAATTATATACAAAATATGTGAGGCTGAATAAATACTATCTATTAGATATCATTATCAAGGGACTTGTTTTGTTTTATTAAATTCGGAAACTATTTTTATAATCTATATAATTATATTATATTAATTAATAATTATATAATTGATTAGCAAAAACATAAAAATAATTAAAGAGGTGTTTCCGAATTTGTTTGTTTTCTGGTTGCGAAGTAATAGTAGGATTGAATAAAAGAATTCAATTTATCGTGTTTCAATGGTGTAAATTTATATATAATGTTTCGCACCTTTTTTGACCTTCATCAGCACCTTGGCCAATTCATTATTCGTATCACATTTTGTGTGATTGCAGGAAAAATATTTGTCGCTGATGAAGGTCAAAAAAAGAACAAAACAAAATATATTTATTAAAGTCCATAGCATCCATATTATTTAATTAATCAAGTATGTTGACAGATATTTGGACATGAATGTAGCAAATAAAAAATTCTCAGTGCATTACGTGACTTTTCGCCAATTTTATTTTGGCTTCATCAGGCATCTCAATGATTTTGATTAATTTTAAGATATAATAGATGTGCACATATTTCTGAATTAACTAAATTGTAATTGATTCTTTTTATGGTCCTAAGAATTATTTAATTTATATAAAAAAAGATTCAAATGACAGGATTAATATAGCATTCATGTAAATAAATAGATCTCAATATCTTAAAATTAATCATAATCATTGAGACGCCTGATGAAGCTAAAATAAAATCAATGAGAATTTTTTTATTTGCTACTTTCCTTACCAAATACCTGCCAAAATATTATATATAATGTACACCTTCGAAACAGATTAAATTGAATTCTTTTATTCAATCCTACTATTAAGTACTTCCCATTCAGTAAACAAATAAATTTCGAAACACCTAAAAAAAATTCTAAGATTTAGTATATTTTATATGCGGCCAGGGGCATTTATTTTTTCTTCAAATCCGGCTCGTGTAAGCCAAAAGGTGACACATCCCTGGTTTAAGCGGAAAATTGCAACTAGCATAGATACATACATACACAGACTGTTTCTATTTGTTGTAAGAAAAGAAAAAGCAGACTCGAGCAAATGTATCTCATCTCGTGCATTTACTGAGAGCATTACTTTCATGCGGCTGACGTAATATTAAGTTGAAGATATCGTCTGTAACATCTGATGGCAGAAGTGAAACTAATATTGGGATAGCAGCGCGTAGGCGCCGTTGATATCCAACTAAAATGTCATCAAACACTGTTTGCTAAGCCAATCTCCAACTTTCTTAACAAAACATATGCTCTTTCGCTTGTTCATGGTCAATCCTCCAACTGTTATTGTTGGAAACTAACAGAAACTTCAAGTGCCAGAAAGACTTGAACTTACATTTAAAAAAAAGGTCAAAAATTAACATTTTTAAAAATGAAAATTTTACAAAAAAAAGTTTATTTTTTTATTTTTTTCCAAGTCATACCAATATAAGTTAATTAAATTCATTCAAAATTTATTTGATGTATATGTACTATGCTCCTCCTCAATCAGCTTAGAAAACAGGAAGTTGCTATTGAAGACATATGTATGGAGCATAGCCATGTACGGGTGTGAAACCTGGACAATTAGAGAAGCGGAGAGAAAGAGATTGGAGGCTTTCGAAATGTGGTGCTACAGAAGAATGATGAATATCAAATGGATGGATAAAATTACAAATGAAGAAGTTCTTGGAAGAATCGGAGAAAGAAGAACCTTGTGGAAGAGTCTGAAGAAGAGAAGAGGTCAGATGATGGGGCACACACTGAGACATGGGGGACTGCTTAGGGATATCTTGGAGGGGGAGGTGGGAAAGAAAAGGGGAAGGGGAAGACCCAGATTAGAATATTTCAACCAAATAATTGGGGATATGGGATGCCAGACATTTAGAGAGGTCAGACAGCTGGCGGGGGACAGAGTCGAGTGGAGACGGATTGTTGAATCAAACCAGTCTTTGGACTGTATACTCAATGATGATGACGATATGTATTTAGAAATGTGTGAAAAATATCATAAACAATTTTCTATCAGTACTGACAAACGAAAGTGGGAAAAATATGTATATTCACAATGTTAAAAACTAATTAGAATTCGGGTTTTCTTGCTTTAAAACGTTCAGATGAAATCAATTCATATATATGTATGTACGTATGTGTGTGTGTTACCAATTTTCTGGCTATATCGCTTGACTAATATTCATTAAAATTTGAATATAGAGGTTTTATCTATCTATCAAATTATACATATATAACACAACCAATTTTTTAATTTGTACTTTTTTAAACAATCATTTTTATTTGCCCTGTTTTGAAATTTCAAAAAAAAACTCCAGTGAATTTGATTAAATAACTTTTTAATTGAAAAGAGGCCTATAGTCAAGGTCTACAAAAATAATTTATTTAATAACTGGGATGAAATTGTTTTGAAAATATTTTAATTATATTTGTATTTATGTCCCTTAATATAAAAATCTTTAAAATGTTTTGATTCTTTAAAAGTTAATCATAAGCGCCCGGCTTAGATCTACAGAGAAAATTTTAAAATGAACAAACAAACAAACGAATAAATAGTTGAAATTTATGTTTTATATCAAAACGGTTAAACACTTAATCTTATTTATAATAGCTTTTAAAGATGTATTCCCACATAGTTGTACAATATATTTTTTAATCTTTTTGACAAAAGATGATCTAAATTTCAAAATGGAAGAAAAGTTACTAAACCGACCTCTGACGTCACGTCATTGATTCTGGCTTTGACTATCATTTTTTTATTTTTTAATAAACTGTCGATTATTATTAAACTTGTTAAATTCATATATTTATGTACATTAGGGTATCCCAAAAAATCAGTTTTTTTGTTTGATGTCTAAACAATTGTAAATGAAATTTCGTTTAGGTACGCCCATTGGTGAGTTATAAAAATTTTAACCTAGGGCTTGCTCTTAGTTTGTTAAAAATATGGATTTTATGTTGATAATTGTTATATTTTTATACATAAGATACATTTCTAATTCAGATACAACAATATAAATATACAGAAGAAATTAACATTTACAAGGAAAAATCAAATAGAAAAATATAAAAATTTCTGAACGAATAATAAAAAATTATACATAAAAAAAAACCTGAAATAACAAGGGACTCGCAAATTATCAAAAAATTTAACAAACCGCTCGCGCGAGCCCCTATAGATCATCTCTGGGTACGCCTGACCACGACAACCTGTGCCGACTTGCAATGAAACATGTCAATACTTGCAGACTAAGGCGAACGAAAGCTGACGTATCGATGTGCTTGTAATCGCTTGCTATTTTGTTAGTAAATGCTTTGTTTTCAATTAGTCAACATGCCGGTGGAATTACGTAGTTCTAAAAAGAGTATATATTTTTAATAAGGGACGTGAAACATCAAATAACGGGTTCAAAACTTCCCTCTAATGGACAAGTTCTGGCAGTTTTGTTTTACAATATTCGTGAAGTGAATTTAACTATTAATGAAAGTGCAAATCTCACTATTCGCGAATGCATTATCAATTGGGAAACGGCGCAAATATCTACTAAATCTTTACCTAATTGCTTGAAGCAGCTTGTGAATTTATATCAAGTTTGGAGGGACTTGAAAAAAAATTCAAAGAAAAACAAACACTAGCTAATATGGACAATTTGCTTGAGTTTTGCCGAAATGAACTGACCAAAAAAATTTTCAGAGATGAATGTCGAGAGTTGATAGAAGAATAAAAGGGCAAATTTTCAATTTTTAATGTTAAAAAAAATATATCAAGATTTCGGAAAAATAATCTCAATTGTGGCATATTTTGACTACATTTTTATTAGTATAAATATCAATAGAAAGTATTTTCAACCGATTTTTTCTAGATTAGTAACAAGTTGAATTTGAAATGCAAAACCTGTGTCTAATTGTAATGATGATAGTTTCAAAATAAATCAAAAGCTCTAAAAAGAATGTTAGTTTGTTAGAGTTTTGTGGCCTCATCCCATGGTGTCCAATACAATTTTGAGACTGATATCTCCTGAGACTTAATACTACGTAAATCGTATTTGAAATATCATTTGATTATGGAGTCTTTTTGTAAGGGCTGAATTTCAATGGAATCCAGGTAGGACAGGGTAGTCGCCTACTGAGGCATGTGCAAGGACGCTTGAAGGCACCTCTGTATCATTTTAATAGAACATTCGGAGAGGGTAGAAAAAAGAGAAGTCGAGAAATTGCCTACCTGCAGGCGTCTTCTCTGCTCGAAACTCCGCTATGGAAAAGATCATCGATGTGTGACGGATTCTTCACTGAAAAAAATGACAAATTACAATTATTAATATGTTAATATATTACAATTTATATAATTAAAGATTAGGTTAAAAATAATTTAAAAAAATAATAAAAAAACATGGTTTCATACTTAGACCATGAAATATATAGACCTCCCTCTGCTAATCTCCACACAGAGTGAAGTTAGGCCAACATCGCCTACAGATGACGTCACGTTCTCGCATAAATATTTTGGTTATATTAATTTAATATTAATTTGCGATTATTGGAATCCAAAATAAATAATCTAAACTACGATAAATTTATAAAATTTATAGTGGCCATGCTATTTCTGGGTGTTCCTACCTACAGATGACGTCAAGTTCTATAGGAGATGTTGGCCTCACCAAATCGACACCAGGGCGTGTCTATATATTTCATGGTTTAAGGTTTAAAATTAAATTTTAATATTTTTAGGCGGAGACACAGAGAGAAAATCTAAAATTCTACATCCAGGTGTCATACACCATGCTGGCGTTGCGTACAAGAACATCAGAAGATTTATCCTGATTGTAAAAAGCAAAATTTGAAAATAAAATTAAAAAAAAAAATGTTTCGTAAATATTTTGTAAATAGAAGTACCTACCCGGAAGTTGGTGTTTACGTACGTAAGAATGTAGCCCCCCTTCATTTCGCAAACATAAATCTCAGATATATCATTGAGACATATTCGTGTTTTATTTACCAAATAAACATTGAGTTCTAGAATCCTTTCATGTTAACTCAGTACACATTTTCATGTCTTATGTTTGGCATCAGGTTGGTACAAGCTATTCTTATCCAATCGCAATAATATTTATTATTTTAATTTTTGAGGTTAAACAGAAAAAAAATAGAGGATATGCTTACCTGATTTCCTCCCCCCCCACCCAAAAATAAATAAATAAATAAATCCTCCCTTATGTCTTGGGACACCCTAAGGTACATACTAGACATGTTATTGTTAGAATAAACACATTTACCTTACTCCTAAACTACTTGTGTAAAATAATATATCTGATAATCTTCTTGAAATAGATTTTATATTATTTTTTCACTAAATAATTATTGTGCTTATTTCATGATGCTAGAATTTCGGAAAAGTAGGTATATATTTTTCGAGTTTTTAAAAATCACTTGTTTTGAAATAAAATATTACAATATGGAAAAAATGGAGATATTGTGCCTTATTTAATCGTGCCTAAAAAAGTGTTTTTTTTTGTTTCGTATTTTGGAAATATCTCAAAACAGCTAAAACTATTTTGATAAAACAAAAATTGAGTGAATTCACGGCGTTTCGGTCTACAATAAAATTATGTATAGAGAACATCTAAAAATTCATTTTTTAAGAGATATTAATTATTATTTTGTCAAAATGTCTGTTAGTGCATGAGTGTGTTACCAAATTTTGTGTACGGTCTAGCTCAAAAACCAATGAAGGTATAAAAACGAAATTTTAAATCTGGGTGGCCCCCAAAATCCTGACATCGGGAATCCCTAGATATTATATATTGATATTAAGATCTGATTAGATTAGAATTGAAAATAGAGCAAAATTAGAGCGAGAAGGTTACTAAAAATTTGAACCCAGATTGACCAAATTTTGTACAGTTAGTCTTTAAGGCCTTAGGGAGATGTCAATGTAAAAATCCGTTTTATGATATGGCCGGGGAGGGGGGGGGTATGGTAAAGTCATAAATCTAGCTGAAGATGTTAAAATAATAAATATAATTATCATAAAAATAAAATATTTCATATTAAAGACATGAGAATATAGAATTCATATGGATACATCAGGAAGAGATAGGGGAAATTGAGGGGAGTATTGAGAGGAGTGAATAGAATGTGATTTGACCTTTGGGATAGGATTATTAATTCAGCCAGAGCCGGGCTGGCTATTTTAGAGACACTTGGCGACTGCAGTGTTTAGCATTGGCCATTGGCTCTGCCATCAGGGCGAAACATCCCCTATAAAGCATCCACCTGCATGCTCGATCACATTCTTCCGCATATTTGCCTATATCGAAACGGCCCCCGGCCTATAGAGTGGACACCGGTTGGCCACGCATTTAGTCGCGGCTGTAATTAAACATTTGCAATTGCACGCAAACCGCGTTGTTGGGGGTGTGTGAAAGGCAGGGGGTTGGAGATGGATAGATAGACAGAATGGGGTTGGCATTGGGGAAGAGCGAGAATTGCGTGCGGTGCATGCGAGTCATCCATCAGCGTCAAGTGTCACCGACTAAATGGCAATGCACCAGCGACAGGCAGCCAGCCTTCAAGTGGCCGACGACACTGGCACCGTGGACACCAGCCACCAGCCACCAGCTGCACAAATGCAGACAGAGACTAAGGCCTTCGACACAGACACCTATCTAATCCATTTCAGCCACTTTTCACATACACTGTCCAACATCAAAACTAAAATGGAAAATGACATTCGATCTAAACGGGAGTGGTCAAGCCACTCTTCGGCTAAAGGAGAGAGACACAGGTTCGAATCCAGTCGGGTGTTCAATTCATTTTTATTTTTCAAAAAAATAACAAAATAATTTTCTAAATATGTAGAATAAATTAACATAAAAAATTATTGATTATTAAAAGAAAGAAATTTATTTATTTGCAGGAAATTTTCTCTGGAGAGAGACGGACTAGTAGAAATCCCAATCGAAAGTAATGGAAGGCAGGGGTAGTGAGGAAAGAAAATATTAACACATATCCAAATAAAGTGTAATTTATCGGATTCCCTCCTCCTTTCCCTTCAAATCGACATTTCGGAGGAATCTTCCCTCCTTCTTCAGGGTCTACAAACCAATATTACAAAATTATAAAAAATCGGGGTTGGTTCATTTCATCAACAATAATACAATTAAAATACAAGTAAAACACAAACGGCCAGATTATCAATAGAAAAGATCAATTCATTTACTTCAAGGGGTAAACTTTTTTTTCCTTAGCAGAAACATAGAAAAACATTTTTTTTCTTCTCTTTCTTAATTATAGATAAATGGATTTGTAATTTAACATATATAGACCATAGCCCTTCCTGTGGAGAGAGGAATGAAGCATTCCTTCATAGACCCCTTGAAGTAAGTGAATTGTTCTTTTCTATTGATAATCTGGCTGTTTGTTTTTTATTTGTATTTATAATTGTATTATTGTTGATGAAATGAATGATGACCAACCCCCATTTTTTATAATTTTGTAATATTGGTTTGTAGACCCTAAAGAAAGAGGGAAGAATCCTCCGAAACGTCGGTTTGAAGGGAAAGGAGGAGGGAATCCAATAAATTACACCTTATTTGGATATGTGTTAATATTTACTTTCCCCACTACCACTGGACTGCCTTCCATTACTTTCAATAAAGAATTTAATTTTTAGGTCAAATTCTAGGATTTTAGTAGAAATATTTTTTATATTGCAATATCAGAGGCGATTCATCCTCTCAGGAGTCGAATCTGAGAACTAACTTTTCGGGAAGTCAGCTCACACCCTCGAGACAAAAAAACTTTCTCTGAATCGCAATATGACAAAAAAACTCTCTCCGAATCGCAATATATTATATAAGAACAGAAATTTTTTACTCCATTCTTCTAAAACAGAAATTAAAAAATTCAGCTTAAAATGAAAAAAAGTTTTTCATACAAGACCTCATTATTAAATATAAAACTAAAGATTTGAGAAACTTTTTTTTGAAAATAGTTGAAATGTTTTTCAAAAAAACAGCTCTGGTTCAGATTAACCAATGTATATTAAAAGAAACAATTTAATTTTTAGGATAAATTCTAGGATTTTACTAGAAATATTTTTTTATATCGCGATATCAGAGGGGATTCATCCCCTCAGGAATCGAACCTGAGAACTAACATGCTTTCCGGGCAGTCAGCTTACACTTCTACTAAAATCCTAGAATTTGTCCTAAAAATTAAATTCTTTCTTTTAATATACATTGGTTAACCTGAACCCGAGCTGTTTTTTTTTTTAAATATTCCAACTATTTAAAAAAAAGATTCTGAAATCTTTAGTTTTATATTATTGATTATGTTATTTAACTTTACTTTATTTAAATTACTTTAAAAAAGTTAACACTTTTTATTTATACGAACTTGTGCGTTAAACTTAAGCCCATTGAGAAACCTCTAATACAGTAGTGTCCAATCATTTGGATTTTTTGAAAAGATTTTCTTTTTGCCGAGAAAGTAGAAGAGTTGTTGAATCATAAGGTGAAACAAATTGCTTGATGCTGATTGCTGCTTGATTGCTTGATGCAAATAGTGTGTTTGAGTAGTTCACTTGCTATAACAACAGATTTTTAATATAATAATATAATTGGTGATTGACCCCATAAGAAATAATATGTAGATAAAATATTTATAATTAAAAAGACTGATGATGAAGATCATGTCTTCGGAACTATTTTAAAAATTTGAAACGCAGACTGTTTTTAAATAATAAAAACTTTATTAACTTAATTATTTTTTGATCTGATATTATGCTTCTAATCCTGCTTTTCGTGAATTTCAATCTGAAAAAAGCTACTTGCATAATTTTGTAAGTACATACTTCTAAAAAGGAAAATTTTGAATATTTTAAAGCGAGGGATATTTGACGCTAGGTAAAAAAATTGTATATAATTATAAAAGAGAGACTTTATAAATTTTCTCTGAAAAATTTGATGATTTGAAAATTTTCCACCATGAATGATATTTAGGCTATAAAGTTGATATTTAGTACAAAGGTGCAACTTATTATTAAAAATCTTATTGTCAAATTTCAGCCCTTAGCTACAACACTTCAAGAGCTCTGCGCCTATAACGATTCTATCATCATGCATTTTTCTACAGGAAGTTATGAACTCAAATAGACAAAAATATAATGAGTTCTTCGTTTAAATACTTCAGGATGCAATATATGAATCCGGTGAGACAAGTTCCAACCCAAAAGAAACTTTCCAATCATCAATATGACCAGTAACAAAATACATTACTTTAATAGACTTAACTAGTAGAATTGGCGTCCCTACAAATTGTTGTTTATCTAATCGAACGATGTTGTTCTACTTAAATTATTAATTGACTTGATAGGTACGTACGTAAGCGATTAAGCGACCCCATCAATGATTAATTTGATCGAGTAATGACAAAAATTAAACCAATTAATTCAAAAATTTTATTTTAATGTCATATAAGAAAATTAAAAAAAGGAAAATTTTAAATGTATCGATTCAATCTCGTTGAATCTCAATCTAATCCAGTTTAATTCGGAAAAATTAAAAATTTCACCGCTGTCAAACTTTCATATTGCCTCACCAAATCTATAGGGAAAGGCAACAGGAAACCACTCCTGTGAACAATTTCACCACATTCCAAAATTGCTATGGAGAGAATTTTTTTTTTTTAAATTTTAGGATTTATTTAATCACACAAATTAAACAGAGTAATCTCAGTTTATTATCACTATTTGATATTATTTTAAACATTTACTAGATAGTTTCGGTCTCCACAAATTAACCATCTTCACTAGTACTGTAAAAACGAAACATTTTATAAGATTTTTTCTATTATACAAAAAAATAACGATACAATTTCATATTTAAAAATATAATTTCGATCAGGATTTCGAATTTGTCTCTGTACATATAACTCATTTTTAATTTGACATGGATATTTCAATAAATTTCAAAAAATAAATAATCTATAAAAACTTTTTTGTCTCTGATTTTAGAATATGATTTGAACTGATGATAAATTAAAGATTTTCTAATTACTATATTTTACAATCAAATCTCAATTAACTAAATTAAATCTCTCGTTCTCAAAACACATTAAGAAGAATGAATTTACTTTTATTCTAAGAGGATACTTTTCATAAGAATGGCCAACACTCGAAATCCAGTATGGACAATAAAAAAGAAACTTCTCTTTTACTTTCACGGCAGCTGTAAAAACAATTGAATACTAATGGGAACCCACTCAAGAGCTAATCTTATGTTTTTTAGCATTCGATCAAAATTATATGGATTATATATATAACTAGCTTCAAGGCCCGTGACGTGTAAAGAACACTTTCATATATCAACTCTTGTGAATTAATTGTAATAGATTGATGAAGAGGACAAAATATATCTCTTTATGAATGAATTTAAAAAATTTATTTTTTCAGCAGAAGACAATATTTATTGTCCCCTTCTGCTACTCAATTATTCGGCAAAAAGAACCTTTCAACATATATTAAAATAAAGTTTTTGTCCTGTAAAAATTCAATAAGTTAAAAATCGTCATTTGGAAAAATTATCCAATTAAAAAATTAAAAATAATAAACTTTTAAAGTTTTTTATTAGATTATAGAAAATTTATGTTTAATTAGGCTCAAAATTGGTTTTTAATAATTTCAATTGGCTGAAATTTCCTAGATTTCAAAACAATATAACAATGGGTTTTCAAATGATTTCGTTTTCTTTAAAGAATTCTACGGGCTAATTGAATTTTGGTTTGAATCTTTAAAATATATTTTTAAAGAAATTCCTTTCAGTTAGTTTAGTTAGTATAGTTTTAATACTCCTTTATAATTAACTTTGAAATAAATAAATAATATTGAAACGAATGAATGAGCTCGAATACAAAAGCCAAAAGGCTTAGTTCTTTTGAAATGGCTGAGGGTCTTAAATATAATAGAAAAAACATGAGGTGAGATTGCCAAGGGTATTTTTAAGAAAAATGATTTTTAAATAACATATTTTATTTTGAATTAAATATTTTTCATCTATATATATATATATATATATATAATCAAAAGCTTGCCTGAAACTTTTTTATTTTTTCTACCATATTAAAGACGGTTTTCAGAATTTTTTCAAGTTTTTTCACCCAACCCAAAAGAAGTTAGAAATTTTTGAAAAAATAGCTTTTTTTGAATAACCATAGTTTTTTCAAAAATTTAGTTATCAAGACGATTTTTTTTAAATTTTTGGTTTTAAATGTACTTTTAAAAAATAGATAGTTTTTTAAATCTTTGTTGCAGTATTAAATTCTTCTTCAACGATAATGTGGTTAGAACTATTAAGAATGAATGACACTCAAAAATCTGACAAACAGGGCCGCCAACACATGTTTAGTTTGCTAGTTTAGTTCTTTTATTGTTTGACAAGTTATGTTGACTAACCTGAATTTTTTTTTTAGTTTTTCTTGAATTTTCCGGGCAACTTTTCCAATTTTTTTTACGTATTAACCTGAATTGAACTATTACGAAAATTAAAAAAAAAAAAATTAGCCAAATTGGTCCAGGCATTTGAGAGATCTGCGCTTACAAAGAAACAGAAATTCATTTTTATTATATAGATTATATGTATATCTATAATTTAGATAAAATGAGTAATTTTTATAAATTCGAAAGCAAAGTATGTTGATTAGAAAAAGTTAATTTCCTCGAAATAAATTAATTTAATAAAATTCCGATAGCTTACAAAATATTGGCCAAAATTGTTTTATATTTTCCGTGGCAATTTGTATTTTCATTAAAAAACTCTATAAGGGAAAGGGGTGCTTCTGAGGAGGTCAAAGGGTTGAGAAAGAAGAGAGAGAGAGAGAGAGGTGGCAACAGAGGCGAGGGTTAATACGAAAAAGTTTCTTTTTCTTTAATTAAGAGTCAGCAACTGCGAATATTCCAAAAAATATTATTATTTCGAGATAAAATTCAACTCAATTTATTTATAAATAGAGTTTAGAATTAAATAATACTTTCATATTATCAGAATCAAACAATTCAGATTAATATATTAGAAGAAATTTTCTCGTCGGAGAGAGACGGAGTTGTAGAAATTTTAATTGAGGAGTGATGTAACGCAGCCCAAGGTTAATGAAAAAATGAAGTCGGTTAATAATAGATTTAGTGGACAGTGATTCCCCCCATAATTGCAATTAAATATGGCATTTTTAAAATAGAGTAGATAGGGAAATGGTGGGGATATGATCATTATTTTTTTTTTCATTGAGGGACTTTCACCATCTTGATGAAAAAGTAATATTTGTTAGAAAAATATATTCGGAGTAACTTAAAAAAAAAAATAGAAATTATTTACCACGTAGTTTTTTGATAAAAAACAAAAAAAAACAAACATTTTTATGCGACTATTTTTAGTGGAGGCGATATAAGCACAATGGCTTGGAAACGACCGGCAAGTATGTGTGTATTTATATAGAGATTTCGTAGTGTGAGTGGACAGTCAAGTAAAAAAAATACCCTAAAATTTTAGTTCGGTTCATATTTATAGAGTGGTTACAAGGCTAAAACTTTTGGCGTGGATTGTCGCGAAAGAATCTCCTTAAAGGACAAATTTCGAGGGTTGCTGAATGAGAGAAGAGGGACCTATCTTGTATGTTTCCCTCAGTGACTCTTTTTAAACCGGGAAGAATGAGGGAAGATCCTCCGAAACGTCGGTGGGGGGAAAATCATTGCCCAATAAATCTATTTTATTCAAGAGAATTTTTGCATTATTCTTGGACTGCCTTGCATCACTTTTCAATTATTCTGATTAATGTTTTATTTTCTATTCTTTCTTTTTACGATTTTTTTTTCTCTCCATATGCTTACAAATGTCTGAAACTTGAAAAAAAATCATTTTCAAACATGATTTGTTTTCTGTCTACGTCTACGTGTCTGTCTGGATTCCAATACCCACGATAACTCAAGAACAGAAGGTCAGAGAAAATTCGTTGTTAAACTTAAATAGACTTTTTCATTTACATGGATAAACTATTCAAGTCATTAAGTTAGAAGTTTTTTTTGGAGACGGACTGATATATAATATCTCACGATTGGATGAAGACAGTCCGGAGATTAATAAGAAACTACTTCCAACAAATAATATTTATTAGAAATATTTATCCCTTATAATATTGATTCGAAACCGACGTTTCGGAGGATCTTCCCTTCTTCCTCAGGTTTTAAAATACTCTGTTCTACTGAAAATGGGAAGTCTTAAAGTATTCTCTACACTGAAAGAGGAGGCAAGAAGGAAGATTAAATTAAAAGACTATGTCCTTCCTTGATTGACCCTTTTGAACCCTCAGGAAGAATGGGGGAGATCCTCCGAAACATCGGTTTCCAAACATTATTATAATATTATTTGCTTATTTCCGGACTGTCTTCATGAGCTACTTAAGTCAAAATGACTTCAAAAAAGATTTGAATTTAGATTATGGCTTGTTTCCAATTAATTTTCTTGATAAGTCAAAAATTATGATCCATTAATATCAATGATAAAATGAGAGAAAATTATAATTTGGGATCCTAAACTCACCAATTTCTAAGTAGAGGGTTTGAGTTTTTTCATTGTCTATTTTCAAAGGCATAGTTTTTAAAATTGAAAAATTGATTCCTTTTATGAAGAAAAATAATAATAATAAAATAAAATAAAATAAATAATAATAATCAATAAGGTTATCCTTCTCTTGTTTAAAATAAACATATACATATATGATTATAAATATGTATAAAATTCATTTATTAGAGACTATAATTTTGAAGAACTGACATTCTTCATCAGTTTTTTAGTAAGAAATATTCCATCTTTTATTTTTCTCATGGGTTCAAAACTTATCCGATTGGATGTTGCTCGTTTTATTTTTTATACTAAGCTAGTCACTTAACAAATAAAATTAAGCAGAGGACAACTTCATTGATTTCTCTTCATAAATTAATTAACAACTCTGCTAGGTCAAACAAAATCTTTTCACTGAAACTTTTTAGCTAAAAAAATATCTCTTCTAATTTTTTCAACTGAATATAGGGTCTTTTTTTGGCTTTAGAGAACTATGCCCATACAGCCACTCAATTAATGATTCTATAATTTAAAGTGAAAAATTATGGTACAATTGAAGAAAGAAAAAACTGTTAAATATGTATCTAATTTATAACTCAATTTTGCAGCTGATGAAAAAAAAGGCTACTTTATGTAAAATTTCTTCCTCTTCTAAAGCTAGCAGATTCGTAATATTAAAAGGCGCATTCAAGCCAGAGGCAAATTAATAATTTAATAACTTGTTCGATTCTCTTTGAAATTTAGTACAATTAAAAATTAGATTGTTGACATATCCTTCATCTAGGTTGCAGTAAATGCACATCGGCCTGTCAAAAGATATAGGGTCTTTTCATTTTCCTTTCAAAGGAACATTATCATTTTGTCTAAAAGAAGTATTTGTAGCCTGCAAGTATCTTAGTAACAAATATACCTATATGGTATTAATTACTACATTTGTATTTCATGAAAAATTTAGTTCCAGTTTTTTTTTTTTTTTTTTTTTTAAATACTTCTAAAAACGAAATGGCTTTAAAATTTTTGAAGGTTTAATTCTCATTTAATCCGATCTATCATGAGTCATTGGAGGGATTTTTTCCAAGCCTATATATCATCATCAACATTAAAAATAATCCTTTCATAAAATCTAATGTCAATCATACGTTAGCGTTTGACAAAGTGAGACGGAGAAATTGAATCTCACAAAAAATTACCAACCCAAGTGAAATATCTTTTAACTTTTGTTTTATTAATTTAATGTTTCATATATGTATGTAGCTATTATTTATTAAAGTTTAAAAATCATATTTATCTATCTAAGAATCTATCTATCTATCTTAAGAATAGTTTTAACAGAAATGTAAACCAAAAATTTGAAAATCATGTATACGAATTTAAGAAACCATTATGCATATATATCTTCAATAAAAAATTTGTTTGAAGAATTTTATGGGATTCTTATAGATTTAGCTGGTGAATCCTAAAATAAATTTCTTTCTTCACAAAGTAAAATTTAATAACGGTAAGGAATATAATTGGACTCGTATAAAACTATAGTTACTGCTATAATAAGTTGTTGTTTTTTTTTTTTTTAGGAATTCTTTTTCTAAGAAAATCATAAGATGGTTAGATTTTAGATGGAATGGATTATATTTATTTATATGTCAGAAGGGTTGTTTTTATCCCATCGGAAATCGAACCCGAGTGCCAATAATAGCAATTCGGGCCAATTGGCTACCTTGTGAGGTGAATCATTCTGACATATTCGGCGGGATTGCTATTATTTCCAGTAAGGTTCTAATCACGAGGAGGTAAAAACAATCCTTGATAAATCATTAAAAATAATTCATTTGATCTCATTTTAATAGATGACACACTCTTGTGATTTTCTTAGATTTTTTTTTTTATTACAATCGAAAATAAGATGGGCACACCAGGAAAATGTTCTTACTTTGAAAATAATAATAATTATTATTATTAATTGAATGTAATGGAAGGCAGCCCAGAGGTAGTGAGGAAAGAAAAAATTAACACATATCAAATAAGGTGTAATTTATTGGAATCCTTCCTCTTTTCCTTTCAAACCGACGTTTCGGAGGATTTTTCCCTCCTTCTTCAGGGTTTCAAAGGGAAAAATCCTCCGAAACGTCGGTTTGAAAGGAAAGGAGGAAGGATTCCAATAAATTACACCTTATTTGATATGTGTTAATTTTTTCTTTCCTCACTACCTCTGGGCTGCCTTCCATTACATTCAATTAAAGTTTCTACGAGTCCGTCTCTCTCCAGAGAAAATTTCGTTGCAAAAAAATTATTATTATTATTTTCATTTTGATATTGAAGAAAGAATGTTTAACATCTATTGGTGAAGATTGACCTCTACATCGCACAAATAAGAGGAATTAATTTCAGGAGTTGAAAAGACATGTGGATACGAGTCTTAATAAACTTTTTAGTATCTCGCTGGAAAGTCCAAGGCTGGAAGAGAGTTTTCTAAAAGTCAAAGAAATAAACGAATTCAAGAATACGCTTGTTCGATTGATATCTAATTATCTACTAAGAAGTGTTATAAATATAGTATTTATATATAATCATTTTTTTGGAAGTTTTAATTTCCGAGATTAGTAGAGCTGTTGATTTGTGAAATCAATCAGGGTGTCCTCTGCTTAATACAAATAAACATACACCTATAATATATAAATGAATTTTATTTGATAGTGATTATATAATTTCGAAGGTTTGTCTTCTACAGGCTTTTATATAAATATTATATTTGTTTTATGTGCATGAGTAGATACCTTCGCCTTAACAAATGGTTCACTCACAACTCAACATATAACAGGCTGAAGAAAAAGGCCAAGGCTTCGAAACTATAGTCCCTATCAAATTTGTATCAAACAGCAAATTTCCTCGGTGATTTCGTCTTAAGAATAAAAATTTTGTTTGAAATCAGATCCCTCAAAATTGACGGTTAGCTCTAGACGTCTTTTCGGTAGGCCTTGGATAATTTTTTATATTAAATTTTGAAAAGACTAAACAAGTACACAAATTTAATAGTAGTATCTACTACATATTAATCATTTAGAAATTTATCAAAATTTCTACATACATTATTTCATAAATATGGTCGATACAGTTTACCCAAAATGTATCGTATAATAGGTACATATTATATAAAGAGGCATTAAAAAAAATTCTCAAAAGTACTTTTTTATTATTAAATTCGTATGAAATTAAATTTCAGATAAATTTTGTCAAATTTGTTATTTATTTATTTATTTTTTCGAATTGTTGTGCAATAAAAGCGAGCTTTCCAACTGTATTACTTCTCTATCAAGGCAATATATTTCTATAATATAAATTAAATTTAGTTGATATATTTCTAAAATAAAATGACGACTTGATCACACTCTCAATGAATCTCTGTCAGAGCGATTATTTCGGGGTTTTGCGCGGCCGATTACGCTATTAATGAGGTGTGTTGGATTTGCCCTGGCGGCATTTGATCGCGAGTTCAAGGGAGCTCTATGTGTGTGGTGTGCGTGTGTGCAAATGGGGGTGGATTTGGGGATGGGGCTAGGGGCCGAGGGGGTTGACGGGGGAGGATTATCTGTCCGCGCTGGGGTTGCACCGCCCAGCAAATCGAAACATGACAATTTATAGTGCACCTCATCATTGGCCACCAGCCGTGTCAAAATGAGGCGAAATTTATTTAATTAGATCGGATCGAGAGAAATTATAAAATAAACTATTGCACAAGTTCATTTCAGAATAAGTAGGAATTAAAACCTTCATTTTAAATAATTATATTCCAATCCGCGGATGAGTTATTTTCATCATTTCACTTTCAAATAATTAACATCTGTAATACATTAATATATCATCAACACAAATCTATACTCCAATTAGATATATTCCCTAAATTTAACATGATATTGCGGAGACGGGCACAATGAACAAATCGTCCTTCATTGAGGCCACTTGATTTTGATTGCCCTCCCTCAATGCACTATTTCCCCTCCCGCCCTCGAAAAAGCACCCTCCGTTTTTTTCTAAAGGAAAAACACCATTCCTGAAATCAATATAAGCCCCGTCATCAACATGAAATCATTCGCAACCAACATCCATCCCCACCATCATCATCATCATCATTGTAAAATAAATCCAAAAACATTTGCCTTCTTTTTTCGAAATTTTCCACTGAATATTTTTAAATTTCTTTTTGAAAATAGAAAACGTTCAGTACATAGATTTCTAATTGTGAATGAATGAAAAAAAATTTTATGTAAGATTAAAAAAGAAAAATTGAAAGAAATATGAAAACATTTTCTTTAAATCTTCGTTATTTAGCAATTTGGTCTTCAAAAACATTTTGTGAAGAATTTTAGCTATATTCTGTTCAAGAGTATTCCATAAATCAGGAGTGCCCAGCCTATGGAGCATTAGAAGTTTACAGTTGCCACATTTTATCATTTATTTATATTTTTACTTCCCAATGATAAGTACTTCTACCCTTGTCCCTTTTACTTTACCAACACCGAGTTCCTTGCTTTAAGAAGGTAGAAAGGTTTTGAGTTGTATGACGCATTTGAACTCGTATGTCAAAAAATTGGCTCAATGTATGGAAAAGGTTGCCATCCACTACCATAAATCGATTAAATTTATTTATGATTTTTCTTTTTTTTTTTTATCCGAGGGGTGTGCTGTGATTGGAATCAGGTGTACACGTCTTTGGAATTATGGGGACTTATTTTGGAATTCATTAGATAATACCCCTCCATCTATTGTCTTTTACTTGGAGATTAAAGTGGAAGTAGGTGTACACTATATTAGGTCGCGGCTCACCCTTCGTTTTTATCTAAAAGTTCTGAAGCAAGAAAGTCCTAACTACTTTCTCATGAGTAATGCAACATCTCAGCACCAGAACAAACTTTTTTCTAACCTCAATTTTTGCACTACCGTGAGCCACAAACAAAATCATTATTGAAAATGATTTTTCTCAACGTTTCAAACCTGTGCCAATGGGAAAAATGAACAATTATGAACTTGAATGAACTTAAAATTTCGTACACCCGGCAAACGATTTAAATACTTATGTATTTTAATGAATAAACACTAAATTAAAATTCATTATAGTTTAATAAAATGTTTACCTATCAAGCAGCACCGCGTTCCTTAAGTTTTATCAGTGCCTTTGTATGATTGAATTTGGATAGCCAAGCTAACTCAAAAAGAGAAGTCAAAGGAAGTTCGTTCTGGTTTTATATTTCTAAAATAAACAACTGATTAGATTTTGGGATTTCTAGCAATGAAACTGAAAAATGCAAAAAATCACCAAAAAAAACAAACAAAAAAAAACGCTAACTTATATTAACAGTTAAAGGAACATTAGGAAATTTGTATTAATAAGCAATTAGAGGAGAAAATAAAAGAGTGTGCCTTCTGCTGGAATTTTTTTTTTTAAATTTATTTATAACGCGATTATATTTTCGAGACTTTGCCCTCTCCATCAGCCTATTACAATTGATTCACAGAAATTGATTTGTGAAGCCCTCGAAACTATAGTCTCGTTCTAAATAAATTAAAAAAAATTATTATCCAGCACAAGCTCTTTAATTGTCTCCTGTAATTTATAAAAATTCTTAAATTAAAAGTTTTTTGCTGAGAGTAGCAGAATTTTTATATAAGGAGACAATAAAAGAGTGTGTCTTCTGCTGGAATTAAGCAGAAGACACACTCTTTTATTGTCTCCTTCAATATAAAAATTCTGCTACTCTCGGCAAAAAGAAATTTTCAATTTATTAATAAGTAGATTATTGTCATGTTTGAGGTTTTTAGTTCAAACCGTTTAAGGACAAAAATTGGAAGATCACCAAAATTTGCAGAGAGCGTAGTGGAGTTTTAAAAAGTATTTTTATTTCCGCTCTATTTTCATCTCGAATAGATTTATAATTTAAGAGCTCAAATTCAAATAATAGCAGACTTAAAACTTTTAAAGAAATCATGAGAGGCTGTCATCTATTCGATTGCTATTTTTGGCACTCGGGTTCGACATGTAATAATGATAATTCATGAGATCTCGGATTTTGTAGAAGACAATCTCTCATGATTTTTATAGATTTACTATTTATTTTTAATTTATTTTTAATGGGATGTTAAGTTTTATAACATTTTTAATTGAGATGGTTAATGTCAAGTAATTTGATTTGATAGAAATGGCTTTCATTAAAGCGTGGACCATTATAGAGGATATTTTTTTGACCTCCCCCCACTTGGTATTGCAATTGAATTGGATGGAACGAAATTTCAAGTTGTCCCGAACAAATGTGCAACTTGTCAACGGGAATTTGTTCGGGAAAAATGTGGAACAATCCAATAAAAATAGAAATATTTTAATTGATTCTTTCCCTGAATGATCAATTCGAATGTAAAAACAAAAAAACAAACAGAAAAAAAAATCAAAATTGAACTGCAGTGCAGATATACAAAAAATATCACCCATCGCAGAATAACTATTTCACGGAGAGAAATAACGTCCACGAGCAATTAACAAGTTGTTGGAAATAAATCTATCAACGAGATCGACTTTTATAACCTGAAATCCATTTTGAAAACGAATTCCAAATTGAAATTGTTATTTTTGCATTGCCATAATAATAATAAAAAAATTAATTTAATTTATTTTATACCGATTTTTGAAACAATATTTTATATTAATTACATATTTATATAACAAATACCCATTAGCTCTGTTTCGGTACCCCTTCACCTCGATCAGCACCCCTCCCCGCCCCTTACCACCTCTCCAATCTCGTTATATACCGTTGTTTTAATTGTTGATTAATCTGTTGTTTATTTTATTCTAGATCATTGGATCATTCAAAAAATTATATTGTTTTAATTAATTAGTTATTTTTTTTAACTTTATTCCTATTTGAATGAAAATCAAACTCAAAAAATAAATAGAAACGTTTTAAACCAATCGATGATCATGATGATGATGGTGTTGGTGGTGGGGAGAGCTTTACATGAAAAAACACTGATTTTAAAAATCTAATTTAAATATGTAAAAAAAGTGATTATGGGGTACTCTTTCTGCAAAGTTGACGTTAAATGAGGAATTTGCGGGTCTTAAACAGCTGAAGTACGCAAAGATGGTTGAAGGAAGTTCCAGTATTTGGAGGTCATAGGGATTAACGATTTGGCGAATAGTGCCTCGGCCTAAATGGAAAACCAAGCTTGCACGCATGAGCTTTAGCAGCAGATGTGGTTTGATCATTCCAAGAACGATCAGACCCAGAATAACGGGAATATTGAATATCAATGAATTCCAGGAGTTAGAATCGAATGATATGTCTGGAAGGTTTCTCTCGACGCCCCTAGAGATTAGACAACATCGTGTTTTGACTGAATTAAAGTTAACCAAGTTTTGAGATTCCTAATTTTTAAGTTTCCATAAATCTAAATTAATCTTGAATACACTACAACACTTCTGATTATGGTCATTATATAAAAATATTTATTGGACTTTATCACAAATAGGTAAGTACCTAACTTATTATTTTACCATAATTATCATATTTTGGTAATTTTTATTTATACTAAATTGTTAATTTAGAAAATCAAAAATATACTTTATTAAATAAAATGTATTAAATAAGTTTTACCTTATTTAAAAAGGTTTATGGGTCAAAAATAAGTAGTGAATGCTATTACTTATCTGAGTATTAAAAATGCATATTTTAAGATTTATTTACCTTAGAGGGTGATCAGTGTTAGGGGAAGAGGAGAGCGTCCAGAGAACATGTATAGGGTTGGAGGGGGGGTGAATGATGATCGGGGTGGATCTAGGGGGGAAGGATAGGGTCGGTAGGATGAATGGGGATTAGAGGAGGCCAGCAAGAGACCCGCCATATAAATTAATATAGTATGTTTGGAAAATGGGAAATAGCAATATCCCTAGAAATTTTCATTAATTATTTTTTTAACTATGTTTAACATTTGGTTAAATTACACGATTCACATCACAATATAGACAATGATAATAATTGATTTAGTTGTTAGCTTAGATGCTAAGAATAATTTAAAATTTAAAACTAAAATTAAAATATTTTTTCTAATTGGAAGTGGGTATTAATTTATAAACAAAAACATTTTTGAGGCAAAATTTACTATGAGTCCCAAGTATAGAGCAGGTTAATTATTATTAGGCTCAAAAAGTCCATGTTTCATAAAAAAATATATTTAAATTCCAACGGGATTGATTGTACCATTTTCAAAATATGATTTTTTTTATTTGAGTAAATTAATACAGAGAGGTTAACTTTCTCAAATAAAAAAAAATGTAGATATTTATAAATTTCTAAAAGGGTAAAAAGTTGACTCTCATAAAACCCTCAATTGAAAATTGAAAATTGTTTATCTAAAAGACGTTTCATGAAATTTAAATTCATTTTCATGACATATTTAATTATCTTTTATGAGAATTTTTCGAAACCCAAAGTTAAAATTCCTTCTATGATATATATATTTTACTGAAATAAATTCAAGCAGTGCTCTGAAACGATACAGTTCCTTAAGTCTTAACAGACTTTTGAATAACCTAAAAAACAGAGTGATGGAAAGATAGGGGTGTATGTGCAGTATGTGCAGATGTGCACCCTTGCAGATCTTAAGAGCTGAAATTTCTAAAACCCGGGAAATCGGGGGGATAAAAATACACTTGCATTCCCAAGAAGTCAGGGGATAACGTACTGGTACTGTACTTCTTCCAACGTATCATCCAAGCATAACTCTATATGAAATATTAAATAAATTTCATTTTCTTTTCTTTAGTTCTAATCCCACAATTTTAAAATATTAGACAAATTATTTGTCCTGATTACCTTGTTAATTGAGATGAAAGTATATCTTAACGTTTAGTCATAATTAGTTTACATTTGATTTTGTATAACTAAAATACGTATGAAATTAGCTAACATTAATCAGATCAACTGACCTTGTATATTTCTCATGCAACAATGTGTTCGCTGTTCCAACAAGTGCCAAAGGATAAATCATACAATCTTTTATTTAGGATGTTTGTAAGCTTATATCTATGCGAAATCTTGTTTGTACACGGATACATGAAAATCCTTGATTTGTTTTAATTTGAATATGTTCGTATTGCCAAAATAGGTATCATGTTTGTTAACATATTATTTAATTTGACATTATCACATAGTCCGCTCAAGTTGAGCAAAATTAGGATAGTTTTAAAATATTGGAATTTTAGATTTTGTTGTTATATGTACAACATTGTGAAATGTAGATATGTTTTTAATAGAAGTGCCACTTGTGTAATTACCAAGAGTTAGAACTAGATATCACTTAAGCTGTTACTTAGTCCATACTGGAATTCTTAGGGATAAAATAATGGTTTAGGTCATTCGGTCATTTATATTCAACCTTCACATGGTCATAAGAAATGTATTCACAACAAAAGTGAAAAATTGACAAAAATATTTATTTCATTTGCCCAGGGAACAAAAAGATTGCCAGAGTCGAAATTTAAACCCTACATAGAGGCTCCTAAGGTAGTTCTTATTTAGGACTTGGGGGCTCAAAGTAGATTCTATTTCCATGTTAAACTAGGTCAGACTTTGGACCTATTGGATCATAATAAAAATAATAATTATTATTATATTGTCTTTATTTTTTTACATAGTTTTATGTACAAAAGTTGTTATTTACATATTTACAAAGGAATGAATATGAAGATGTAATATAAGGATGGAAACCAAAATGCATGACAATCACCCGGGTGGTTCACTGAAGACTTTTTGGAATGAAATATTTTTATCATTGAATAATGAACATCGTATATTAGAAACGGAACCCTTGGTCTGCAAATGGTCGGCTTTTGTTTTCTTGATACAACTGCATATTGGAGATTAATCAGTTCTAAAACTTCATCACTATATTATACGAGTATATATTCATTAAAGAAAATAAGGAGAAAGTACGCAATAAAATTATCCATGATTCTAGTTTGAAAGTCAAACTATGACATTTTAATGTATTTTGTTAAAAAGAAAACTTCCCTCCTCTCATACAATACGTGACGTTTCTACAGCAACTACAATACTTTAAAAGACCCAAGTTGTTAATCTAAACATTAAAAGTTAATGCTCACAGGAATAAGTGAAGTTTCACATTAATTTATTTAATATTTTGAAAATTTCTGACACAGATTACACGTATTAAAGAAAATTAAAAGCCAAAAATGGCCAGTAAAAAATAAATATTCATTCATCCTGGTAGAAATGGCATCATCATTCGATGCGTCAAATTATGAAAATTTAATTGTTTGCATTTTGTCAGATTTTGATTAATATTGGGGGATATAATATATTGAACGGATTAAAAAATTAATCTGAACTCTCAATTCATTGCAATTATAAAAATATAATGTTACCGCAATACGATTATTCATATGTGAAAAAGGAAATCGCAACATACAATCAACCACACAAATTAATAATTTGCTAATGGTTAAGATATTATACTGAACATAATTATTTCTATTTAAAAAATGAAATAATTGAATCACAAATAATATATATATTAAAGAAAAAATAATATAATGATAATAATAACAATGGCCAAGCGAGCGAGTAAAACTAGCAAATCGATGGTTTCGTAATTTTACATCTGCCATTCAAACTTATTATTTTATAAAATCTAGAATAATGTTAATCCTAATTACTTACATTAAGCTACTTGTTTTGAATTTTCATATATTTTTAATTGTTTGAATTTGCGGATCCATCGTAAAAATTATGAAGTTGTTAAGGTTTTCTGTTAAAAATAAAACATTATTATTTTTTATTTTTTTTTTTTTTTTTTTAGAAAATCATAAGATAGTGTCATCTATTAGATCCGATGGAATGGATTATTTTTAATTATGTCAGAAGGGTTGTTTTTTACCCTCCTCTGGAATCGAACCCAAATGCCAGTAACAGCTATCCGGGCCGTTTGGCTAGTCTGTACTGTTACTGGCACTCGGATTTGATTTCCAAGGAGGTGAAAAACAACCCTTCTGACATAATTAATAATAATCATTCTATCGGATCTAATAGATGACTCTCTTATGATTTTCTAAGAAAATTTAAATCTATTACTATCGGAGACTTGAAATCTCTTAATTAAACCTTATTATTTCTTTCATTTCGACTTTTCAATCTCTTATTATATTTAGCCTTAAAGATGATCAAATAAAAGATCAAAATCTTATCGAAAAATTCTGACACATCCTCAATAAGTCAATCTCTTAATAGATTTTGAAATCAAAGATTTGCAAAGTTATGGAGAGACCCTCTGCAAAGTGGCTTATAAAGACTACTTGGTTATAGTGAACGACTGGGGGGTCAAATTAAAAATTACTAGAAGATATTGTAAATGGGAAGAAAAAGTTAACAAAATTGTAACGTCAGTATTTTTTCTCAGTTAACAGCTTTAGCTAAAAAATTGAGTTTTGGCATATATGTATATTTAATACAAACTCGTGTACCGATTTTCAGCTTCTAAGCTACAACCGTTTGTTTGATTAACTCCATATAAATATTCGATTTATTTCTAATTTTCTGCATTTTAGAATCTGGAAGAAAACTGAATTCTAAAAACTTACCCTAGTTTGTAAATTAAAATTAAAATTTTGTATCTTATCGTAAGTTCATTTAATTAGAATAAAGGGTTTAAACGTATATATTTAAAGCGCATTAAACTAGAAAAAATATCTTCCGACATGAGGATTAAATACATTATGCGTACATAACAAACGAGGTGGTGTCTGTTCGAATAGTCAACTCGTACTAGTGTATCCGAGTCGGTATGCATATATAGGATATATGTATACATGTGTGTGTGTCAGGGATGTACATAATCTGAGGCTGGGCAATCGCAAAAGGGCCCATCAACTTGCGTCAAGATAGGTGCCTCTAAATGAGCCCTAAAGGGGGGGGGGGGGGGGTTACGGGAATGTCGTTTTGACGACTGTATTTCTCGATGTCTCTCCCTTTATATAAGTGTGTGTGAGTGTGTGTTTGTCGACGAGAGGAAGAGAGGGAAGTGGATGTGTGGGCCGCCACATAAGCAAATACTCCAGCCACATACGCATTCCATTCACTCAAAAAACCATTTTACAATTGTTTACATCTAATCGGAGGCGTTAGCGGGGCGTAATTGAGTGCGCAGTTGAGCGGGAAGGGAGAAAAAAGACAAAAAATGGTCCAAAAGCAAAAACAGTTGCATATGGAAAAAGTCAGGGGTGATTGAAACATACCACCAGAGTTAATTTTACACCTGCTGTCTTGTATGTTTATTTAATTTTATTAACAATACTATACAACAAATAAATCAGGCTATCCAGCCCGCAAAACGAAGGCAGTTCGGCATAAAATTGTAAACTTTCTTAAAACATTAATATTTTTCTAGTAATTTTTATTGAAAAAATTATCACAGTATTCACTCATAAAGATTCTTTAAAAATACCACGTGTTTATGATAACTTCTGACTTGATTCTACAGCACCTACACTAAGTTTAAATCTTCATTTTCTTGAAATTAATTGAAAAGTTTTTGTTTTGCCGAGAGTAGCAGAGTTGTTGATTCACAAAGAGAAACAAAGAGGTTGTCCTCTGCTTGATGCAAATAAACATACACACATATATATCGAGATGATATATCTGTATATATATTATTTATTTGTTTGAGACTATAGTTTCGAAGACTTGGTCTTCATCATCAGTCTTTCTTCAATTATAAATGTTTTTCATGGAGTCAATATCATATGGATATTGAAAACTTGGTGTTCCTTCGTCACTGGTCGTCGGCTAGGAAGAACATTTATAATTGAAGAAAGACTGATGATGAAGACCAAGTCTTCAAAACTATAGTCTCAAACAAATAAATAATATATGTACAGATATATCATCTCGATATATATGTGTGTATGTTTATTTGCATCAAGCAGAGGACAACCTCTTTGTTTCTCTTTGTGAATCTTCATTTTCTTCTAAAAGTATAGATCCAAATGACATCATCATAGGATTTTCTAAGATTCACCCCTACTCGTTTAAATTGGATACTATCCGAACAAACGCATCCAGCAATTCGTTTATCTTTATGACTTCTAGAGACTGAAACTCGCTTCCCCCGTGCGTCTTTCTGACTACACATAACCTTCAATCTTTCAAGACCCTCATCCACAGATAGCTTCAACTCCGACCCAATCCCTGAAATCTCTTCTTTTCATCCACCTCAGACTACAGAGGTTGTATCTTTTTGGTGCAACTTTTTTGTATCAATATCAATATTAAAAAAAAAAAAAAATACGTATAACTTCCAACTTGTGCTTGATTGTTATCAATATTACAGCTATTACCTCTATTAATACTTCATTATTAAATAGAAGAAATGTAAGTTGATTATAATATAGTGTTTTTTCTATCCACTAATTTTGTTCATAAAAATTCAAGCTTGGGATTGCTTATTTATTAACTTTTGTCTTATTAAATTTAATTGTAGTATGGCTTCCATTTGTCCTTATTTATCATAATCGATATTATTATTGTACATTATTTACTATAATGCTTGATTAACCACTACAGTATTTTTTCTCAGTTAACAGCTTTAGTTAGAATAAATATATTTTATGGGAAGCCCAAGACAATTTTTGTTGTTTAAATGTGGCCCAAGGAAGCTACATGGACACTCCCGAAATATATATAGGTACCTAGTTATGTCTTAATTCGAATAATATGTCTTTGAAAAAATGTCATTTTTAAGCCTTTCATCTGAGTCCAAGAAGTATGTTTTATTTATTATTATTATTATTATTTTTTTAATTTTATTTATTTATTTTATTTTTTTATTACATATATCATAAATGACTATTCCTAGATGAATATGAAAATTCAATTTCCCGAGAGAAGTAGATTCAAATTTCTTGAGAAAATCTTAAGAGTATCTTCTACTGAATCCGAGAGCTTTTGAAATGGAATTTTTCAAAAGACGAAAACCTCAAGAATCTTTATTTACACTATATGGCTTGGCTCTATATTAAAATTTAGAATAAATCTTTGAGTAAAATCTTGCCTTGGGCAACCATTGACCAAGATTGCTTTTTGCCACTCGAGTCCAATTCTCAGCCCTTCTGACATGTAATAAAATTAATCCATAACTTCTCTCAGATATGGTTGAAGATAACCTCGAGAGTTTTTCCAAGCATTTTTTTTTCAAACTCACAGAGTTTTATCCCTTGAAAATGAGAATTCATTCTAATCTTAATTATAAGTTAGGTATATGGATTTTAAGCTCATATTGAGAAATTTTGAAAAAATAAACAAAAACACTTGTTATTTTTTTGCATGATTACACATATGATAAAAGTCTACATTTTTATAGAATCGACTAAATATTTCACTTTCTTTTCTAGACAAAGATAATTACTAAAGTCATTTCAACTGAATTTCCATTTAAATACTGTTTACCAATAGATATATATATATATTTATATATAATCTTGTCGATGTAATTAAAGTTTGATATTTTAACTTCTGACAAGTTATGATATCGTCTTATCAATATTAATGCCGAAGTTTGCGCGTACCAAATAAGAAAGATTTGTTTAATTTCCTTAAATTCTTTAGAAAATGTTGACAGAAGAATTTTCCTCAAAACAAATCAAGATGGAAAGTTACACACTAACTTATAATTAATCCAGATGTTGATTTATTTCAAACTTTAATCAAAATACGATGTCGCGATTCTAAAATCAACTTCAAATTATTTATAGAACATCTATCCTCTCTATACGCACTTGAGTATAAATATATAAATAGTAAAATATATTTATATTTTATATACTAATTGCAATTTTAGTATTTAAAGGACGATTTACTATTGATATTATTACCAACAAACTTATTAAAAGAAAAAGAAATGTTATTTTAGATTTATAGTATTTTTTCAAATGTGATTTTATTTATATGTAAATTTATTTATTATTTGTATTTGTTGTATTGAATGTAATAAATTGAAGGGAAAAGTGAAAACTTTTTCAATACTCCTTTCACGTGCTCGCTCATTAGTTACAATTGTTCGATAGATTTCTAATGAAAATTTATGGTAATTTTGGAACTGGGTAGTTCTGAAGGTAGCAAGCCCAAAATTAACGAGTTCTTTTTTTTGGAATTATAAACTTTTTGGTTCCAAATCATTCTCACTAGGACTTTTTTGAGCTATCGCAGGCATCTAGATACACAAAGAGAGAGAAATATTTAAATCGTAGAGAGTTCATTCTATTGTTAAAGAGTTTCTATTTCCTGGATCAGATTTTTGGAATCTAGCTGATATAAAAAAGCAATTTGTCAATTAAGGAACTATCAAAGGGTTGTAAGTTATATCTAATGAGCTAAAATTCGGCAAATATTTTTAGATTAAAACACAGTATCACTGTGCCCATTTTCACTTTCGAAGCCTAAAGACCTAAACATTGGCTAACAATAACTTACCAAATTAATCCAAATTTCAGACAGAATACCTAGTGATTCTTGAAAAAGATTTTACTTTTTTCCTCCAATCGGGTATTATTTTTAAGTATATGTAGATATACATATAATTCTCTTTTGGAATATTTAATCTGATTTTAGCCTAGAGCCAGTTTATGTTTTCTTTACCCTTTTTATATCTAACGAAAATCGTTTCTCTGTGTGTGGGTCATTCTAGAATCTAGATTAACAAAAATAATTAAAAATATTATCCATTCGATTTAAACTTGTTTGGACACGTTTTTATCATCATTGCAGCTTCTTCCATATCAATAGATAGGGATTATTCTATTTTATTTTTATTTTTAAGCCTTTATTGGTTCAAATTACATTTTACATTTAACATTGTATATACATTTTAATTATTTAATATCATTATTATTACAATCATCATTTTTATTTTTTAACTATAATAAAATACATTTGTTTTCATTTTTAATTTAAACTATGTACAAGTTATAAAGGAACCAGGCCCCGAGGGGCATAGGCCTCTCCCATGGTCTTCCAAGTGTCTCTGTTTCTTGCCACTCTCATCCATTCGACTCCAGTCACTCTCACTAGTTCGTCATTCCATCTTCTTGGTGGTCTTCCTCGCGATCTTTTCCTGTCTAGGGGACACCACTCAGTTAGAATTTTTGGCCATCTTTCATCCTTCATTCTAGCAATATGCCCCGCCCATCTCCATTTACTTTTTCTTAAGTCAATGCTAATATTTCTCATTTTTGTAATTCTATATAGATCTTCTATTTTATGTCTGTCTATTTTTCTGTAGCCAAGGATACTTCGGATCATATTTCTTTGGGCTATCTCGAGTTTTTGTACCGTTAATTCAGTAGGCGACCATGTTTGACTTCCATATAGTAATGTAGGAAATACACATGTTTTTAGAGTTTTGATCTTTGTGTCCAGTTTAATTTGCTTATTTTTTAATATGAATTTTAAAGACCAGAACTTGTTCCAGGCTAATCCTATTCTTCTGTTAACTTCATGTTTGGTCTTCTCTTTAAAAGATAGTTTTTGTCCCAGGTATATGATGTTTCTTTTGCAAACAATAGGTGGTTTGCTTGCCTCGTATACAATATCTTTCTGTATAGCATTTGTTAATATAAAAGATTTGTTGTTATTTATTCTTAAGCCTATATTTTCACTTGCTTTGTTCATATCTTTAATCATTATTACCATATCATCTAGTGTTGTTGCTATCAGAACGATATCATCCGCAAATCTTAAATTGTTTATATATTTTCCATTAACCCTTAGACCTTTATTTTCCCAGTTCAGATTGCGAAACATTTCTTCTAGAGCACAATTAAACAAGGCCGGTGATAGTGGGTCGCCTTGTCTAACACCTCGCTTGACAGGGAAGAACTGCCCAGGTTCTTCTAGGACAATTCGCGCTTGAGAGCCTTTATAGATGTTTTTAATTAATTCAATGTATGTTGGATCTACACCTTGAGATTTCAGTGCTTGGAATATATATTCTTGGTGGACAGAATCAAATGCTTTTTCGAAATCTATAAAAGCCAAATAGATATCAAGTTTGTATTCATTTGCTTTTTCGATGATAATGTTAATTGAATGCAGGTGCTCACAAGTTGAGTATCCTTTTCTGAATCCGGCTTGTTCTGGTGGTTGTGATTCGTCTACTATCTTTTCCAATCTATTATTTATTAGTTTCATAAAAATTTTTCCTATGTTAGATGTTAAAGTTATAGGTCTATAATTTTTGATATCATGAGGATCATCTTTTTTAAATATAATAATTATATTAGAATATTTCCATTGTGATGGAATTATTTGGGTATTTAATATATTATTAAATAATTTCGTTAATGGACTTTTAATAATTTCAATAGAAAATGTTAGTATTTCGTTTTTTATGCCATCCAGCCCTGACATTTTTTCTGTTTTTAAATTTTTTATTATTTTTACTACTTCGCCTTCCAAGAATTCTGGCATTTTTTGATTTTGGATATTTTGATCTTTTAATTCTATAGAGGATTCTGATTTATTATATAATTTTTCATAGTAATTTGTTGCTATTTTATTAATTAATGAACGATTATATTGAGGTTTTTTGTCTTTATCTAATAGGAATGGAATCATTGATTTATCAGAGGAAATATTCTTTTTAATTTTTTTAATTGAAGTGTGTGGTTCTATTAATAATTTTATTATATTATCAATATAATCTTTTAGATCTTTTTTTATATGGTATTTAACTAGTTTACATAATATATTGTGCTCAATTCTATTTTTTATACAGTTTCTCTCTGTTTTTAACTTATTCCTTTCCTTTATTAAATTTTTAGTGTGTTCGGTCAGTCTTGGTATAGATTTACATTTAATTAATGAATCTGATTGCAGCATGAATAAATTTTTTTCAAAATTGTCGTATTGGGTTTGAATTTCTTTATTTTCAGTGAGGTCAATTTCTTTAATATCGCATTCGAACTTTGTAATCATATCGGTTTGTATATTTTGAAAATTAAATATAGTATTTTTATTCCAATCTGGATTTGGTCTTTTGATAATTATGTTTATGGGAACTTCAATTTTTATCAATCGATGATCTGTATAGAACGTGAAGTTATTCACCACCTCAAATCTCAAAATCATATTTAAATGAGGAGCTAAGATGAAATCAATTTCGTTTTTATATATTCCGTTTGGGGCTATCCAAGTCCATTTTCTACCTTTTCTTTTTTTATAAAATGTATTTATTATTTTTAAATTGTTTTCCTGGCAGAACTGTACTAGTCTTTCCCCTCTTACGTTCCTATGGCCATATCCATAAGGGCCCATAATCTTTCTGTTCTCCTCTTCCCTTTGTCCCACCTGGCTGTTAAAATCGCCCATTATTATTGTTTTATTATTTCGATTAGTTGGGTTTTCCTCTAGTATATTATTAATTAAATTATAGAATTCGTCGCACAATTCTTCTTTTGAATCAGCTGTTGGTGCGTATACTTGCACTAATGTTAAAGTACATTTCTTTTTAAAAGTTATTTTTAAAATAGCTATCCTGTCAGAGAGTCCTTTGAATTCTATAATTTGTTTTTTTAGATTGTTATTAACCATAAATCCCACTCCTCTCATACCTCTAGTCACTCCATAGTGATAGAAGATGTAATCAGATTTCCTTTGAATTATTCTTTCACCCTCTCTTCTAACTTCAGACAGGCCCAAAATATCCATTTTAACATTTTCAAGTGCATTTTCAAGTTCAATTAATCTTTCTTCATCCTTTAGACTACGTACATTTAGTGTTCCTATTATTAGATTTTTAAATTTATTAATTTTATTTTTATTAGAATTAGAATTATTTTTAAATACATTTCTTTTTATAGAATTATTTTTAATTAAATTCTTTTTATGCATATTTTTAATTTTATTTGTCTTATTATATTTTACAAAAGATTTAATTTCAGAAATGTTAGTAAATTCATTTTCTGAATTTTTGGATTTAATTGAATTATTTGAATTAATCGTATCCGTTGAATTAGTTGAGTTAATTGCATTTTTTGAATTAATTGCATTTATTGCATTTATTGAATTTATTGAATTTATTGAATTTATTATATCATTTGGGAGGTTGTGGTCATTTATGCCCGAGTTGACCAGACTTACTGGGCAGGAGTCAAGATTGCGAGTTTGTATTTTTTTTGTATGTTCCAAGATCCGAGTTCCACCGTCCTTATCCTACTTATCCTTTCTTTCATCAAGTCTTCTCAAGTCACCAAGAGATTCACTTTTATTTTGAAAAAATGTTGTGATTTTCCCATCATTTATTTTTATTTTCTTTCCTTTATTTATAGTATTTTTATTAGTATTATCATTTAAACTACTTCTATTATCATGGATACCAGGATTGGAATTATCACTATTTGGTGAATTTAATTCTCCTAGAGGTCTTTTTTTAGAGTTCCTATTATCCTTCAAATTGTTTTGATTTTCTCTTATAATAAGTTTATCGTATCTAATTATGGCAAATTTTCCTTCTTCTCTAGCCTTAATTAATTTAGGTATCAATTCTTTTCTTTTTAATTGAATATCCTTCGGAAAATCTTCCGTAATATAATATTTTGTACTTTTTAAATTATTTTTATTCTTTAGGATAACATTTTTGATCCTTAATGCTAGCATTGATATTAAAACTGGTCTAGTTTTATTCTCAGAGGGGCGTCCAATTCGCCTTATAAAATTAAAATGTTCTATATTAATATCATTATTTATTTTATTTTTAAGGATAGTTACCACTTTTTCCTCCAACCCCATCGAATGTTCCTCATCTTCCTCTAATCCATGTAGTATCACATTTCGAGCTTTACTTTCACTTTCTAGATAATTTATTTTTTTCTCTAGTAATTCGATTTTTTGATCAATTACTGAAAATATATTATTTTGAAGTATTTCAATATCCTCCCTTAAAGCTTTTTTAATATCATCTTTGATATCCTCTTTCCAATTCTTTAGTATATTTAATAGCTCGTTTCTATCCATATTTATATATAAATATATCACTTACTTGTGTGGACTTCGTATGCGACCGCTCGGCTTGGACTCTCGCACTCGACTCTCCAGGGATTATTCTATTAAAGGCCTTAAAAAAACACATTTCTAATTTCATTTTATTGAAATATAAGCAAGATATGACTTTTCTATGGCACTCTTAGTTATTTCCGATCTTATATATTGAGAGTTCTTAGAGATGGATTAGTCCAGAAATTCTCAAATCATCTTTATTTATTCCATTTTTTGAATTATTACTATTTTACCTCCAATTTTTATTCGACTAAAAACTGGTCTGACCTTCTCTTTGACATGCCTGTACTGGAAGATATACCTGGCAGGGAGTTCAAACCATTTTTTTTTTTTAATTTTAAAATATGTCTAAAGTTCTATATATATATGTGTGTGTGGGGGGCGTCTCTGACCCCCCCCCCCCCCCCGCTTGGACAATTCGATCGCGACACACTTTCGAGATAAAGTATATCTTATATACATCGGGCACCTCTGCCGCATTCACCCCCCCCCCCCCCCCCATAAAAATTCCTGGATCCGCCCTTGCTATCAGCACCCTTTTCGGAAAAATCATTCATTTTAATTACCCCTTAAAAATATGCAACAATTTGATTTGATTTCGAGAACCAATTTACTTATCAAAACAAAAAATATTTTTTATAGAAATATTTCGTCTCCTTAGACTGTAAACCTGCTAAATCCATTTTTTATCAAATATGACATATTAATTAATACCGTTTGAAAGAAAATGAGATGCAGCATCGTCCAAGTAAAACTACTACTTAAAATTATGAAAAATAGTTTCTTTCCATAACAACAAAATTACATTTTTTTTGTTTTTTCTCTGCCCTGTAAAATTTCCCTATTGTTAGCAGGTTTACACTCTAAGGAGACGATTTGAAATGACGGATAATATTTAATTTGAAAAATTAAAGATCATCCTGAAAATTTGAAGTCGACCTTATATATTTTTGAAAATACTCTAAATGTTTGAAATTTTAGGGATGCACCGAAACGAATTTTTCTAAACTCAATCAGATAAGTGAGCTCATAAGAAATAACACATAAAATATTTCTAATTAGAAGACTGATAATGAAGATCAAGTCTTCGAAACTATAGTCTCAAACAAATAAATTATATATTTATTTATTTATATTTGGCATTTATTATATGTAGAGAAATAAGGACAATAGCTTATGCAAATAATTTTTATTTTTTGCCAACGTTTCGTCAACTTTGTTGACTTCCTCAGGGCTCAAACAAATTAGCTTCTTTGCATATTTGTCATTCTATCAATATTCATTCTTAGCGAACACATAAGGCCAGTCATCGAACTGATTGAAAATATTTTCCTATTTCAATCTGTTCGATGACTGGCCTTATGTGTTCGCTAAGAATGAATATTGATAGAATGACAAATATGCAAAGAAGTTAATTTGTTTGAGTCCTGAGGAAGTCAACAAAGTTGACGAAACGTTGGAAAAAAAGAAAAATTATTTGCAAAAACTATTGTCCTTATTTCCCTACAAAGACTTATTAATTTAATCGATGGACATAAATAATCAAAATAATAATATGTAGATATATGTTTATTTGCATCAAGCAGAGGACAAGCTTATTGATTTCTCTTTTCATAAATGAATGAATCCACAATTCTGCTACGCTCGGCAAAATAAAATTCTTTCAATTCCAACGTTTATCTTTTTATCATTTACTGAATTTAATTTACTCTCTCTCTCTCTCTCTCTCATGAGTTGTTTCTATTATAAATTCCTTTTATCTACTCTTATTAAACGAGCAAAAATTGTATATTTATTTATATATATATTTGTATCTTGGTTCTATTTTGAAAACGACTCTACCGATTTTGATGAAATTCACGGGTTAGGGTGTTTTTGGGTTGACAATTCGATCTGTCACGGTCTCATCTTCGACAAAATTGTTTTTGATGGCTTTTTTTCGTAATCAAATTAATTATTCTCAGGTAGAAAAATGCCAATCTTATCTTAATGATTTAAAAAGGGTTCCTCTTTTCTTTTGTACCCAGGCAGACAATGGGTTGGTTTAAATCTTTCTTCTCAAAAGCCTTGAAGAATTTAGTGATTGTGGTGTGTTGTTGTCAAGCTAAACCCGAACAAAGCTCGGTCTTCCAGGTATATATATATATATAAGTATTTGTATTTTTTTTTTTTTTTTTTTTAAACGTCTCTAACGATTTTGACGAAACAAACTCTATTAACAAGTTTTGAGGATGAGAAAGCGATCATGGTGCGGAGCGGGGGTGGATGTAGTGGATGTGGAGGGTGCAGAAGGTGGGGGGCAGTGGTCTGGGATCCGGGGGTAGAGCGAGGTTTCGGGGGCGGGGTCGAGCAGGGTGGAGGTGGGTGGTACAGTGGTCGAATACTATATAGATATATTTGTATTTTTTTAATTTGAAAACGGCTCTCAAATAAAAATCGACCTTTTTATCAGAATTTTAAATTAAAAATAATGTTAAAATAAAGATTTTAACTGAAGGAAGAAGTTACCGAGCATCGCTCGGTGCCTCCAGGTACTAAAGAAAAAAAAGCAAATAAATAAAACTTTTAATTAATTAATGAATTTCAAATCCACTTAATAATTTTGATATTAATGATGATTAATGCGGTGTACCTAATGTATTTTTTTCATTTTGTTCCAGGGTCTTGAATATAGTAAATATGTTTTGAGCAAACAACTCGATCAAGTTGGAGTTAAACTATAGACAACATCTCGACCTCGCAGCCTCCAGCTTTTCTATCTCGCTTCTACTCTGGACTCGATTTGCTCTCGGCGCTTCTAGGACGTTTTGTTATCGTGGCATCTAGCTAAATAAGGTTTTATATAAAATTAACTTAATTAACGTAATTAGTAATACATTTAATATGCATTATCAATTATTTTAATATTAAATAAATTGCCCATTAATTAAGAAAAGGTATTAAATTCATTTCTCCTATACAGAAATTAATTGTAATTAATAAATTGGTATAGAGAACTTTTCAGGAAAAAGTGAACGCTTTGGTAAACTGGAAAATCTTAACTAGAAAAACATGTATTGAGATGAAGATGTGCAAACCCTTTCTCAGGAGTTTCATTTTTATAGTGTTCAGGTTTATTTTTCATTGTAATGCTGAGACGTCGAATAAAAAATTACAAAATAATATATTTATGCATGGTAATAGAATTTTAACATAAAGAACCCATTCTGGTACAATTATATTAGAAATATCCTCATTCTTATGTGTGTTATGTAAGGTTAACATGGATAAGCCGATTAACAAAAAACACTCAAAACATTAGTAGAGTTTTCTGTTTAATTTAAAACCTTCTTCAGTACAATTGGAAATTCTCTTTGTAAAAAAATTTCCAGTTGTACTTGAATGTTTTGAATTAAGCTTTACAGTTTGTTTTTGTTGATAACCTTCCCATTTTATAGAATGCGGGAAATTTTTTTACCAATATCATTTTTACTTTTGATCATTCGAGTTATGGCTAAAACTAAAACTTTTATCCCTATGACCTCCACAGACTAGAACTCGCTCCCTGTCACCATCTTTCCAGCGACTTATAACCTTCAGCTTTTTAAGACCCGTATCCACAGATAACTTCGACCCCCACCCAGCCCATAAAATTCTTTCTTCTTCTTTTCACGATGGAGGGGCCAACACAGGCCTTTAGGGGTTCCACCTTTTTGGTGTAACACCTTCTCTCATCATTTTCATAAAAAAAAAACTATTTTGATAAAAACAAGTTCACGGCGTTTTGCTCTACAATAAAACCTTGAATAGTTGATATCGAAAAATTTATATTTTTTATTTTGTCAAAAATTATTCTAGTGATTAAGTTCTTGTATTTTCAAATTTTGTTCATGCTCTAGCTCAAAAACCAATTAAGGTGTTATTACGAAATTTTATATTTATATATTTTATATTAAGATTAAGACCTTATTGATTTTTTGTTGAAATTAGACAAAAAAATTAGAAGTATGGGGAGGGTTTTTAAAAATATTAACACTTTGTCCCACATGTGGACCAAATTTTATATAGTTATTTAAATTGTGATAAATGATAATAAATTTGAATTTTTTATTTAATTTTAAAATACAGAAGGGAGGCAGGTGTATGATAAAGTGATTAGATGGCCATATCGCATATTTTTAAATTTGCGGAGGTGTGTTTTTTTTTTATTGATATTGATGAGAGAAGAAGATACATAAATAATGTGCATCCCCTAAAGGCCTGGGTTGGGTACTCCATCGTGAAAAAAAGAAGAAGAGGGGATTTTATGGGCTGGGTAAGAGTTGAAGGTATATGTGGTTGCGGGTCTTAAACAGCTGAAGGTTATAAGTCGCGGGGAAGACGGTGGCTGGAAGTGAGTTCCAGTCTCTGGAGGTCATAGGGATAAAAGACTTTGCGAAAGCGCTGGTTCGATTTTTATCCAATTTGACAGCGAAGGGGTGTTGAGCGTTCGAATACCACGTGTTTCTAGGAAAGAGAGCTTGAATTTTTTGCAAATTCTAATATTGAACAGATCATTAAACTACAGACTACAAGTCAAATTTCAGATTTTTCTCTTTAATATAATAGTTTTGAATAAATTTTTATAATTTTTCTGACTGATATAACAAAGAATAATTGACCTATCAATGAGAATTGTTTTGACCGCGCTTATTTGACAAAAATTCCCTACAGTTGATTCGTGATTGAATCAAATGTAGAAAACATTCGGTTAATTTATGGCAAGCATCTAACATACAAGCTAATAGACCGAGGGCTCTGTACTGGGAGATTAAATATATAACATATGAGATCTCAAGTTCACTTGGTGATCCGTCCGAATGTCTAGCGGGCTATACGCAAAATGACGTTGGATTGTAGCTAAGTGGATCACATCTTTTTTTCTCTCTTGGTCCAGACTTAAGACTCCACAGACTTCAATAGCATAATCCGCAATGATCTCAGATAAAATATCTTTCAAATAAGCGCAGTCAAAACAATTCTCGTTGATAGGTCAATTATTCTTTGTTATATCAGTTAGAAAAATTATAAAATACGTTGGATTGTAGCTAAGTGGATCACATCTTCTTTTCTCTCTTGGTAGACTTAAGACTCCACAGACTTCAATAGCATAATGCAGTAGTTTTTTCAGATAAATATCTTTTTCAAATAAGCGCGGTCAAAACAATTCTCATTGATAGGTCAATTATTCTTTGTTATATCACTTAGAAAAATTATTTAATATCATTATTTCAAGTTAGAAATATATAAGTTCAAATATTATTTTCACTCAATATTTGACAAAATTCCCTACAGTTGATTCGTGATTGAATCAAATGTAAAAACATTCGGTTAATAGTTTTGAAGCTGCGGGCTTCTGACAGCAGGATAGGAATATACAGAAGGGTTAAAAAAAGTATCACCATGTTTTTCTATTTTGGTACGAAACCTAAAAAGAAAAAATCCTAAAAATGACACTTGTGTAATTTGCTAATTACATTGAAATAAAAGAAATAGGGTTCATTAAAAAAGAAAGTTTCTAAAAAAGGCTTCGTTAAAACTTTTGAAAAATTTCAAGAGCGTGTATTCTTCAATTATTCATAAGCAAGGGGGAAAAAGTGAAATGGATGGGAAGATGAAGGATCCGCGAGTTCAAACAATTACCTCCTGCTGGATGGAGAAGAGAAGTTCGCTCGCTCTTTGCCAACCCATCTCTTTTCTCATCCATCTTCATCCACTCACAAAGGCGCATTAATAGATCTCGATCCATGAATATATCTATATATGATATTAGAACGATTTTTTAAGCAAAGTTTCCGTTATCTTTGATAAGTTTGAGTTAAATTTCAACTAAGTTTTAGCACATCCACTCCAGGCATCTTTCTATCTCTTTATAATGACTAACCCATGTTCCCGGCTTCTCTTCTTCACTCGCATACCAAACACTCTTTATTAGCCAACTTAGCACAACTTTCCGATTCTTTCAAACTTAATTTAAAAAAGTTAGCATTGGCATATTTTTTGTTGTAAAAATGTTCGTGTCCATAAAAATCTGCCAAGTAAATTACATTAAATGGATAATGATGGCAAGTCAAAAAAAAGAGACAATTGAACTTACTTTTTAATACCAAAAAGGAGTGAGTCTCTATTCGAATGATTTTATTTTTTTGTTATCACTGTTGCCTCGTATATCTCAGCCAACAGAACCGATTTTGAAAAAAAAATTGCATTAGGTTCCAGTCTACCTTCCGATTGGTTCCATTTTTTCATAGGTATTAGACCTTTTTTGTTAGGTTTTGTTTAGGCGTAACATCTTTGTTTATGAACCGATTTCGATGATTATTTTTATTGGAAAGGGGTATCTTAAGTGTTGCCATATAAATTTGGTCAAGTTCTGATGATATGATCACTATTAATAACATCACTAAAAAGAGGAAAATAAAAATAATTTTAAGAAAAATAAAATAACCAAAAAATTAAATGCAACAAATAAAATACATAAAGGTATAAAATAACTATTATCTTATTTAGTTACAACTAGACGAAATATTAACATGAAATTACTTTTTGAAGTCAGTGCAAACATTTTTATGAATCGCACTCGACGGATCTTACTTAGTACGTTTGGAGGTATGCTCGCTTATAGGTATAGTTTGTTTGGTACCGACTTCAAAAGTAATTCCATGTTAATATTTCGTCGTATAGTTGTAACTAAATAAGATAATAGTTATTTTATACCTTTTAGTGTATTTTATTGTTGCATTTAATTTTTGAAGTCAGTTTTATTTTTCTTGAAATTATTTTTATTCATAAGCCGAAAAGTTTTGGGGGCTTATTCTCTTCTTCTTTTAGATTTCCTTCACTGACTTTAAATTATCTTTTTTTTTTTTTTTGGACTTTTTATCATCAATATCCACTCAATTCTCTTATCAGTCTGTCTCCAAAAATTAATTCAATCTTAATAAATTACATTTTTGATACTTTTTCAGAGTTCTATCATAAAATTCAATGCATAAATAAATAGCTGACAAGATTATTTCGCGAACCCAACATTGCTTATTGGTACACAATTCATTAAATTTTTCTAATAATGCTGAATTTATGGTATATATATATGTTACTGATAAAAATCCGTTTTTAGTAAGAACTCGTTCTTTTAAAACATACATTTCGCTGAATGCATATGTGGCAACTAGAATTTACTGATGTTGGTTGAGATGGTTCAAAGGTCTAGAATCTTCATTTTTGACCTCCGCCTCATTTTAAGTGTTTATTTTCAAAAATTTTGAAACTAAAATGTCAAAAATGAATTTATTTTTATTAGGTAGATTTTTTAATCAAATAAATAAGAATTAAAACAGATATTTATTATGGGGTGTTAATATATATATATATATATATATTATGTATGTATATAGTGCTAGGCGATCAACTTTAAGTACGTACGACCATAGTTCATTAGCACTTCCTCTGACAAATATTCCAACCATCTTTCTTCTACATACAGAAAGTAAAGTAACTGCTTAAGGAGGCGTTTCCTAAGCTAACGTTGAAAGTATGTACACAAAATCAGCTCAAAAGCTAACTTTTTTCCTACTATTTTAAAATTATATCATTTGGAGGAACTTTTCATTTTCCATAATTATCGGCCATTAATGATGTTTTTATAAGAATTGGATGAAATGAATTAATCCCTCCCCCTGAGATAAAATTTACATTGTGAATAATAGTTTATGGTAGGTTAAATAATAATTCATTTGATTGAATAGCAATGTTTTCAAGTACCTACTTGTTTTCTATGACGTCTCTCAGGAATTAATTATCTAGTTTTTGTAAAATGAAAATAAAAAAAATATACAATATTTTTATTTAATATTGCACTCTTATGCAACGAAATTTTCTCTGGAGAGACGGACTGGTAGAAATTTTAATTGAAAGTAATGGAAGGCAATTCAGAGGTAGTGAGGAAAAAGAAAAAATTAAATACATATAAAATAAGGTGTAATTTATTGGAATCCTTCCTCCTTCTTTCAAACCGACGTTTCTGAAACATTTTATTTGTTTCATTCATTGACCCTTTTGCAACCCTGAAGAAGGAGGGAAAAATCCTCCGAAACGTCGGCTTGAAAGGAAAGGAGGAAGGATTCCAATAAATTACACTATTTTATATGTGTTAATTTTTTCTTCCTCACTACCTCGGGCTGCCGCTTCCATATTTTCAATTGTACTATTATTGGATGAGTGTACGTGAAATTAAATGTTGGAGCATTAAATAAATTGAGAATTTTGGCTTCGAAGAAAAAATAATAATAATAAGTGATTGAACGATTAGATTTGAAAAATAATGGTTTCATATTTTGCAAATGTAAACGAAAATTTAGTTCACAAAGGAGAAACAAAGAGGTTGTCTCTCGCTTAATGGAAATATACACACACACACACATATATATATATATATATATATAACCGTGTATATAATTATTTATATGTTTGAGACTAATAGTTTCGAAGACTTGGCCTTCATCATCAGTCTTTTTTAATTATAAATATTATTTTTTCGCGGGGTCAATACTGCATGGATATTGAAAATTTTCGGTCATTACTAGCGCTGGGAGCCAGTTAAAATTAAAATCGGTAAAAAATTTATTTGCATCAAGCAGAGGACAAATCCCTTTTTGTTTTCTTGTGAATCAACTTGCTACTTCTCGGCAACAAAATTTTTTAAATTAAAGAAAATTTAATTTATTATTTTAGTTGAGTTATTTTTATTTTAAAAATATACCTATTTAGTTACAAGGTATTTTTTCGAAATTGAATTTATTATTATTTATTTAATTGAATTATTATTATTATTATTATAGAAAATATAACTACTCCTGTTATTTGCTCAAAAAATGCATTTAATTACTTTTTAGACGTGTTATTATCATTATCTATTATTTTAAAAAAACGTACCTATGCTTTTTTCGAAATTTTATTTACCTACTTATTCTTATTTTTTAAAGTATTTATAATTGGCATAGATAATTAAATTATTTATTTATTTTTAGTTGAGTTATGTTTTTATTATTAATTTTTTAAAATAATAGCCATATTATTTGATTGGGAATTGATTATTTATTTAATTACTTGAATTATTTTATAAATTTATAAAAAAAGCTACAATTTTTTTAAAGAATTCATTTATTTATTTTTCTTGAATCTATTTTATCAAAATTTCATTTATTTAAGGATTTGATTATTTATTTATTGATTTATTGTAAAGCTATTTTTATAGGTAGGTACTTTATTTTAATTTTGAAAAAAATGCAGCCACATCAAATTTTTCCGAGCAATTATTTTTTTTTTAATTATAAGTGGTATTTGAAAAATAATGTTACACTATTTGCTCTATCATCATTTGAATTGAGTATGCAGTCCTAAGAATGGTTTGACGCAACCCCTTGCCTCCACTAGACTTCTCTATTTTCAAGCCCCAGACTCATAATTTTCATTATCTGGTGAAAATACTCCAATCTATGTCTTCTCCTACTTCTTTTCACTATTTCTCGCCTATCTATTTATTAGAAAATTTATTTATTTGTCCATTTTCAGCTGAGTAATTAAAAAAATTTTGCTTCACTATTCTCAAGCAAGTTTTATTTATTTTTATAGTTGATTAAAAAAATATATTATTTAAAAAATGTTTTCTATAATATTTATGTTAATTGAAAAATTAATAGCTTTGTATTTTTCTAGATTCTGAATTTATCCGGGCAATTTACTTGTATTTATGGTCGCTCTGGCCTCTGCTTTCGGTCATTGTGACAGAGGGGCAACGATGGTATAATTCGCGCCAATGTATTCATTATAATAAATGTCGAGGAGAATTGGTCGCTTAAGCGCAGCCCTGCTGCTACTGCATTTTCCACCCCCCAAATAAGTGCTCAAAATTAATCCCAAACCAAATTTGAGGCCAGATTTTTTTACTTTCGCCTAAATAATGAATTATTGGAATTGCATCTCAAAATAAACTTTTTATTATGTATGCAATAAAAATATTTCACAAAAAATTTATTTAACTAAAATTTTTTTTAATAAATTAGATTTTATACTCTTTTAATTCAAAATACGGGTTCTTGAGGTCTAGAAGTCCCAAAATGTGCCACAAAGCCATTGGTCAATTAACCTATCTGTCCATAGTAGTTGCCACAACTCTGAAAACTGTAAAACTAAGTAAATTGGAAATTGTTAAGATAATATGTTTTAGGTACTTTTGGCTTGAGAAATAAGAGCAAGATTTTCGTTTAAATCGACAAACCAAAAGTACACCTTTATTAGATTTTTATTATTTTTCAGCAAAATTGCCATGACCATAATCTTAGTATTTATTGAAAATTACATGTTTTTGCTGTCTATAATTTTTATCTAAATTGTAAGAATGCGATAAAAATTTCTATATTTTTGTTTAAAATTAGGGTTTTAAATTATATGATTTCAAAAATCCGCAATGTATTTTTTCAATTTCAGAATTTAAATTTAAATATTTTTAGTTATTAATACAAGGTAAATGAAAGTTATTTAGTGGGCAGAATGCTAACCAACTATTTTTTTAATTCACACATAAAGTATGTAATCGAAACTTCGTGTATTTGTGTTTGTGTATATTTGATAGATTTTTTAATAAATATATTATACAACACATACTTAATCTGGTCAAAAAAAAGTTCTAACAAACTATTCAATCACCAAAACTTTAATAAATTTCTATTTTTTTATTTAAAATTAAAACAAAAAGTCATTTTTGTTAAAGAGACTTAAAAAAAAATTCGCTAAGTTAGATTTTTTATAAAATACACGGCGCTTCAGAAAAAAAAGTGGAACACTTGAAAAATTCGAATTTTTCAAAGAAATAAAAAAATTTATATTTTTTATTTAAACTTTTAATACATGGTATACATGTAGAATTATTTTTAAACAATATCACAATGAATAAAATTTTGATTATTTATGTCCATCGTTTAAATTAATAAGTTGTTGTAGGGAAATAAGGACAATAGATTATGCAAATAATTTTTATTTTTTGTCAACGTTTCGTCAGCTTTGTCAATCTGTATGATGACTGGCCTTATGTGTTTGCTAAGAATGAATATTGATAAAATGACAAATATGCAAAGAAGTTAATTTGTTTGAGGCCTGAGGAAGTCAACAAAGTTGACAAAATGTTGGCAAAAAATAAAAATGATTTGCATAAGCTAATGTCCTTATTTTCCTACAACAACTTATCAATGAATAAACTGTTTTAAAGTTATTTTTTTTAGATTATTTAGAGTTAATTGAAAAAATCCAAATTTTTCAAGTGTTGCACTTTTTTGAAGCGTAATATATAAAAATTTTAAGGGTGAAAAAGTGTTAAAAGTAGCCAGATCTATGAATAAAGAAACATATCGATGAAATTAATAATAAATAAATAAATAATATTGTGTTAAGTGAAGCAACAGCCCCACCTTGTCCTTCCCCTATACGTATTCGCTACTCTGAACTCGCTTGTCTAAAAAGGAATTGATCTGCAGATTTGAGGATGATATTTTTTCCGGCCTTGGGTGAGCAAGAGATGTTAAATGGGGGTGTGTTTTTGTCCAAGGCAATAAGGGGCGATGGCGGCGGGCTCAGGTCCGCAGGGAGCGTGGCGTCTTCGTCAGCGAGCGCGTCGGTCCAATCGCCGGGGCAGCCGGGTGCATTTGTGCCCCCCGACGGCTCCCCGGTGCATTCCCGGCCAAAATGCATAGGATGCACATTACATTGGCAATGTTGCTGCTGCTTTATCGACCCGCCCACCAACATCATGCATCAGCATGCACCGCGTTGCAGCGGGGGTTGCTGGGTCGCGACCAATTCAGCCATCAACCCCTGCGTGCATGTGCGAGGGTGGAGGGTTGGGGCTGGCAACACTGTGCAAGGGTGCAATGGGGGTGGATGATGAAGGGCTGGGAGGGAGGATGGATGCATCCAGGAAGTCATTGCTACGCCTCTGCCACCATGCATGCATGCATATACAAGGGAGGGCTGACATTCGATCCACTCACGTTGTTACTCTACCATAGTCTGGCTGCCTATTTTACATAGAACACGTTAGAGGTGTAGTCAATACAAAATTCTAATTTGTAATGATCGTCATTCATTCGCTGAAAGAAATCAACGCCGGATCATTCGAATGCGATCAATAGATGATTGCCAGAATGGCCTTTCATACTTCCAATTAGAATAGAGATTGGATTTAGTCAAGAAAAAAAACATTTTTTTTTTTTAAATTAATCCAGTTTTTATTTCAAAATTTACTAAAAAATAGTGGGCAAATATAATTTCCATACTCATATGACTAAAAATAAAAGCGTCAGCTTTATTAAATTGAAATTTAATTAAAATAACTACCCACTCTTATATTTAGCCTATGAGTTTGGAAATTAAATTTGAGCATTAAAGAAAAATTTATTTTCTACTATTTAATGAATTTTGAAATAAAAACGTGATCTTGTTTTTTTTAATACATTTTAATTTAGAAGAGAAAGAATTTAATTTATAGGACAGATTCTATGATTTTAATAGAAATATTATTAAATTGCGATATCAGAGGGAATTCATGAACCCGAGTTCATTTTTGAAAAACATTCCAACTCTTTTCAAAAATAAGATGCTCAAATCTTTACTTTTATATTTTAATTTAGGTTTTTCAAATTCATATTTGTAATTGAATTGTGAAATAATAAATGAGCATTAGATTGACTCATAATATTTTGCATAAGTCGTGCGATATTTTATTAAAATTAAAATTTAAAGTTTAAAATATAGTTTTGTCTATTAATTCCTGGAATCGGTGAAATATAAAATTGTCACCACAAATATTGATATATCATTTATATATAATATTTATATGAATGTGTGGAAAATTTCAAGAAAATCCGACTGGTAGTGGTAGAAGTAGGTCAAAATTTCACTATGTTATTCTACCCAGTCAGGCAAAGTGACCAAATTAAGTAAAATCACTTAAAAATTAATACAAGTTGTATAATGAAAAAGTTGTTTGAACAATAATTAAAAAATAAATAAATAAATAAAATAAAATAAAAATAAAAGTAACAGAATAGAGGGCAAAAATATAATTTTAGAAAAAAGTCTTTAGAACAGTTTTTGTCGACTTCAAATCATCTATATTAATTACTAATTAATTATCAATATTGATTGAGGTATTTTCCAGGACATATAATATTTAAATAAAGTAAAAAAAAAACGAAATGTTATTGGAATAAAATAGCTACTAATATTTGATTCACGAAAGCAAGGCGTTAAGGTCTACAAAAAACCTGGATTAAAAACATCGTAAATGTGATATTTTATCATAATATTAATCATTTTTACAAAAATATCAAGAATATGGATTCCAATTTCAACCAAAAGCTTTCAATTTAAAATAACAAAACAAGAATAAATTCCATTTTGATATTATTATTGGTTTATGGGTTAGAGTGTACACAAAATTTGACAACAAAAGCTCACTTATGAATTTTCTAAAAATATTCTTTTACGTATCCATTGTAAAATAATTTTTTCAGGTCTTTTAAAACACTAATTTCAGTGATTTTTTTATTTGTTTCAAATGTTTTCGGAAATTTTCAAAAAACCTAAAAGGAACACCAATATAGTAGTTAATATAATAAATTAAATAAATAAATAAATAAAAAGTTGGCAACATCTGCTGCTAAACTTTATCCATAAAAGTTTAAAATATTTAAAAATAAATTTAAAAAAATGGATACCTATATTAAATAGTTTATGAGTTATATATTAAACAAACTAATTAAAAAACTACTTGCTAGATTACCACACTAAAGTTATGTAAAATGAATTTTTTACTCCCCCCCCCCCCCCACACACCCAAAAAAAAAAACTGTATATAAACTATATTATTTAGGAATAAATTTTAAAAACAAATTGTGGTCAAAAACTCGGGGTTTAATATTGATTCAGCCGTCTGCTGACGTTTCGGATTCTCATTGGTACCCTTCTTTAAGGGGAAGCTCGTACTGCAATATATTATATTAGTAATAATTAGTTGCCCTGAAGAAGGATACCATTGAGGATCCAAAACGTCGGTGGAAGGGGGTAAATATTATAAACCGAGATTTTAGACACCATTTTTTTGTTTCATTTATACCGAAAGAATATAAAATTTAACGGTGTCTTCATCTTAACCCTTTATTTGGGGGATATTCAAAGTACGTAAATATAATATTAAATTTGATTAAAATTGGTTGAGACCATGAAGTCTCTAATTTTTACTTTTGAGCACTTTGAAGTTGAACAATAGTTTGCCCCCTGAGCGTTTAGCTACGCTAGGTTATAGATAAAGTAAAAAAATAAAAATTAAACTAAGGAACAAGAGAGAGAACAAAAAATAATCGAGAAAGTTTTTATCTAGTTTTCTCTCCCTGGCGGCCATTGTGCGGCATTTTTGATTAAATTTCTAATTATTTATTTTAAAAACAGAAACAAGCTTTTGTAATGACTTTTCGGGGTTTATTTATTTAGCTGGACAATTGACGCGAATTGCCCAACGATAACGCGCATAAGTTTGAATGGGCCTGATAACAATTTATTCACACGCGAGAGAAAAAAAATAGAATTCTAAACTCGACAAACTTTTTTTTTTTTTTTTTTTTTTTTATTTATAATTTATTTACAATCAACCATTTGAACAGGTTTTAAGTAAATTTGATAAAATTGATTAACAAACACACATACACAATACTTTGTCATTTATACACATGAAAGGGAAGTCTTCCATCGAAGTCACCCTTAATTGAATTTATTAGTCCAGTTGTGCAGAATGGCGCGCTCCTCGGTGTCTAGAATATGATTTTTCTTAAGTCTCCTAGTTACTTGACTATTGTCCAGGAGATTGATGGCTGATATATTTGAATGGTTTTCGAGTTTTTTAATATGTTTGTTGTACGAGTCCAGGATTACCTTTCTAACAGAAGGGACAATAAGGTCACTATGCAGACTTTCGTTTGTGAAGTACCAAGGTGCATTCGCAATACCTCTTAATATTTTTGATTGTATTCTTTGGATTTTACTGATGTTGGACTCACTAGCAGTTCCCCAGGTTTGACACGAATATGACCATATTGGTTTGAGAATTGATTTATATAATAGTACTTTAGTTTTTAAGGCAAGCTGTGAGTTTTTGCCTAGTAACCAGTACATCCTTTTGTATTTAATATTTATTTCGTTTCTTTTTTTTTCTAAGTGGTTTTTCCATGTAAGTCTTTGATCCAGATGCATTCCAAGATATTTGACTGAATTACTGTATGGAATTTGTTTAGAATTTAAGTACACTGGAGGGCTTATGATTTTTCTATTTGTGAACGAAATATGAGTCGATTTTGCTTCATTAATTTGTATTCTCCATTTATGAAACCAATTTTGGGTGTTGTCGAGATATTCTTGAAGTTTATTTGATGCTGTTCCAGGATCAGAATTTGAGACCATTAAAGCAGTATCGTCTGCGTAAGTTGCAATAAACAGATCATCATGATTAGGTATATCTGCAGTAAATATAGAATAAAGAAACGGTCCAAGAATACTCCCTTGAGGTACCCCAGATTTGATTGGATGATATTGTGAGAATTCGTTTTCAGTTCTTACTTGAAACCATCTATTTTCCAGGTAAGATTTTAGTATCCAATAGAGTTGGTCAGGAAATATTTTTTTTATTTTATAAAGGAGTCCCTCATGCCAAACTTTATCAAACGCCTGTTTGACGTCGAAACTCGACAAACGAGAGAAAAAAAAATAAATAAAAATAATAAAAAAAAAAAATAGTCAAATGTTGAGAGTTTCATATTTGAATTTATAGGTCTTTCAAAATGTCCATTCCCGCCAAAGGGGAGATATTGTTCAACTAAAAAGCTAAAAAACTTTTTTTCATTTGATTAAATTACGATTAAAATAGTTAAGTACTTTATAACGGGAATAGATAAAGAAGTTTAAAAACAACTTCTATATGAAGATGAAAAATTGTATTAAATCCCCTTTTATAAAAATAAAAACAAATCATTTTCTATTAATTTATAAATTAAAAGTATGATTGTAAAATTGAAACTAGAAAGTCGTTTTACCGAAGTTAGTAGAATTGATTTTATGAAAGAAATTGAGTGAGTGTGTCTTTAGTTTGAATTAAGTGGTTATAAATAAAGCTTACCATGTCTGAAGCAGCGGAGGGCCATTGAAGGGTCACTGGAAAATAAAGGTCCAAAAATATTAATTATTTTATTGAAAATTCTGTACATGTTAAAAACTTCAAATTAATTTATTAAATAATGAATATATGAATATAAATTTGTAGTTTTTACCATGTAGTTTGGACACATATCAAGAATAGGCGTATTCAAGCGCTAAATATATTCATTATTATTTTGATTGTTTATATTATAGGTACCTATTTAGTATAATGTAGAAAAAGATTTATTTATATTTTTATGTGTGGGGTTTAATTTAATATATAATATATAATAATTTTTTTAACTTCAATTAGAAGTTGTTTTTAAACTCTCTCCTTCCTTCAGTGACCCTTTGAACCCTGAAGAAGGAGGGAAGATCCCCCAAAACGTTAGTCGAAAAGTTGTAAAAAAAACTTTGCAATAAATTTTATTCTTATGTTGGAAATGTTATGTCTGGACTGCCATCCATTCAATTCTCAGTTTGATATCTATCAGTCAGTTTCCGAGATAAAAAGATACCATATAATTTTTGCGGGGGGAGGGGGACGAAATATGACGCTCACCACTGGTCTGAAGGACTGTCGTTCTCTCAGGAATTAAACCCAAGCCATTAAAATATTTCTTTGGCTGACATTTTTTTATTTCACTTCTTAAAAAGTAGGTAGGTATATACTTTTAAAAAAAATCTCCAAATATACAAAAAATTTCGAAAACTAAATGGAAAACAATTTTATAGACTCAAGTGCCTTTCAATAGCTAATAGTCTCAAGGAGAAGTGTGTATAAATTACATCTATTGAAAAGAATAACAAAAAAAATGTAGAGATCAAAACAAGTTTTCTATAATTTCTGATTTTATTGTAAAACGTGTTCTCATGAAGATGGAAATGAATCTGAATCATCGCAACATCGACAATTATTAATATCCTTCTTTGGTTTAGATTTTTTCGTCTCCACCTTAAATATTTAAAAAATAAACAAAATATACAAATCTTTTCGGTAACAAATTCTGAGACAGATTTCAAACAAAGAGAACTGTTCAAAAGATATGTCTTTCATATAAAGGTATATCCAATCTCTTAAAAAGAATGAAAAATATTTAGTATCCATACCCTTATTCATTTACCTTTTTCAAAAAAGCTAGATTTTCTTTAAAAGCAGAAAAATTGAATAATATAATATTTTTTTTAACATTTGAAAAAATTTCTTTTTAACTATTTTCAGAACTTTTGCCTGATTTTTTCTAATTGCAATTTACATGGTCTTCAGCATAACAAAACTTTTGAACATAGTATTTAGTTCCATCAAGGTCGTGGTCAAGGGGTTGTTTGGGGAACTCAACTTTTGAAAAGAAATTCTCCCGAAACGTTTTGATTTAAAATAAACGTTTTTAAGATTATTTTGATTAGTTATGTCCATCGATTAAATTATTAAAGTTGTTATCGGGAAATAAGGACTATATTTATTATGAAGATACTTTATATTTTATTGCCAACGTTTCATTAACTTTGTTGACTTCTTCAGGGCTCAAATATGTAGTTATCTTCCCTGCATATTTGTCATTTTTATAATTATTCTTTCTTAGTAAACATAACAAGGCAAGTAATTAACATCAATCAGATTAGTAGAGATTGTGGTGTTGGTGCAAGGTGAAACATCTTTAATAAAGATAAGAGTAAATAAATATTATATTTAATATTCATTTACTATGAGTTAAGGATACTTGGTCACTTTTACATCTTTTAATTTTTTAATTTTAATGTGAAACAAGTGACCAAGAATCCTTAACTCATAGTAAATGAATATTAAATATAATATTTATTTACTCTTATCTTTATCAATCAGATTGAATTTTTTTTTAAACTTCAAACAAATATGCAGGGTAGATAACTATTTGAACTCTGAAGAAGTCAACAAAGTTGATGAAATGTTGGCAATAAAATATAAATTATCTGCATAAAAAATATAGTCCTTATGTCCCGATAACAACTTTAATAGTTTTTAAGATAGTTTTTTAAAAGATTTTACTTTTTATATAAAAAATACATTTAATAAAATTAATAGCTATGATAATTTATTTGTTATTTAAAATCTCTGATTGAAAAATAAAATAAAATCTCAAATACGTTAGAAAATTTTTTTTTTCTTAAATTAGATCAAGAATTAATTATCGAGAGTTGAAAATAGCCACCAAGAAAGCTCCTTGATTATTTAATCGAATGTAGTCTCTGAAATATCGCACCTTGCTTGGCTTAAGACCCTTACGAAAGAAGGTTCTAAAAGTGTCCAACGTCTTGATGAATATTCAAAGAAAAGTTGAATAAATAATTGGGTCTGACCGGTCGGTGTCGGGGTGAGAAGAGTTCTTGCCCGGGGCTCATGCATTTCTCAGAGGGGCTTTCCCCCGAACTGACCTGGGGCCGGGTTTCTTGACCGGTGACCTCGCGCCTCCAAAATGGTCAAACGCAAACTCACCCCGTCTCAGCCCGAGGGCAAAACCAGTCGATGTCCAGCCTGAAATTCAAGTTTGGTTACAATAGTGTCCTGCGTTCGATACTTTACCGTGCCAGTTGCCAAACTTGTTGGTTTGGTTTTATCAAAAATGATTTCGGGGAGCAAACGGCCGGCGAACAAGATCCGTGGGAATTTTTCACTTTCAAAATTGATAAATTTCCCCGAAATGGGTTTCAGTGGACATGACAAGCGGACATCCTCTCATTTCAAGTTGCAACCCGGCACGATGAAAAAGGTGAATTTTTCGTATGGAAATGTTAGCGAGCTGTGCAGTTTGCCTATTCATTGGTTATTTAGTTGAAAATCGATAGTAAGTGAAAAGTGTCGGAATCGGATACAATAGTTATCAATGGAACCATCAATAGGGCTATTAAAGGGAAAAAGAAAAATGCCGGATCAGTTGCATTGCACTAATTAATCGTCAATACGAAACGTCTATTCATTATCGATGCAGTACAAACAAACGAAAAACAAAGCAGGTATGGAAAATTCTCAATTCTCATCATCATGTAATTCAAAAAACACATTGTGTCATTTATTTGAATATTATTATACTATCTATCTATCTATCAATATAAAATATATTATCCCCTCCTTCTGAAATCATCTTGCTTAGATTATATTTAAATGTAAATGTACAAAAATCTATATAAAATATTTTCTGAAAATTTATTTAATAATATATTTTTTACAATATTTTTATATAATAAAACTTACAACGACATTATTTTTTTTTATATCTGAACCCCTCTAAAAAGTTTCTGACCAAGTGCCTGACTTCAGTGACGTGTGGCGCATCCCTAAAATTTCAAACATTTAGAGTATTTTCATAAATATCGACTTCAAAATTTCAGGTGGATCTTTAAATTTTCAAATTATTATCCTTTATTTCAAATAAAAATATTTTTTGTATTGAAAGTATATTGGTTCTCGAAATGAAATAAAATTGTTGCATAATATCAAGGGGCAATTAAAATGAATGATTTTCCGAAAAAAGCGCGGATAGAAGGTTTATAGTCCCTGCCTGGTATATCTTCCAGTTCAACCATGTCAAAGACAAGTTCAGACGAGTTTTAATTGAATAAAAATTCTTCTCGCTGAAGAACTATTAAAATAGAAATAATACAAAATATATAAAGATTCGGGAATCTTTGGAATAATCCATTTCTAAGAACTCTCAATATATAAATAAGATCGAAAATAACTAAGAGTGCCATAGACAAGTCATAGCTTGCTTAAAACAATAGAATTAGGAGAAATTGAAGATTTTTTCATAGGGCGGCTGATTCATTGTGGAAGATGGGAGGGACTGTGGAGTTTAAGTCACAAGAATTAATTTCTGACTCCTACCCTCACTCACACAAAGCAGTATCCGTTTGGGGGTGAAGGTATCAAAATATATTTTTTAAAAATTTGAATAATAACGAACATGATATATTCGAGAAATTCGCAAAAAAAAAACAAACAAAAAAAAACAAAAAAAACAAGAAAATTAAAATAAAATTTCAAAAAATAAAGGGTACTTTTTTGGCCAGCATCGAAACCTGGTCGAAAAGTCACCAACCGCCACTGATATATTGGTATATAGATATATACCTACATATACAAACCCGGATCATTTAGTTCAGGGTCTTGTCTGAAGAGAACTAATCAAAAAAACTAGTTTCATTATAATCGTATATCAACTTTTTAATAATTATACCCACGAAAAACAATATTTAAAAAATATAAATTTCACAAACCAAATTGTGATTGTAATGTTTGAATTTTTTAAAAAATAACTATATGTCTTCTAAATGTAGGGCGTCCTCATATTCGGGGGTCAGAAGTTGCCGCTTCACCCGCTAATACAGAGATTAGGCTCTGGTTTTATAATGAAGAATAAATTCTTGCGTCTTCCGCTTGATTTAAATAATTAGGTATACCAAGGTACATAATCAGAAAGGATCCAGAATATAAATTTTATTAAATCTATATTTTAATGAAGCAAAATATTGAACAATAAAGTGTTTGGGGCTCGATGATGGCCTTCGTGCTCCGTTGCCAGTGTTTCCGTATTAATTAATAGTAGAGATGGAGATCATTTTCCGCAACACCTCTAACAAGAATACCATCTCTACTACAAAATATTGAATTAAAAGTTATATTAAATTCATTTTTTTTTTTTTTTTTTATTTATTTTCTTGAATATAATTTAAATTGGATATAATCTAGAATCTAGACGATTTCTAAGGCTAGGAGGCGCATATATGTTAATATATACTTTTTAATTTAACGCCTTAGTTTTGGAAGTTTTGACTTCATCATCAGTTGATTATAAATATTTATTAATAATTTTTAATAGCGGCCTTTAAATTACACGTTAATTCATTTCATGGGGTAGATAGAAAGTCCATCATTTAACTAGGGTATTCAATCTACCTGAACAATTTTTAACTTTAAAACAACTTGATTATTAGTGTGAAATATTTATTGTAGACTTGAAGATAAAATCAAAATTATCGAAATAATTTTAATTCTAAATTAGTAAAGTATTTTTAGTTAATATTTAATTTTAATTTTTATATCTATAGATATACTTTTAATAAAATTTTCAAGAAGCAAGACAGAATTTTGTTTATAAATTAAACAATTCTGCTACTTTTGCGACATTATATTAACCCATTTTAATGTATTTAAAAGATATGACCTCAAGGGCGATGTTCCATAATATGCAACAAATTATTTATTAATATTAATATATTAATTATAATTTAGGTATATATAATATAAAAAAAAAAATCATACATATATGATAAATGAGATGATAGTCGAGTTATTATTATACGATATATCATATAATATATTTCCTATAGTCTATTAATTATTATATTTGTGAATCCAATTATTTACTATAAGAATTCTTCTTCAGGTTTTTGATCAATAAGGCTTAATCACTTATTCTCTAACTTTCGATCTTTTATTATCTTAAGTTAATTCTACAGTGTTTTAAAAAATAATTTTGAGTTTTTTCGTTATAGAAGTAATCAATAGTTATATTTGAATTAATCAAGCTATTATGTCATTAACTTTTAGGAGATATTCAATAATTAATTCGAAATTGAAATAATTTTTAATTGAGAAAAATTAATTAATAATGAATTTCCTGCAGGATTGGTGGTTGCTCTGAGATGGATTTTAGACTTTTCAATAGCAATTATGAAAAGAGCATGCGGGGTATGATAGTATATGCTAAATTTTTAGTTGACCTTTAATTTTGTGTCTTCATATTTCTTCAGAATATCTTAATTCGTTTTAAAAAACATTTTCTCTACCTTGCAATAACGATCGTACCTATATACCTAAACTATAATAATAAATAACTCACGTTTTTTCATTCGCTCGAGAAGATGTCAGAAAGTGGTATGTAGGCAGGTATTCTTAAGAAAATTCATTAAATTTGAATTTAATTGTTTGGGCTCCTAATTATGTAGTCATTATCAAGTGTTATTGCGTTAATCATTATATATAGGTATATATTGTATGAAGATTCGAGTGGCCTGATTTCTGCCTATTGGTCCGTGCATATCGTAGTTAAGTAGATTTGGTTTATTTAATGCTCCCTAAATCATCCCCTGGTAATAGTTTGAAAATAGCAACTTAAACGTGAATATATATCGCCAAGAAAATAGAAATCATTTTGCTTATACGTAGATACGTGAGAAATAAATAACTATTGAATGAATATTTTTTTGAATTTCTTTAACTTAGTTTGGATTTAATAAATAATATATATCAATAAATAAAAAACTTTTTATTTGAAAATATAAATAAAACAATTTTTTTTTACAATTTTTACATTTTTTGAACTCGAGGCCCAAAGATTCCACAAACTATTGTCTTTTTATGATCCATTTTCATCTGAATCTTTATATTGGGAGAGAGGATTTTAGAATCTTGAAAATAAATAATAAAAAATTATTAGTCCCTATAAGTTTAGCATTTTTTTTCTCTTTACTCAAGTTGTAATAAACTGATCCCAGATTATTACAAGAGGTAAAGATTTAACTAAAGTAAAGTGTGATTCTTTAATTTCATTAGGAACCTATATTTGAGCAAAAATATGTCATAAAAAATAAAAGAAGAAGATTTTGAAAAATGATTCTTAAAACAATGAATTTATTTATTGATTAATAGTATAAGTATAGGCGTCTGCCTCTAATAAAATATATAGGCACTGGACAGGTGGATAAGCTTTAAGTATTATTATTACTTAAAGCTTATCCACTGGTTTAGTTTATGTATGAGAATCTAGAAGCACATAGTCGCAATTTTTTTTACAATAAAGCATATTAAACTCGTAAAATGTTATACTACATTTTCTATCTATTTAATTATTTCGAATGGACTTTTTTCCCTTCATTTCTCAAGTCTATAACAAATATTGTTAGAATAAAAAAAAAATCTTATTAGCTAAACAGTGGCAAAAACTAGTTAATTAAACCTTTAATATATATTTTGTCTATTTATTTATCTAAATGAGAAAAAAATTTAAAACTTTAAAGTTAAATATTTCTTATAGAAACAATTTTTATTATTTAATATTATATAAGATAGATAGATATACCTATTTACGAGAAGAGATTGGCGAAGGTAAAATTTATGTTAAATGTTATTAATTAAAAAAATAAATTAAAAAATATAATAATAATAAATAGATAAAATAGAAAAAAATATACCTATTGTAATTATAAAATAATGAATTTGAATATATGTTCTCTAGATCTGCTTGTCTAAGATCGGACTATTTCTTGGTCTACAAAAGTTGCTGGCCTTTATATAATGCGCCAGTAAAAGCGCACTTAAAAATGATTTGTAGTGGTAGGAGTAGCACTAATAATGATCCAGTGTATGCCTAGATGATCTTTCCTACTTGGTTGTTCGTTAATTAACGAGAGGTGAGGGGATTTAATGGCAGGTCTTAGAGGATTTGAAAAAGGTGATCTCGGTCATAATTTCCAGAATCATTATCTTGAATAAATCTTGAGGTGATAATTTAGGTGCTTGGGGGGCAACCTGGCGTCTCGGAAGTAATTTTTAAGGCATTAATAACGAGGGCTTGTTAGACAGAAATTACCTCGACAATAATTAATTATGCTCAAATTTCGTAGAAGCAAAGAAAGTAAGAAGAGAAATGAAGCAAGGAAGCGAAGAAGAGAGAAAACAGCAGCCCCTCCCGCTGCAGCAGCCCGAGAGAGCCCGCCCGGGCGCAAAGGCTCAGGCCAACCCCATTTTGAATAATGAAGAAAGTTTAAATTACATCACGTGAGGAGAGAATAAGAACAAGAAATATAAGCGATATTTCAGGTTAATTTGCCATAACTAAACGAGGGAATTTCTACGAAAAGCGTTTGCCTTTGGCTTAACCGAAATTCTAATACTCATATTATTAGTTGATGGAAGGATTCTCACACTAATTGATTATTATCTTTTCGAAATTAAGCTTGAGAAAATTAATTACGACCGAGAAGAGTGTGTTGGGGAGGAAAAGCGGAAGGATGTGGAGGTACCGCAGTTTTTTCCACCTCATTCCCGAAAATTCCACTCCTCTCGTGAGTTAATTAAATTTTACAGTTAAAGCTGAAGAATGTCGGCTGACACTATCTAGATTAGGTATTTTTGATGCATTCTAGGTACCTACCCTAATTAGAAAACAACGTTAGGTTTCTAATTCTGGAAATGTCTAGGGCTTGAAAAATACTAAATTTAACTAAAGTTTTGATTACCATATTTCGAATTTCGTATTGGGAAGAAAAAAATAAATTCATTTTTTTTGTACCTACAACTACACGTTTCCGGGTGAATTCATTTCTGGATATGTAGAGTCAAAATTATAATCTTAAGAAAAAAAAAAAAAAAAAAAACTTTCTATTGTTAGCTAGGTAAGTCCTTCATAATTAGAAAATAAAACATTTTGAATACTTAAAAAAAATGATTAAGTTTTTTACTCCAATTCTTTATGGAAATTGAAAATACTCTGTTTCTAATTAAATAATGTTGCCCTCCCATGCCACTGGTAAAAATGCAAATCATTCGAGGAACATGTTGTTGTGTTTCGGGGCTAAAAATATCTTGGAACATAAATTGAATCTCGAATAAGATGGTGTGTGCGCCGCACGAATAGAAAAATCTTTAATTACTCTTTTGCTTCTCCGACTGCGCGTTTTTAAAAAGGGCTTTTATTAAGACGCGCGAGGATTGGCTGCTGGGCAGGCGAGGGGCGTGGCTTGGGCGGTGCTCGGCTGCGGAAGGGTGGGGCGGGAAGGCGGCAGTGGGGTGCCATGTGAGGGGCATGAGGGGCGGAAGCCGCAGAAGGAAAGCCGGAGAAAAGATAAGAGTGAGACAAAGGGGAAGGAAGGGGAAGAAACGCAAGGATCGAAGGGGAGAGGGGAAACAGCCGGGCAAAGAAGATTAATTGAAGGAGCTTTCAAGGAAATATTTTTCCCTCTGCGAGAAGAAAAAATCGCAGAAAAAATTGAACAGAGGGGGAAAAATTGAAAAAAATGAATTTTCGAGAACAATCCAAAACACTTGAAAATTTTCTTAATGCTTTTTTTTATTTTTGTTCTTTTTTAAGAAATTTCTGAGGTAAATAGGTACTTATAATTGATTGGAAGCTAACATCACAAAAAAGCGAAAAGTCGGTCATTTCAAAATCTCAAATAAATAATTAAACCGTAATTAAAACGATGACCAAAAAAGAACTATAAAATCTTGTAAAAAAAATCATGTGCTTTCAATGTTCCTTATCTTTACGGATTAAAATTTATTTAGAATTTCGAATTCAATGGACCGTTTTAGCACTTGTTGAAACATCGGATTCGTTGTTTATTAGCGTTTATATAATATTATAAAACTCAGCGTAATTCAAAGTTAGATAACATTGGAATAAATATAGAAATCGATTATTAAACCAACGAAGAGTTGATCATTTTGAAAGCCCGATCTATATCGGAACAGTTTTCAAAATCATCGACATGTCTAACAAAATATCGACATAATGTTTGTTAATCTAAACAAAATAAGAGAAATATTTTTAAAAAATTCATAAAGTTGAACTTTATAGTTTTAATAAATTTAAACTTTTAGGGTTGTAATATTCAAGAAATGATATGTACTCATTATTGTAGGTAGGTACTCGTGTGATTATAGATTTAGTATCATTAAGCATTGTAATTTGAATTGGACCTGATAATGTGTAATTTTTTAATGTTTGTTACTAAGAAAATTAATATTTAAAAATAGAAATCGAATTTTTTTTATTTTCTGAGTAAACCACTTAATTTAAAATTACAGCTAATAAAGTTAATCTCTAATTATTTTGAAGCGATGTCACTCGAAAATAATGAACCTGTTCCTTAAATTAAGACTACAATATTATTTAGATAAAATCTTATTAGATAAATTCCAACTTTAAAATTAATTAACAAAGTTTCATCATAAATAAGATAAATCAAAAAAGTAAATGTTTCATTAGATTATTCTTACCAATAGTAATTTTGTGAAAGCATCAATCAATATTATAATAAGTAATTATCTTTTATTTTACAGATTGAAGTATGGGAGCTGGAAAAAGGACGAAAGACAAGAAGAGAGCGAAAAAATACAAACGAGATTCTCTTTAGTCGGATTTCATTGTGAAGACGCAATTTGAAGATTTTAACCAAGAAAAATATTTGATGCATTTTTAAAAAGTGGATTTTACTAATAAAAAATAAATAAATAATATGTACATGTATATATGATTAAAATACTAACAGTTTTTTTTTTAAGATATAGTATATCAAATTATTTAATTTAAATTCCTCTAATATATATCTATTTGTATAGTTCTATACAAATTTCAGGACCATTAGCCTAACCTCACATGCCTCCAAAATCCTAACCAAAATAATCCAAAGAAGAATAGAACAAAGAGTTGAAGAAAATCTGGGGGAAGACCAGTTCGGCTTTAGAAGAAACAGAGGCACCCGAGAAGCAATTCTCTCTCTTAGACTAATAATAGAAAGGGCTTTTATCAGGGAAGAATCTGTCTACATCGGATTCATAGACCTAGAAAAAGCATTCGATAACGTCAATTGGGAAATTATGTTTAAAATATTAAAACAGGCGGGAATAAAATTCAGGGAGAGAAGACTAATCTACAATATATATCAAAACCAGACGGCAATTATAAATATTGGAGATGAGCAAAGAGAAGCCAAAATAAAAAAAGGTGTAAGACAAGGATGTGTGCTGTCACCCATGATTTTCAACTTATACATAGAAGAAGCGATTAAAGAATTCAAAGACAAAATTGATACAGGTATCGAAATCCAAGGTCAAAAGATCGCTATGTTAAGATTTGCCGATGACATGGCCCTTCTAGGAAGCAATAAAAAAGAATTAGAGGACGCACTGAATGGAATTAACCAAATCCTAATAGAAGAAATCAAAATGAAAATAAACAAGAATAAAACCAAGGTCCTAGTATTTACAAAAAAAAAGAACAAACGAGACAGGAATGCATCAAAATTAACCAAGAAAACCTAGAAGGAGTTAAGGAATTTCGCTACCTAGGAAGTAAAATAACATGGGATGGGAGGAGCGAAAACGAAATTAAATTAAGAATTGCCCAAGCAAAAATGGGGTTTAATTCAAAATAAAAACTACTATATGCTCCTCCTCAATCAGCTTAGAAAACAGGAAGTTGTTATGAAGACATATGTATGGAGAATAGCCATGTACGGGTGGGAAACCTGGACAATTAGAAAAGCGGAGAGAAAGAGATTAGAGGCTTTCGAAATGTGGTGCTACAGAAGAATGATGAATATCAAATGGATGGATAAAATTACAAATGAAGAAGTTCTTGGAAGAATCGGAGAAAGAAGAACCTTGTGGAAGAGTCTGAAGAAGAGAAGAGGCCAGATGATGGGGCACACACTGAGACATGGGGGACTGCTTAGGGATATCTTGGAGAGGGAGGTGGGAAAGAAAAGGGGGAGGGGAAGACCTAGATTAGAATATTTCAACCAAATAATTGGGGATATGGGATGCCACACATTTAGAGAGGTCAAACAGCAGGGGACAGAATCGAGTGGAGGAGACGGATTGTTGCATCAAACCAGTCTTAGGACTGTATACTCAATGATGATGATGATAGTTCTATAGTTGTAATTAATTTTAAATAAAATTACCTGACTCTGAAAACCACAAACGGATGAATAAAGTCAATATTGCATTCATGAGAATAGATCTGGACTGTGTAGAATAGAAAAATAAATATTATGGAATATTTAATTCAAGTCCAGCTAAAAGGATCCTTCAGCATCAGAGTGCGAAATATGGTAAGTATATTATAATGGTCATGCTGCAACTAGCATGAACTTGAAAAGGCAAAAATTTTTTATTAGAAAAAAAATGGGCACGATTTGTTTTTTATCGAATTTAATCTATGGTAGGAATTTTGAAAATTTCAATTTTAATTCATAATTATATAATAATTTATATTTTTTTAAATTTTGTAAAAATATTTGATTAAGTAAAGTTATTATTAGATATTGTTTGGGTGTCTTTCATAAAAAAAAAAATTGTATTATTCCTGAAAAGTTTACTCCCTCTATTTAGATTATTTTATTCTAATGTATTTAATCGATATATCTTATAAAAAACTTCATCGTGATTTAGGTACAATATATGGCATATCATTTTAAAACTCGATCTTTCGAAATCCAAAACGACTATTTCGAATATTCGATATCGCTTTCTGTTGCCGGTTCAGTTGGGGTAAACATAAAGTGTATAAGGTGGTAGTAGTAGTAGTATTTGGGAGTGGGTCAAGCTGGCCCTGATCGAGGGCTAGTCGCCTCCCCTTCCGAACAACCCCTTGTTTCAACTTTTATGGAAGAGGAAATGGACATTCCCAAAGCTTTAGTATTCTTTATGACATTCACAAATCGCTAAGTGAGTTTTACGAATTTCTAATTAGAGGTAAAGGGAATCTTTTAATATAAAAAAATAGTGTAGAGAGAGCCTGGTAATATTTTTTACTCGGTGGGGTGGTAGTCGAAGATTACCTGCATGCAGCCCCCCCCCACCCCTTATAGAATTTTCGCATTTTTTTTGTTTTTGTTTATTGTGTTTCAAAATGTTTGAAACGTGAAGAAAACTAATTTTCAGCAATTATTTTTTCTGCCTATGTGTCTGTCTAGATTCCGATATCCACAAGATGACTCAAGAAAGTAAAGTCGTAGAAAGTTCAATCTGGTGCCAAAGTGTTTACAATGCCGAGTACTGATTAGATTTTCGGCTCTCTAGTTTTAGAACATCCGGCCCCAAAAAGTAGAAACTATTTTTTGTCAAGATAATTAAAATAAAACATAAATTTCTAATAGTTTATTCATATTCAAGTTCAAAAATATTAGGGCAGCTGGAATTTTGGCGAGCGTACCGAGTCTCGAAAAGTTTAAAATTTTTCTTTCATTTATTATTGAAAATGGAACATGAAAATTATATTGAATACTTATCTAAGTAGGTATATGGGAATTATTTATTTAGCGATTAACTATTTATTTTTCTACTAAAAATAAATAAGTAATTGAAACAAAAATAAATAAATAGATCTATAGTATATTTCTTGCCCAGCTATGTTCTTTCCTTAAGTTGAAGTGTTTCTAGTGAAAATAGAGAATCTCCCACCTCCATTTTTAATTTCAGAGAAATGCACGCGACACGGATAGCTCTAAGTATTGAAAACTCAATTTTCATCTGTATCGTTGTGTGTTTTAATTTTCACCAAGAATTAATATTCGTAATGAACCATTCAAATAAAAAATATTAAAAATTTCTGAGATTTTAGATTAAGCTTGCCCACAGATCAGAAAGCCCGGGTTCAAGCAAGGCCAGCTACAATCTAACTCTTATTCCAATCTACGCACAAATAAAAATACCTATATTCATTTTTACTTAGAGAAAGTGGTGTAGGTTTTTGGTGAAACATGATATTAATTAATAAAGTAAAGGGTGTGTAGTTTCACAGTGAATGAAATTAGTTTTAACCTGTAAACTCTAATAATCCGAAATATATTGAATTTGTATAAACCTCTTTGAGTTTTATTTCATTTACTGTGAAACTACACACCCTTTATTTTATTAATTACCTATATTCATATAAATATAAAAAAAATTATATCGAGTAAATACAATAAATAAATAGTTTTGTTAAGGGAGAATGGTGTGGGTTCTTGGTGAAACATTTTAAATAAAGAAAAGAAAATTTTTTGAAAAATTTTAGAAACTTTTTAAAATTTAAAATATAAAATACTAGGTAGGTTTCACAAAAAAAGATTGATGCTTGTTTAGCAGGACTCTATATATATATATATTTCGGAGCAAAAGTTTCCTCTGGGGACTCCTGAAGATGAGCTTATATCCCGAAATATATACAGAGTCGTGCTATACAAGCATCTAATATTTTATTTTGGTGAAACCTACCTAGTATTTTATATTTTAAATTTTAGAATGATTTGGAGACGAAAACATTATTATAAATAAATAGAATTTGTGTAGCATAAAAAAATGGCTTAGAAATAATGATACTAATAGAGAAAGTAATAGAAAGTGATTATTACCTGGAGAACTAGGCGACATGGTGACCCGTGCGTTCTCACTCACTTAACGGTAAAGACTGAGGCCAAGCGCTACTCGGCCGCTTATCTATTTCCACGAAATGTTTTTCATTTTATTTTGCAATTTTTATTTAATATCATTTTAAGAAATTAGAATAAAAACGCCCAATCGTTCTTGAGTCTCGGGATAAAAAATATCCAATCCCTTTTTGTGGGGGGGGGGCGCCCCAAGACAGAATGAATTTTAAATCATAATCATTTTGGTTTAAATCGAACCAAAAATTGAGGAGGGTGGGGGAGTTGTTCAAAATTTAAAAATAAAAAAAAAATAAAAATGAAATTTACTGTAAAATGAACCTAATATTATAATAAAAAAGAGAGACTTTATTTTTTTTCAGTGGCAAAATTGGGTGGGGGGGGGGGGCGATTCCAAATAAATCGAAGAAAGCTGATATTTACTATAGAAAAGTTTCATTTAAAAGGAAATATTATTAAATACTAATAAGCCCAAAAATGAGATGGGAAAAATTAAGAGGAAGTCCTAAAAAATTAAAATTATAAAATTTTCAAACTAAAAAAACAAAGAAAATGGAATCGACTACAAAAGAGTTATATAATAAAATAGAATCTTAGTTTTTTTCGGGGACCAAAATTGAGGGGATGAGATTCAAAATATTAAAGTATGTATCAATAGATATAGGTAAGTAGTAGGTCTTTTGATTGATTTGTACAATATTTCGCATATGCACCTTATTTGACCTTATGAAAATTACTCACTATGTGAAATTGATAGTGATCCGGGGTGGGGGGTCAAAAATTATTAAAATGATAAAATTTTTCCAAAAAAATACTTGAATCTATTTCCCCTAGAAGTGTTTCATATTTAAAAGAAGAAATGCTTAATTGCTAATGGGCCCAAAATTAAGAAAGGAGGGAAGGGTTTCTTTCGTAAGTGATTATAAATTATTTTATTTAATATTAAATATAAGAGAGGGTCCAAGATATGGTTTAGTCATTTGGATGGTCGCAACAGGTTATTTTTATTTATTTTTTATTTTCGAGCTTATCCCTATTTTCATATCATCGTGATCATCATACAGTAAGTTTCAAGACTGGTTTGATGCATTCACTGGCCTTTATTTGCCAATCCTTGGAAAGTGCCAAATTCCATTCCCTTCATTTTATTTCGAGACTTATGATCACTTTTTAAATAACTAATAGACACATGTAATCATTTGACAAATATTTACTATTAATTTCCATTTCTTTCATTTTATTATTATTTTTTTTTATTATATTGGAATAAAACCGCAATAAAGTTTTGGATTATTTTTTTTCTTTTTTGGGTTCTGGTTGTTTATTCCAATACTTATGAACTTTTTCTTCCTCATACCCCCAGGGCTACTAAGAGGACAAGGGGTGGTGAAAATTTCGAAAAGTTAAAATCCATTTGATGGCTTGAAATTGTGTCTGTTTTTCTGTCCGCCTGGAGTCGAGTGCTAAACTCCCCCTCTTCCGGTCAAATTGCTGGAAGTTGGACGCCCCCTCGAAAAGGATTTCCTGAATAGCTTATCGACTGAGCCTGGAGTCATGTCGTGCTATATGTTTATTTACTCGCCTAATATGAATCATTCGGAATAGAGGAGAAGATCTCCTCTCAGGCCACGATGATTAATTACCTACTCAAAGAATCCGTGGTCTTTGGAGTGGTTCATTTGACCACCTATTTGTCGTTCTGAGCCGAGAAGTCATGCGGTCTTCCTGTGCGCGCCTCTAAAAGCGTCGCCATTTAATGATCTTGTTACTAAATTTTAGTATAGGTTCGCTATTATGATAATATGGAAATTATGTTGCCGAACCGTTGATGCAAATGGCATTCGGATTGCAAATTCGAAATTTGTTATTGAATATTGACCTAATATTAAAGTAATAAAGATTACTGTGGATAGTCAAATATCATAATTACAAGGGCCATGTTTCTCTAGCTAAATATGAATATAAATAAATGAATTAGTTAAAAGATAAATAAAAAGTAATTTTCAAATATTTAGGATTATTACGATTGCTATATAACTAACTGAATTTAGATCTTGATCTATACTATTTTTGATAGTCATTCTTATAATTAATAATTGTTTTACTATAATATTAATATGATTAAAAGGAAATCGAATTAAATACAATGATAAAGAGACAATAGAGTTATACAGATTTGATTTGATTTGATTCACAAGTTCAATCAACAAATCAATAATGGTTGATTATATATTAATAATTAAAGATGAAGCGGAAATGTCTTTTTTATTATAGGTATATGACCTTTATAAAAAATTATACTTACATTTAAACAATATTCGGTTTTGGTAAATTTAAGTCAAAATATTTAAATATTTTAAAAATAATTGTGAAAATAAAATTTGATAATTTATTCAAAATTTTTGTGGTTTTCCCCATTTTCGAAGATTGAAATAAATATACCTATACCAAAATAGGGTATTCAATTAAAAATTTCAAACTCTGATTTTATGATTCTCAAAAGTGATGCCACATTATTAGGGAATGAAACTTTATTATTATTTTTTTTAAGTTTAGCAATGCTGTAGGTAGTATGTATAATTTAATTCTTAAAAATTAATAAGAGAAAATTTATTAAAGATTTCTATAAATACACAAAGTTTCAGAGTTTTTTCAAGCCAATATTATAAGAATTAATCATTTAATCTATTTCTATTTTTTGAACACCGTCCTCGAAAGAAAAAAATGACTTTTTTATTATAAGAGTCTTTAATAGTAAATACCATTTTTCTTGGTTTTTATTTTGAAAATTTTATAATTTAAATTTTTTAAGACCCCCCTCCCCTATCCCTTAATTTTGGGTTTGATTTCAACCAAAATCTAATAAGATATAAATCTCAATATAAAAAACTACCTGTTAAATTTTGTTTTGATATTCACATTAGTTTTTGAGTTTTTTGAGCGACATTTTGACAAAATAATAAGGTAGTATCAATAACATTTAGGGGAAACAGTGTAGATTTATAGTGAAACCTACTATTTAAAAAATTATAAAAGGTTGGATTTAGTGGTGTTTCACAAAATATGGTAAAGTTTGAGTTTAATGGATACCTTCTCTTAATATTTCGGCTTTTGTTAGACCATCATCAGGTGTTTATACAAAAGACTAATATCTCTCGTAAAATGTAATTTTTAGATGATCAGTCTATTAGACTTTCTTGTAGTCCGAAATGCCATGGTTTCGTTTTTATTAAAATTTTAGTCGTTTTTGAGGTATTTTCAAAAAGCGAAGCAAAAAAAATATACACTTTTTTCATATTCGATTACAATACTTAACCATACCCTGAATGATAAAATAATAAAAGTATGTAAGTAGTTATTATTGAGATGAATTGCAAATCTTTTTCTTGCATCGAATTACATTTCGAGAGTTGAAGTTAAATGGTGGGTTTCGAGTGGGAGTTGAGGGTTATGGTGTTTGGGGTGGTTGGTGCAACCACACACCTCTTCAGCCACACATGCCCGCATTCTCTTTAGGCCCGCTGACACTTCCCTTTCGAATATTCCGTGAAATAGAAAAATCCATGAATACATATCCGATTAATATTCCACAATAATTTGAAACTCTATTCATAGATGAATACTAATAAGTCCCCGAGATGATTAATAGAGCTATCTTTTATCCGAATAATTATTGAACATGAATATTTCTTTAATTCTATTTCCATTGAGATGCTGACTTAAAAAAGAATCAGCGACTATCTGGAAAACAAAAAGTTTCGAATTTTATTTATTAATATCTATATTTTTTTTTTGTATAACAATTTTTGTATAATAACGTGGGCTGCAATAGTGGCACAACTCAAAAAAATCAAGTTTTGAGAAAAATGCGTTTAAAGATTTTATGATCGTAAACAATGCTCTTAATTGATGATGAGACACTTCTGTCATCTAGCAGTCAAATATTATACTAAGAGATATGTCAGTATTGCTGGTTGAAAGAACGTATTTTTTCACATTGTGATATGTGTTTAGTCCAAAAATTGCATTTTTTGAGTTGTGCCACTATTGCAGTCCACGAGCGATATGTGGAGCACTTCAACAATGGGTGATTGATTAAAGTTGGAAAAGCAGACTCATCTTAGGCATCTTAATTCACTTAATGAAACTCTTCACATTGAAGCATCTCTCACTTCCCTCTTCAGAAAATAATACCAAAAAATCTGATATACATAATAATAATAATAAAAGAGCTTAGTTACCTAAAAAACAAAAAGAGGTTAATTGTTGAAATACTCCACACAGTAGAAAGTTGAATGAATTAGTTTTTGAATTTCTCTTAATCATGGAAAAAGAATAAAGCACCCCAATCTTCAGGGCAATTGAATTATATATAATACGTATAAGCAGCCCTGACGAGAGGGAGGGGGTGTATTTCGGGATATTTCCCCCAGGACCCCGTATTTTATGAGGAGCCCGTTTAAAGTGAAAAATAATGTACTGAAATTTAAAAAACTCCCTAGGTATATATTCGAGGTGCAAAACTTCATATCCAACTATGTTCCATCGACATTAATAAAACAGACCCTAGTCCACATGTCCCTATATGTTTCGGGTGGTTTGTGGATTTATAGTTTTTGAGGAGCTCACAGATTCACCTATACTAAATTTGGTTGGGTTTGGTCCAAAGTTCAATTTTATATATGCGTTTTAAATATTACTTTACCAAGAGCAGTATGGTCAAATATTTTTTTTTTAGTTAAGTCTCACCCACACTTTAAGCTTTTTCATGGGATACATGTTCATTTTTATAATCTTTTATATTGACAAAATTAAAGTTATCAACACGTATTTATAATAAATGAAAGTATTTTAATTTTCTGAGTGTTCCTTTTCCCTTAATCAAAGAATATATAGGTAGGATGTAAGGCGTATCAAAGTCCAATTGATCTAAATCTCGAAGAGGTCTTTCCATGAAACAAGCTTTAAACTTTGAATGATTCCATAGAATTATTTACAATATCATAATAATAATTATATTTCAATTAAATTGGTTTATGTATTAGTATATTTATTTGTTGTTTATTTATTCATTTATTTAATAAAAATTAATAGTTAAAGTCAGAGAAGATTTAAATGGAGAAACATTAATAAAAGCTAACAAGCAGCCACAACGATGGTGATAGTGAGTTTAAAAGATTAACAAAAATAGAAATGGAAGGAAAATATTTTCATATTCCAAAGTGAAAAGATTGAAAAAGTGAAATAAACTCAGCTAAGCTATCTATCTCTGACTATCTCGAAATGAAAAGTCAACTGGATTTATTCAACTTTAAGACATTTCACGGGGGAAATTAAGTTCATTGTCCTCGTGGTTTATCTCTCTATGTTTTTCAGCATTTTCTTTTAATTATTTTAATTAAAACTTATCTGAACTTTACAAAGAATGAAGCTGGCTGACTCTTTGTATTTGTCTTTCCTGTGTTGATGCAATCAAGGAAGTTGATATTTTCGAATTCTTTCCTGGGGCTGCTACACTTGACGTTTAGTATTAGGGAAATGGATATTTGCATTTTATCGCAGTTGATTGACTCGAGATTAACCCTTTACCCTGCCCCAGGGCAAACTCTGAGGTAGAGGAGGAAAATTAAATTTTTCGATATAATCTCTTTATTTTGTTTGAAGAAATGTTATGTTTATATAGAATAGAAATTTTGCTTTCTATTCAGAAGGCCCAGACGCCATTTTACTCTCTCTCAAGTTCTTGCAGTGTACAAGGCTCAAATTTGTCCATACATGAATATGAGTTGCACTTGTAGAGAAGAGCATTCTCTTGACACATTGGATATATTTAGAAGTCAGCAACAAACGCAGTCTTGTCTAGTTCACTCGAATGGATATCATCCTGGATCATCGTAGAACCTTTTCCTTATTTTTCCATTAATTTAGATACTACAATGGTGTTTGTTGTGACGATAATATTTGCCATATTTCTTCAAAACACTTCGCGATCAAATCCGAAACGATTCGAATTCGTTTTTCCTGTTGACTTCTAGAGACTGAGCTACCACATCCGTCTTTACGGCAATCTAAACTCTTTTAAGAATTACATTCTCAAGTATTTCTGACTGTTAACCCCTGGATTTCTTTCCTCTTTTTTCCAAGATTCAAATGAAAATTCTGACTTGTGTTCCATTTCCATGAGAAAACAATTTCTTGCATCACTATTCTAAAAAATAATTTACCTACATCCCATCAATGTTTCAATTCATATTTAAACATATATAATATTGAGATAAATTTCCGGAACACGAAAAATTATTTTTAATCAAGAAAGAGCAAACGTACAGGAGTATATTTCAGAAGTTTATTTGTAATAATATAAAGTTTGGAATTAATGAACGTTGTTTGCCCTCCTTCTGTAAATTAATAAACGTATAAACTCTGAAGTATTTTTAATGAAAATAAATTATAAAAAGTAAGTAAATTAATAAAAAAAGAGATTTTTCCCAATTGAATTGGAATAAAAATAAAAAATGAGCAGATTATTTATAGATTTATGAATTTTTTCCAGAAAAAACAGATTACAACTAAATAAGTCTTGAAAGTACTTTCCAGAATAGTGAAAACTTGAAGAAGTACCTAACATTTCAAGCAAAAATCAGACGACTCTTGTGTGTAGAGTAGGTACAGTGAAACACATTAGTTTATCCTAAGGTTCTTTAAATCATAGGGTATTAATGAATTCACTCAGATAAAACAAGTATATACTAAATATCACTTGAACGTGATACTCTCTAACTGGTACTTAAAGGAGCGCCCTTTTGAAAGAAAAATGGACTTTCCTCATATCTTGATTCTCTTGACATCCTCAATGCAAACCGAAAATGAGCTACTAGACTTTATACTCGAATGTATATTTACAAAACATCTAATTATTTAAACACTTTATGAGATTTTATATTTATAAATCTTAAGTTTTTCTAAAAATGTCACTTTAGTTCTAAAAGGGATCTAATTAGGTATAATATTAATTAAGAAAAAAAAATCCAAATCTGAACTGGTAAAAGATGCGAAATATCCAAATATGACATGATGTCAAGTATTTAAACGTTTGGCTGTTGTATATTCTTGTGGATGAAGGAGGTGGAGGAACTGGTGCGCGTTTTCGGTGTGAAGGAAGAAATGGTGGAAGGCGCAGAAACAGAGAAATTGTCATAGCGATAAGAAAATTAACAAAGTTAGCCGGGAAAGCAGCGAGACACAAATATATATAATAAACGAAATTGGCGAAGGTATAACTACCCTGCAAGGCTAACTATAAACCGGGGGTGGCTGCCTCTTCTCCTGGGGGCAGCTTTTTCTTCCCCGGGGGCGGCGATCGATCCAGGAGAAACGTTTCTTGCATGTTGGAACAAAGAACAGCCAGGGAATGACAGCCTCTCCTTTTTCGCTTTTGGACAGGGCTAATTAAATACATACCCAGAAGGGAGGAGAATGCCAAGTTGCCTGCATGCTCGAAATCAACCCTCAACTCACTCATCCTATGCCAAACAAAAACAACTCGAAATGCCGCTTTGCCTCCGATTTCTATTATTAATATGACGGATTCAAAGACAAATTATTTAAGGAAACATTGTATGGGGAAGTTGTCTTTTTCATTTTGAAGGAAAAAGTACAATTAATACAAAAAAAAGTATTTCAGCTGTTTTTAGATAAGGGATGCAATTCAGAATCGAGAAATTAATAGGAAATTGGGCCAACCTAAGCTCCCTTGATTCGATGAATCACCCCTGAGACATCTTCATTATTTCCATTTTGACTTTCACTTAAATAGAAAAAGCTATTGATATGATAGGTGGGAAAATAATATTTTTTAAGTCTTTTAACTCCAATATTATAAATTAGACTTTCAATTTTCGAATTCTTCTTTGAAGTAAACGATAGGTTTCATAGCTAGAGTAGAGATAGAGACAGAGCGAGAAAGTATTATAGTATGATCATCTATCTTAAAAATGTTTTTTTTTGTTTTAATATCCACAAAATATAATTTATAGGAAAATTCCGAACCCTCTGGAAAATATTCATTTCGAAAGTTTACCCTTAAATTTTTTATATGCTTTGAAACTTAATTATATTCTTATTCGATGAAAGTTGAGGCTTATGTCTACAAGAGTTTAATAAAACGCTGGATAGCTTGGATTTTCCCCTCGTTATACTTAAGAAGGAAAAAAACCAATTCGCTATTAAAAGTCGACATAAAAATTTTATATCCCAAGCTGTAAAATAATCTTTGATAATGTCCCTTTTATATGTTTTCTTCTAAATGAGAGCCATTTTAATTGAATTTGTTATTCCAAATGTTATTGTTTGGAATTTACTTACATTCTTTACGGCTGCTTAATTTGCTATTTCATCTGTTTCGATGATTGTGTCGAAAATTTTACATTAAAAAAATTCTTGCTCTCTAAATAAGGATATTTATTGTCCCTCTACTCTAACTATTAATAGCTTTAAGGGCATAAAATGAACGACAGAGGTAAGTTTGTTATAGTTCTTAATACAAAAGTATGTAATTATATTTTATATAGGTCGTTGAAAATGGCTTTTTATGCCACTTAGGAAACAAGGATGAGCAACGGGAAATAGCTCCACAACTAAATCTAGTTATATAAATACGTTATCACCATTAGATCACATCTGGAATGGATAAGAAGTTATTAAATGTGCAACTCTATAAATTCAAATCTCCCATGTAATAATTCAGAGTTAAAGAAAGTTTAATTTCCGCAATGGAGAAATGCAGGTTGGCTGGAGAGGGGAAGAACGAGTATACATGTCAACGAGATATAATATAATCTTTGTTGTTTCTTTTAATCTATATCTGATTATGTAAAGTTCTTCATATGAATATGGGTATTTGCTTTAAAAAATTGCAATTCTTTAAATAACATTATATTGTAAATAAAGTAATAAACCCGCCATGTGCCAGTCAGACCTAATACCGAGAGTTCCGTACCTTATAACTTTAAAAATACTTAAGATCATAGGGGCCAGAGTTTGAATTTTTAAGGGTGGGGGGGGGGGGCTAAAAAAAGAAAAATATATAACAAAGTAGAACTGAAAAACTTTACTAAAATGAATATATTTATAAATAATATATTAAATAACAGTATATAAGAATATTAATAAAATAGAATGTTTGTAGGTAGGGCCGGAAACTTGACTTAGTTACATATATATAAATGGCAGAGGTACCGCTTGAATTTTTGGCCAAGAAGTTTGGCACATTTTTTAAAAAACCCGGAACGAGATGCTCCGTGCTATATACCTTTAATACAATATTTGATTTCGAGAAAAAAATAATACATACCTACTAGGATAACTTCTATATTTTCAGTTTTTATCTTATTAAATTTACGAGCTACAATGCCCTGGCATACAGCCATGCACAGACAGGCAGGCATTGTTGCAATAATAGAGTCCCGTTTTATTTTTTAAATGGAACTCTTAAAATAAAAAAGTCCTTTAACAACTTTTAGCCAGTAGTGATGTAAAAGTATATGAGACGTCACATTTTGGATGCATCATCATCATCATTATCATAGAGTAGTCTACATTCCTAAACAGTGCTATAGTCGTAAAATTTACAGAAGATATACGCTAAATGGACCGTAAAAATCTGAGAGAATACACTATAAACCGGAAAGGGGCTATTACTGTAATTAAAAAATAAAATGTACAACATAGAACATTTGCTCAGATCATACCACAAGGTATACGACGTATACCGCTGTATACCCTCAGCCCTGTTCTTAGGTTTGGTTTGACTCAACCCCTCTTCCCCAGAAGACTCTATTCCAAGCCAACTCTTCAATCACCAGTATAAATAAAAATATGGCCTCTAACAAGAGACACATTTTCATACAGAATGTATTTTGGACGAACTATTTGTTTAAGAATTATTAGATAAAACAAATAACATGATAAAACCGCTCAACGTGCATTTTGTAAGGAAAATTCATCTCTTGTTAGAACCATATTTTTTACATATTATACATCGAAATTACAGTTAAATTCAAGGGGAAAAATTTGAGTAATTAAATAGTAAAGAGAGAATAAGAGTAAGTTATTTCTATGAAGAAACGTTTTGCTAACTAGAAATAAGAGCAGTTTCGGATTTCTAACAAAAACTCGTCCTTTTTGATCAAGTAAAAAAAAAAATACATTTCAATAGCAAGTGATAGCTCTCATTTTTCAGTGATATTTCATTAACAAGATTTTTTGATACTAAAATTTTTATTTTATTTACCTTCATTTAAATATATTCCTACCTATATATATGTAATTGAATTACATAATATAATACCCAACAAATTGTACCCGATTGTAATTCCGAATGACCAATCTTCGGATGAATGCATAACTGCCGAAATGTACATCAAATGAAATATCATTAACATTCTATTAAATAAATAACAAAGGACCATTTACTTCGAGATTTAATTTAATTGAATACAATTAGTTTGGGGCAAAAAAATGTTGGTTTTATTATTATTAAATTTATTTAACTGAGGGTGTCACTCAGTGCACACGAGTACTCCGAATGAATAAATATCCCAGAGAATTTTTCTCAATTATTCATTTTTTTTTTTTTTTTTTTTTTGGTAAATGTTTATTTAATTAAGCGAATGGATATCGGTGCACGCTGGGCCCAAGGATTGTGCTATAAAATTATGCAGATTGGATTGGCAATTATACAAATATTAGAGGATTAAAAAAATATCAATTTTTCGCACGTGGCAACAGTTAAAACGTCACCTTTAATACGGGCTCCCCGAGGGGGTTTCATATGATAAAAAATGTCCACCCCTAAATAAGGACATAAAAAACACACGAAGAGCAACTGCTACCCCCAGAGAGCTATGCGACAAATTGTTATAAGGGTAAGGCCATCAGGGGCCCATATTTCAACCCTTGTTAAAAAAACAGCTGTAAAAATTAAACTAACAATAACTGGAGAGACTGGAGGCGCAGCCCAAGGCGCCCTTAATTCCGCCTGGAAATAATCCAGGTTGAAAAACGAGACGAATAAAATCGAGCCACAGCTACAAACACAACAAAATAAAAATAAATTAAATAAAAAAGATGAAAATATAAAACAGGAAAACAATAAATTAAGATAAAAAGAATTTATTATTCCAGCAGTGCAGTGTTTATACGATGGAGATTAGATTTAAACAGAGCTAAAAAGGTAATTAACCAAAAATATTTTCATGTCAGCCACATAAAATATTTATCTAGCATTGTTAGGTATATTTAAAGCTACAAAATATTTGATTCGAGATGATAAAAAAATCACAAATAAATTTTTACTAAATAAATATTATACCGTTGACGTTTAGACGAGGTTATAATTACTGGGTAGGCAGAAAAGGAAGGGAAAGTCGAAGCAAGTTCATTCTTGCGTCATAATGTTTGTAATTCCACGAAAAAATGATTAGATTTTGAGTTTCCTAGATTTAAAATTTCCGGTTCAAAAATTCAGAAACCATCATATTTTGAATGATTTTTTTGATATTCTATGACCTCCTGGATCTCCTATTATTTTACTAGTAGCTTGTGAATTATATGGATCTAGGACGGCAAGAGACTTGGAGGGCCCCTTTTATAAATGCAGGCGCGGATGCATGAATTTGTGGGGCCCTGGGCTAACACTACTTGGGGGGCCTACCTAATTAATTAAACTAATTGCCATTTTGTCGAAAAACTGTTTTTTATAATGATGTATGGTATAGAAAAAAAAATTAGGACAATAAAAAATATTATTTTATTTCTTTAATATGACTTAGATACAAAAAACAGCAAGTGTAAGACATTATTGCAAAATAAATTATGAGGTTATTTTTAGTTATGTTATATAAATTATAAAGCAACTTTCTGTATTTCTGTGCTGCCAATTCCTTTATTTGCTTATCAGCTTATCACATTGTAAATCGTTTGTTAAATTAAAATTTATGGAAAGAACTGGTAAATAATTTAGACAATTGTTCGATATTGTTGTCCTATGTTTCTTTTCTATATACGACATCCTGGAGAAAGAGCGCTCCGCTTCAGAGCTATAGCGATTGCCAAAATTCAAAAAATCTTTAAAATAGTATCTATAGCAATTCGGGAAAACTTTTTTAAATTTTAGATTATTTTTTTTTAATTCGAAATATTGTCCATTGTCTTCAATGGGTGCGGGGGACTTCTATATCGCCGGGGCCATGGGCTGTAACCCAAAAAGCCCATATATAGATCCTCCCCTGTAAAGATGAGAGCAATTTTTGTGAATAGAACGAATTAGAGCCATTTGAGAGGTATAGGTTAAGATGGAGAGTGGGTTAATAGATATAGATCAGCATCGATTTTACCCTATCAATGTTGAATGAATTGACATTACCTATAGAGAGGTATACCATACGTCTCGGTTTGACCAGGAATGTCCCGGTTTGAAGATGAGATTCACGTGTCCAGGTCACTTTGTCATTTTGTCCTGGTTATTTGGAAAAAATTATCAAGTGCTGCCTCGACAAAATTAATTGTGAACTAAATTTTAGTGGATTTCTCGACGGGATTAAAAATACAAAAAAAATAGAAGAAAAAGTAAAAAAGTTTTAAAGACTCAATACGATTGCAAGTTAGAGCCACAACAAGAAATGTCTTTTATACAATTTTGTCGGGATTAAAAATACAAAAAAATAGAAGAAAAAGTAAAAACTTTTTAAAGACTCAATACGCTTGCTAGTTAGAGCTACAACAAGAAATGTCTTTTGTACAATTTTGTCTGAATTTTAATAAAGTCCGATTGAATATTCTCTCTATATATAACGAGTATCGTTCTGGTCCGAGTGCAAAAGGCCATTTCTAGAATAAGAGAAATTAAGAAATTAATCTATAATAATCTGAAACAGGTTTAAACTTGTATTTCCCATCCTTGCAACTCACCTTAGTTCTAAAGAGAGAGATCATTCTATTCGTGCCCTTTTTAGTTATTTTCATCGATCAGTTTCTAATGAAAGAATCGCTCACCCGCACATTAAATGATAAAAAAGCGTAAACATTTCAAGACTCGGTACAGTAGAGCTACCTTAGTAATCGTTAATAATTTAAATATAAATTGTTCTTTTATGGCTATACTATAACATCCTATTAAAATCTCAATAGAATAATTCAAAAAATCACAAAGAGAAACAAAGAGGTTGTCCTCTGCTTGATGCATGCATCAAGCAGAGGACAACCTCTTTGTTTCTCTTTGTGAATCAACAACTCTGCTACTTTCGGAAAAACATAAACTTTTCAATTTTTCAATTCAAAAAATATTGTCTACTTGAGTGAATATTGATGAGGCAGTACAACAAAAAAAGAAGATAATTTATACTATCTTTTTATTCATAAACCGAAGTTTCGGAGGCTATTCCCTCCTTCTTCGGGGTTTTGAAAAGTTAGTGAAGGAAATCCAATGCGACATTCCTCTCTGTCTCCTCTTTCAGGGGCAGTAACAATAATATATTGTATTTCATTTTCAGCAGAATTATAATGAAGAAGGAGGGAATACCCTCCGAAACGTCGAATAAATAGATAGTACAAATTATCTTCATTTTTTTGGACTGCTTCATCAATATTCTCCCTGAAGAAGGAGGGAATAGCCTCCGAAACGTCGGTTTATGAATAAAAATATACTATAAATTATCTTCTTTTTTTGTTGGACTGCCTCATCAATATCCACTCTATTTCACTTATAAGTCCGTTTCCAAAATTACTCCAATCTTATATGAACGAGATATTTCAAAATCTAATCAGTACCTACTATATGTATTGATATACAAACCAACCTATTCCGTTCTTGGGCTATTATCGTAGGTATCGGAATTCAGACAAACAAAGAGAAAAAAAATCATATTTGAAAAATATTTTTCTCTGGGTTTCAGACATTTTAAAGCACAATGAGAAAATATTTATTTTTATGCGTTCTTTAATACGATTAGGGCCGCCTGGGAGGAGAGAGTAATTTTAACCTGAGTACATGCTAGTGAAATATATTAATAGTTTAGCTCAGTTAAGAATAATTAAAAATCATTACTACTTAATTGTTTTTCTTTGTTAACCACTTCAGAAAAAAAATACTAACTTTTTGAATCATAAATACTTTGCTGAATATAATTCTCTCTTTGTAAGATTATATAGAAGTTACTCATTTTTTTTATTTCGAATAAACTCTCGAAATTGTCCCGCTTTAAGAACAAAATATTATGGTAAGACTACCTATAGGTATTTATTTTATCATGGGAAAATAGTTTCAAAATTAAAAGCCGAAACGTCGCGTCATGCCGCCATGAATATATAAAATATTAACAAGCATTAAATTTTCAACATCGGTGATTTGGATAGAAAAGATGTCCAGTTTATCAATCTGATTATCAAAATGTCTCTTTAGTTCATTGTTGGCGTTTTAGCAAATGAAAAAAAAAAATAAAAAAAAAAAATTATAGTAAAATTTTTTTTTTTCTTTTCAGATATAACCAATCCTAAAGGGAAGGGACTATCCGTATCCAAGGATCGCCACATGAATCGCTGCAGAAGAATCTAAATTTTTATTACTTTTCTTTTTTGATTGAAAATTTAAATAAATAAAAATAAAATGAAATCATTTGAAAATTTATATAATTATTGTGAAATGTTCAGTTCCCCTTCTCTTCCAGTCAGACCCTCCCCTGTCTTTCTATTTCTATCCCGAATAGTTCTCTCCCATAAATTGTGCCAGGCATGTCATCATTAGAAATTGGCACTGAATTTGTTGGTCCCCATCTATAATTCCCAATCAAATCATGCCAAAATACTTTTTGGCAACCTGCAGAGCAAGATATTCAATTTCTTTCTATTTTATTATTTTTTTATTAAATCTTCATACTTTTTTCGGGTTTAAAATACAAAAAAAAAAAAAATAAAGTTTAAATGTACCATATGTACCTACTTCTATTTAGAAAATGTTTTATTCACGAATTCATTGCTTTAATTCTTCTTCTGAATTTTCTTTTCTTTCTTTTCCATTAGCTTTCCTTCATTTTTTGTTTGTGTATTTTTTATTAATTGAAATTCAATTTCCTTTATATATTTTTTTATATTCAACTTATGTTCACTATAATACTGTTTTTAGGGCTGTAATGAGCTTCATTATACCATTGATTTATATTTTTTTTTATCTCTTGATGGAAATTAAAGATCTGCTTGATTTTTCTATTTAGGATGAATAATTACATGTAATGTAATAGCGAATTCACATCTCCTGACATTTGGTGGAATAAAGTTACTGAGGAAACAAACTTTATTCTCCCATAAGATTAATACATTTTCTCCCGCCCTTGATTATCGCCATTTCAATAACATAGGCTACAAGATTACTAATCTATGCCTTTTAGTATACCTACCTCATTTTTTTTTCAAAATAAATATAAAAATAACAATAAATAACAAAGAATTGAAAAATGCATAATATAAGTACATAGTGCATTAGTCATTTGTGAAACTCGCTTTTACGTTATTTGTATTGTAAACTTAAACTTGTGCGAAAAAACATTATCCTAAAAGCATTGTATTTCAATATACCTACTATTAAAGATATAGACAGGCAACTTATCACAACGAAAAATAAAAGAGAATTTAATAAATAAAAATAAAAAACAGTGAAAAGCCAGACAATTTTAAGAAGTGGTTCTAGTTATTTATATATCTATCTTATTTTGAGATCTGTTTTTAAAAAATTTATTATAGATTCAGTTAAACTATTTATTATTATAAATTTTCAATTAATTATTTAAAAAATTTTATAGGATAAACGTATAGTAACGCGTTTTTTCTCACCTTAAATTTCAAGGAGAGGCTAAGCCCTGGAGATCCCCCCACCCTCCACTAACTACGGCCTTGGAGACCGATGATCGTGGTTCGATTCCTGGTGCTACTTTTTTTTTTTATTTCTTTATAAATACAATAAAAATGTTAATGTCAATTGGTCTCTTTTAGATTATACATTCACATTTCTATGTTCAGTTCCATCATTTGTCTAAATATAAAACACTTTTTTGCATGTTGGACCAATGCTAATTTGGACTTTCACTTTCTCTTTTCATGTGAAAAAACCTGTTCATCCCCCTTGATTGGTAATAATGAATGTCGATATAACTCTTTTCATTTTTTTTTATTTATAACCCCATCTCATGACAATATCATTTTTAAAAAGAGAACCTCGGAAAAAATCATAAACCACTTGATACGATTTGATTGATATCCTCATGAATGAAAAAAAGCGAGGATTTGCACGCGTAACAAGTGGTCTCATCAAACGAGAGGGTGCATATGTTTTTTTTTCCACCAGTGTTCATTTAAATAAAGCTTTTTTCCGAGGCGAGGAGCAGTTTAAAAAGCGAGCCGAGGCCGTCATTGCGAATAAAAAGTCCATTAGGCTAACGGGCAATTAATCCCCCAAGTAATTATCCCGTTTGTGAAAACAGAGAGATGCGGATTTTTTTCCAGCCGCGCTGGTCAGCCGCCGCACCCCTTTTGGGGTGCTGTCTGGGTACATTAACCCAATTAGAGGCACCCCACCCCTTTGCTACCCGAAAAAATCCGCCAAAGACCTGTTGCTCCGGCGGCGAGGTGTCAGGGTGTGAGTGGAAAAAAATCCTCTCGTTTTTTTTCTCTCTCGTGTGTATTTTTTTAACCCCAATCCATTCATTGCAGCCACTTGGCCAGATTTATAGGGTGTTACCATGTTGTAAATTCCACGCTTAAATATTGATCGACACCACGAATAAAAAAATTCCTGATAAATGTCGATGTAACCTACAATAAATACCATGATACTCGGTTATTTACATTTACATAAGCTTTTGCTAATAACATTTCTTAGTCTTTTAAATTATTTAAACATTTGACTTTTAATAAGGAGTTCGAGGAGGATGATTGGATTGTTGATTCGTGTTAAAAAAACTTAGAATAAATACCCCCCTCCCCCAAAGTATATTAAAATTAATATATAGGTACATGCATTTCTTTTCTTAAAGAGAAACAAGGAGGTTGTCTTCTACTTGATGGAAATAAACATAAAAACTTATATATCAAATATATAAGTGTGTATGTTTATTTGCATCAAGCAGAGGACAACCTCCTGTTTCTCTTTATGAATCGACAGCTCTGCTACTCTCGGCAAAATAAAAACTTTTCAATTATTTCTTTTCTAACCTTGGAAGTATCTCTTCTACCATTTAGGTTTACTATTAATCATTTCGGTAAGGTTTTAGAGGGTAAATATACGAAATTTGCCATAGATCAATCAAACAAGAGTCTAAGACTTTATCGATGATATTTTTTTGAAACTCTTCCCATTCCGGGACTACACATTCCCATCTATTTTTAAATATTAGACTCTTTCTTATTAAATTTCTTGAATTTCGTGTTTTTTCTTGCTTTGAAAATTTTATAATTATATCATTATTATTTAAGAGCTCCTATTAATTTTGGGCTAATTTCATCTGAAATCTATTCATCTTTTAGTTAGGTAAAATTGAAAAAAAGATATTTGACTTTGTTTACTACATTAGGCAAGATGTTCCCTTAAATCTCTCAAGACATTTTCATACTATTGACGGTACCTAATATCTACAAAATGGTAATTAGACCAACTATAATTCAAATAGGCTCAACAGTGTGGAGATCAAAAGAGTGAGCATTTTTAGGCAAAACAACAATTTTTTTTTCCTCAACAATTCAAACAGTGTAAGTACTTATTTTTAATTTATCCAATGCGAAGCATGGGAGAAAGTATTGGAATCGCTCTCGCGGCAAGCGCGACTTCAAAGGGTCCTCAGGTAAAGACTACGGAACCCATAGACTCAATTAAGGTCACAAATTGAAGTATTCAATGAGATTGAATTTTAGCACGTGACGGCTTTGCCAAAAATTACCTGGAATCTCGTCGAGAGGCCAAAAAGTGCCATTTTTTTGTAAGTGCGTGGGGATGGATGGATGGATGGATGTGTGTTATCGTTTTTTTCGACCACGATTTTTTCCACACCTTTGCGCTGATTGAAATGAAATTGAAAACGTACCATTAGTTTAACAAAATGAAGCGCTGATTAGTTTTTGGTAAATATCGGTCCACAAACATTAGTACTTTATTTCACTACTTTTTTAGTTTTTTCTAAATATGTTGAAAATGACTTAACCAATTTTGATAAAATTTAATATCCTAATTAAGTACCTTGGGGACCACAAAAAAGGTTAAATAAAGTTTTTAGTAAAATCATATTTTAAAGTACTTTACTCTATAGTAAAATATAACTTTTTTTTAATTTTAAATTCTTTAAAATTTATTCATTTGATCGTTTTAATATAACCATTTAACCTAACTTAAGTAAGAATGGTTAGGCTTCTCGCTGTGAAATGGTAAAAATTTGGGAGGAAATTTTATAAGTAACCGCGTTGTTTTCTTATCGTTACCATTGCTGACGACATGGAGGAATAGACTTAAAATCAAAAAAGCTATTGATTCTCATCTAGTACTTGAGAATAAACACCATTTCTATATTGGATTTTGAAACGTTTCGGTTTTTATTGGTAACCATTGCTGAAGACATAGAGGAATCGAGTTAAAATCAAAAATAGCGATTGATTCTCATCTAGTACTTGACGAATAACCATTCTATATTGGATTTTGAGGGTTTCGGTTTTTATTGGTAACGGTGTAAGAAGACCTCGAGGAATCGAGTTAAAATCAAAAATAGCGATTGATTCTCATCTAGTACTTGAGGAATAACCATTCTATATTGGACTTTTGACGTTTCGGTTTTTATTGGTAAACATTGCTGAAAACATAGAGGAATCGAGTTAAAATCAAAAATAGCGAATTGATTCTCATCTAGTACTTGAGGAATAACCATTCTATATTGGATTTTTGACGTTTCGGTTTTTATTGGTAACCATTGCTGAAGACATAGAGGAATCGAGTTAAAATCAAAAATAGCGATTGATTCTCATCTAGTACTTGAGGAATAACCATTCTATATTGGATTTTTGACGTTTCGGTTTTATTGGTAACCATTGCTGAAGACATAGAGGAATCGAGTTAAAATCCAAAAATAGCGATTGATTCTCATCTATTACTTGAGGAATAATAATTCTACATTAGATTTTTGACCCTTCTATTATTATTGGTAACCATTGCTGAAGACATGGAGGAG
>JALMQS010000073.1:11181212-11223263 GCA_024734495.1 Forficula auricularia | reverse complement strand
GGGGTCGACCCCTGAAGATGTCAAAAAATACCGTAAAATCACCTCATTGATTAATATAACTCCTAAACTGTTTACTCTACGGCGAAATTGTAGAGGATGTGATTTTTGACATTTTTGTTTAAAAAAATTTGAAAATAACCACCCACAATGGGGGAGGAGTGTCAAAAATTAAAATTCTAGCCCTCTCGACCAAACCGTCCCTGAGCCGATATACTCGTATGACATGGCGAAGAATTTAATTTAATACAATTCGAGCCCTGCGGGTTGGGCATAGAATAGACCCGCAGTACTCCTGCTTGTCGTAAGAGGCGACTAATAGGAAAGGGTGGATGGGACTCTTCAGCCTTGTTCGCCTACCCGTCTAGGGTCTAGGGAAAAAACCCTAAACAAATTAGGAGCTTTAGGAGTCAAACTTGATTCTGCGGCAGCTTCTGCATTCTGGCTGACTCGAACGTGTTGTTCACCCCGTCGGCTCAAACGAGAGGGGTATCGGAACTAGCTACTCTTGACTTCCATAGATAGAGCCAAGGCAGACGTGTTTGAGTTTACTCTTAAACGCTCCAAAATAAAAAAGGCCATTATACTCGTACTTCGATTATTAAATAAAAATTTACAAATCTATACCAAAACAATGGTGCTTTATTTTACTCTACTAATAAACCTTCCACTGTTTCAAATTTCATGCTTTCTTATACTGAAGATAAAATTTTGTTGTGTCTCGGTTTTTTTCAACCGCATCCGTCATTTGATTTGTCAATTCTTCGCAAATCTGTGCTCCAAAGTTGTAACTCTACCTGTGACCCCATTACTCATACATTTGTAAGGTCTGAGCAAACAATGAACAAATATATTTAGTTAATAATATGCTGGGTATTTTCCATTAAGAAGCCCTAATTTGTTAAAACGAAGTACACGAAGAATTCGCTGATGGTAAGAAATTCGCTAGCGAAGACCACGCGCGAAGGTAGGATTGGGGTAAGCGGGGGACGGATGGAAGTGAGCGGCGGGGGAGCGCTTGGCCGCCCGAGAATCGTCAGAGCTAGGCCGGGGCTTGGGGGCTGAGATTAGATATAGGGTTGGTGTTGAAATATTGTGAATATAGGGTTGAGAATAGGGAGTGATTTTAATACCGCTGTAAGGGTGAATGTTGTGAAATATTGTGAACATAGGATTGAGAATAGGGGTGATTATTAGTACCGCTGTAAGGGTGAGTGTTATTGGTATTGTGAATATAGGGTTGAGAATAAGGGTGATTTATTTACAGCCATAAGAGAAAGGCAATGCGCACGAATTGGGGTGATGATGGCCATCTTATTTTGTAAGTAAATACTATTCATATTATTGTAATTAATACCTAAATAATCAAACATAATTTTAATGTTATTAGTTAGTAAGTTAATTAGATTTAAAAAATCATCATATTATTGTAACTAATACCTAAATAATCAAATATAATTTTAATGTTATTAGTTAGTAAGTTAATTATATTTAAAAATCTTAAATTCATAAAGTAAATATTAGATAAAAACAAACAAACCTCTCGTGTTCATTAAAAATTACCAATTGGCCTAATAAATATATTTAAATTATTTGTATACATTATATTAAATAAATTGTAAATATAAAAATAAATATTAATCAATTAATTAAAAATACTACCTATAAATTTATCCTCACTACCTACCCTCCACGGACAGGGTGCAGAGGGCTTATCACTGTGGGGCAACGCAGGGTCTTACAAATGGTGCCGTGTGACCGGGGATCGTTACCTTGAACCCGATCACCTCTTGCGAACCGGGGTGTTAGAATTTTTTTTTTTAGGGGATGAGGAGAACGCTAATAGAAACTTTTCTTATTCTTGAATTTTTTTTGCTTCTTAATATTTTATTTTTATTCAATTTAGAGACGTTACTAGAATTACATTTTTTTTGGGGTCATAAATTTTTTTGTTGTTGAAACAGAATAATCGTGCGATAAAATTTTCTAAAACAGTACTCACTTATTAATTTCTTTCTTTTATTTTATTTAAATAAATAAATAAATATATATATATATGTATATATATGTACATATATATACTTAAATTTTTTTCTTCTGCTAATGTCCATAGATGAGTTATTAAATTCTTTGACAAATTTTTTTTTTCTCGAATCTACATATATATATCCTTGTTTTACTATTTAAGCAATATCAACTTCTTCCTTCTCATTGCTTTAAATATTGTTTTTCTTCCACCTAGTTTAAAGTGTCTGAATATTTCTTTTATTTTTCTTATTATTACTTTTGCTTTCGCTTCCCTGAGAAAAGAGAAAAGAAAAATTCCTTACTCTTCACGGGAAGACACCGCGGGAATAAATAATCAATAATCCTCCCTCCCCTCATTCTTTTAAATAATACGAATATATAGAAACCGGGAAAATGGCGGATGCAGCGCTCAAGAAAGAGATCGCCGATCTTAAACACCAACTCGAGGAGTTGGCCAGGGAAAAGGCAGAATTAGATCAACAGATTAGGGAAAACGGGAGCGAGAGGGGAAATGTAGAAGCAGGGGCACAACCGGTTGTGGTCCAGGTTCAACCGGGGCCAGATCTGGCAATTCAAACCTCCCTTCCGAATTGGTCAGGAGCAGAGGGGGAAGGGGAAATAAAAACATATTTGGAAAAATTTGAAAATGTGGCGGAGATGGGAGGCTGGCCAGAAAACTTGCGAGTGCGCATATTACGAGTAAAATTAGAAGGGGCGGCCGCCCTGTACCTAAAAGGGCTAGCCACCGCTCCGGCAACATGGGCCGAGTTGAAGGGCACCCTGATAGACCGGTTCCAGAGAGCCGAGGCTCCCGGAAAAAAGCTCCGGGAATTACTCAACGCAAGCCAGCAGGGACAGGAAGGGGTAAGAGGATTTGCTGACCGGCTTCGAAGCATATCGAAAGACATACCGGAGGGGTCCCTGGCGAACTGTGAACAGCAGCTCCTACATATCTTCCTCGAAGGGTTGGTAGGGGAGGTAGGCAGAACATTGAGGATAGAGAATCCGGCGACATTAGAAGAGGCAATTACTCGGGGGTCGCGCATCGAGAAGGAATACCTAGGAACTCAAAGGGGAATAAGGAGCGTCCACCAAGATGGCGAGGGGACAGAGGAGAGGGCTAAGGAGCGTCCGGCCGAAGGAACGCCGAAGAGAGGGGCTAATCTAGCGGTGGCATTCGCACCGGTGCACGAATCCGGGGGCCGACAAGGATGGGGCTCACAGCCATCGCGGCGTGCCAGTGCTAGCCTCTCGAATCCACGATACTCGAGAGAGGAACGAGGCCCGGGTAGACTGACCTGTCATCGTTGTGGTCGAGGGGGACATTACGCGCGAGAATGTCATGAGTCTCCCACGTGCTATGGGTGTGGCCAGCAGGGCCACTTTCGCCAAGAATGTCAGCGTGACCGCGCCGGATCAGAATATAGAATGTCTAGATCTCCCTCTCCTTGGGGGAGCGCTAGATCTCCCTCTCCTTGGGGGAGCGCTAGATCTCTCTCTCCTTGGGGGAGCGACAGGGGTAGACGCTACGACCTTTCGACAGATGCTAAGGCTGACAGACGCGCTGAGGTCGAGCGAAGAGAATGGCGCGAACCGTCACCATACGAGAGGGAAAACAGACGCAGTGAAATCAACAGAAGGGAGAGGCGTTGGTCGTCGCCATCAAGGAGTACTTCTTCGGATCGAAACAGGAGACACCGAAGTTCGCCTACCCCGATTCGAGACGATCGACATCCAAGCTATTTCCCACCTCGGGAGACACGTAATATGTCCCCTGTGGCACGAACTCTGGATAGGGAAAATCACTATCCCTCGGCGGATAGAGGGGAGACAGGCCGAAGTAATTTTAACACAAGACGCTCGTACGAACGAGACGAGCACCCAAAAGCCAAACGGCCGCATTAAATCCCCGCGTGTGGTCGAAAGAAGATACCCGAATTCCGAGTGTTCAAACGGGAGTTCAGGAGGGGATAACATTAGTGTTACGTGTAGGGGACCGGAATTACCGGTTGCTGGTCGATACAGGAGCCGAGGTGTCACTCCTAAAATCGGAAGTTCCGAACGCCCCGCTAAAGGAACAGCGCGGAGTGGCTCGAGGAGTCACGGGTGAACGATTACAGGTGAAGGGACAACAGAAGGTATACGGGTATATTGAAGATACCAGTATCGAACATACCTTTTTAATAGGGGCGCTCGATATAAGGGAGGATGGAATCGCCGGGTTGGATCTTTTAACCCGGCTGGGAGCAATCATCGACCTCAACCTGCACAAGGTGAGCGTGGGCGACAATGATAATTATCAGGTCGGGGGACTAAGACATGACCCCGTCGACGTCTTGGAAGCCGCTCACATAGATTGGGGGCAGATAGGAGACCATCTTCCCCCTTCGCGACAAACCAAACTTGTGAAACTTCTCCAACGCTATCAAGGAGTCATCTACACCGAAGGTCAAAAACTAGGGTGTGCCACTCGGGTCAAACACTACATAAGAACGGGACAAGCCTCACCTATCTATAAGAGGCCCTACAGAGTCCCTTATGTTCTACGTCCAGAGTTCAACAAACAAATAGACACTCTGCTGGAGGGAGAGGTTATCCGACCATCGGCTTCTCCCTGGTCTGCACCCGCATTGCTAGTACCAAAAAAAGACCGGGGCCAAGGAAAAAAATTCCGTTTCTGTACGGATTATAGGGCCTTGAATGCGGTCACCAAGGCGGACGTATATCCTCTCCCGAACATTACAGAGACGCTGGAAAGTCTCGGGGGCTCGAACTACTTCACTACCCTAGACTTGGCAAGCGGTTACCATCAGATACCGGTGGCCGAAGAAGACATTGAAAAAACCGCCTTCTCCACACCCAACGGCCACTATGAATATACCCGTATGCCGTTCGGGCTGTCGGGAGCCCCCGCCACCTTCCAGAGAGCAATGGACGAAATACTAAAGGGTCTCAAAGACAAAACCTGCTTTGTCTATCTAGATGACGTAATAATATTCGGGGCCACCTTCGAGGAACATCTCCGCCGAGTAGAGGAGGTACTTGAGCGGTTCCGGAGGTTAACTTAAAAATACAGTTAAACAAATGCAGTTTTGTCCGCGAGAGCGTGATCTATTTGGGCCATTGTGTGACGGCAGAGGGGGTTAGACCTGACCCGGCGACAGTACAGGCGGTCAAGGACTATCCGAGACCAACAACGAAGACGGAGATTCGGGCCTTCCTCGGTCTAGCGGGGTGGTATCGCAAGTTCATTCCGAACTTTGCAGATGTCGCTAAACCACTTACAGACACCACGAAGAAACGTGTTTGGTTCCAGTGGTCGGAAGAAAACGAGGAGGCCTTTCGCCGGCTGAAAGAATTGCTCACCTCGGATCTGGTATTGGGGTATCCAGATTTCTCACTGCCTTTTATATTGGCCACCGATGCTTCAGGAGTCGCCCTAGGAGCAGTCTTATCCCAATTCCAGAATGGTAGAGAACGACCGCTCGCCTACGCAAGTAGGACTCTAAATCCGGCCGAGAAGGGCTACTCGGCTACGGAACGCGAACTGCTTGCGGTAGTTTGGGCCACCAAGAAATTTAGGTGCTTTCTCTATGGTCAACAATTTAAGTTGATCACAGACCATGCCCCATTGAAATGGACATTGGGAGAAAAAGACCCCTACTCGAGACAGGCAAAATGGGCATTAAAGCTGGCAGACTACAAATATCAAGTGGAATACCGGCCTGGGAAGAAGCATCAAAACGCCGATGCGTTGAGCCGGGCGGTCAACTCTGTGAACCTTGAAAATGGGGAAAAACTTCACGAAGGGGAACCGGTGCTAGGCTGGAGTCGTGGTCTCATTAGACAAGAGCAAATGAAGGACACATTTTGTAAAAAAATCTTACAGGACCCACAAAGCACCACTCGACAGAATGCAGATGGGACATGGTACGTGGCGCACCACGAAAACAACCTCACCACGTGGAAATTACTGGTCCCTCGGAGGATGGTTCCCCATCTCCTCGAAGTATACCATTCATCCCCTCTAGGAGGGCACAGGGGTACAGAAGCCACCGTCCGACGATTACGGACGGGTTACCTGTGGGAACACCTACACAAAGACGTCGAAGAACATGTGCGTAGGTGCCACTCCTGTGCCGAGAGAAAATCCCCGACAGGTCTCAAGGCGCCGGTCATGGAACCCCCAGAAGTCACGCAGCCGATGGAAATGGTGTCCTTAGACATCGTCGGTCCACTTCCAGTTACCAAACGGGGGAATAAATATATGCTAACGTTTATCGACCACTTCACTAGGTATGCCGAGGCCATACCTCTGGCCGACCAAACGGCGGAGCTAATCTCCCGAGCGTTCGTGGAACAGGTTATCTGTCGACATGGAACACCTTCTCGGCTTCTAACCGATCAGGGTAGGAACTTCTTATCCGAGGTGTTCCAACACACTTGTAAGCTCCTAAAAATTAAAAAGCTCCGGACTACGGCTTATCATCCAGAGTGTAATGGCCTCCTAGAGAGGTTCCACCGTACCCTAACAGACCAACTCTCCCACTATGTGAGAAGAGACGGTCGCGACTGGGACGACTGGTTACCCTTCTCCTTAGCGGCATACCGAAGCACCCCTCACAGTTCCACCGGGTTCTCGCCCAACTATCTGATGTATGGGCGAGAGATGGCTATACCCTTCGATTGTGACGTCCCCGGAACCTTAGCCAATGAAGGACAAGAGGATTTCGTCACTAACTTGGAAACGAAATTGGAACTAGCCCACCACGCTACTCGGATCCAAGATACGAGTAGTAGGAAGGCTAGAAATACCCAGAAAAATCGGAGGCGGAAAATCAAGAATTTCGAGATCGGAGAGTGGGTATATTTATATACACCGGCGCTGAAGGTTGGGGAGGCAAAAAAATTCCACAAACCATGGAGGGGGCCTTATGTCATCACACAAAAGAAGTCGGAGGTAGACTATGAGCTTGAAGTCGAGGGCCGAGATCTCATGGTTGTGCACGTGAATCGCCTCAAACCAAGTCACACTTCCAAGGGAGATGGACAAGATACGCAACTCCGAGAAATCCGGGGTAACCTCTTCGAACATCCCGACGGAGGGGCCATTGGGCATTGCGTTGCCGCAGACTTAAAGATGTCCGCGGGTATTGCTCGAGAGTTCAGGGAACGTTATGGGGAGGTGGAGGCTCTCCAGGCTCTAAACCCCGAGGTGGGGGATTGCCTTTACCTACAAGTACCGGGCAAGCAGGTGCTCTACCTCGTCACTAAGGAACGTAGTCACGACCGACCAACATACAAGGATGTAAGGAGGTCATTAGGGAATATGGTGATGCACGCTTGTCGAGCCGGAATTAAGTCCATTGGGTTACCGCGCATAGCTTGCGGACTGGATCGGTTACATTGGCCCCGGGTGAAGAGAATGATCCGCGCCGCCCTTAGAGGCACCCCGATCCGCGTCACCATATATATAGCGGATAACTCGCCCGACGAGGAACTAGGACAAGGGATAAATTACAGGAAAACTCCACCGATCGAGACACCTTCTCCCCCGTCCCTGAATTTCTGTCCACCTCATCGGCGCAGTTTGCAACTTGTAGTGACACCGTCCGTCACGTCGCCTAGAGCACCCACCACACCGTCTTCCGCATCTCGTGAATCGAGCACAGAACCGGAAAACCCCGGGGACAGGAATTGGAGTCCGGAGGCGGAGGTAGGGCCTGAACGACGGTCGCCATACCAACTTCGAACAAGGGCATTGTTCCCCACGTCCGAGGCTAGGAACGACTTTGAGAGGTCATCAGGGAGGGAGGTTGGAGAGGGGAGTCCGCGGCCCGAAGGGGGAGCCACAGGGCCTCTATCCGGAGTAGTAGCGGAAGGGGTAATAGAGGAGAACGAGTTCCCAGACGGAGAAGGAACTCCACGGAATACCCAGGAAATGGTCAGCGAAACACCGGTGATTACCCCTACTAGGTCGACTCCCCCGCCAGGGACTAGTGGCGGACACCCGAGAGAGGGTAGTTCGACGCCGCCCAGGTCCGGGAGGGGTGGCCAGAACGGAAAATCGCCGAAGATCCGAAACTGGGCTCTACGATTGCGCAAGCGTAAGTAAGGATTATTAGTGGGGGGGGGTGTCTCTTATATTTCATATTCCCTGACAGACCTATACCCTTAATTACTAATAGAATCCATTCATTCTTCTTTTCCTATAAGCCGGACGAGTGAAATGTCTGTTTCAGCATCAATTAAATTAGGATATGATTAAGGGAATTAATAATCGGGAGGAGAACTTAAACCCTAACTTACCACTGCTATCCTTAGGTGAGGGATCCATTATCTAATGAAAGAATTTGAGCGGACAGCCGGGATCATTGATAATCTAAGAGAGATGCTACCCTCAGAGCGAAATAGACGTGGACTAATAAATGCGGGGGGACAAGTTTTGAAATTCATATTTGGCACCGCGGATTCGGATGACTTACGAGATATTGATGCGCGGTTAAATTTACTCAACGAGAACAGGGGCGAAATTGAACACTATCTTAAGGACCAAATTACATATACGTATTCGGCCCTTAGGGCAAAGCATACAGTCCGCTCATAATTGGATAATGGAGATCCTCGCCATTATTCAAACGGCAGCCACGGGGCGATTGGACCCGCGTCTGATCGGCCCGCGAGCTCTCTTAGTCATACTATTAGAATTAAGCCCGGGGTTACCAATCGGACTAGAATGGGTGACCCCTTTAAATATAGAAAATAGCTTTAAGTTTTACCAATGGACCCTGCTACGAGTGTATAGTGTAAAAGGTGCAATTAGGTTTGTGGTGAATGTACCTCTTTGAGATGACAGGTTTACTTGTGACCTATACCGAGTGCATAACCTGCCGGACTTGAACAACACTATAAACACTAAGATTGTATTGGAACAACCGACGGACTGGCTGGCGGTAACTCCCGACCACCAGCTATATACCCCCTTATCGGACGTATATATCCGTCGTTGTTTGGGCCAAGGTCCCATGGTGTGCCGCGATCCAGTGGCCTTATCTTCCCGGAATTATCGCACTTGCCTAAGTTCGCTATATTTCCGACAGCTCCAGGACTTAGACAAATATTGCCAGTGGACAATTCTCTTGGGGTCTGTCGGCGATCAATGGCAGCCCATGTGGAGGGGCAGTGAATGGACCTACAGCCTTAGCGAACCACGTAGTGCGCGGGTGCAGTGTCGCGAACCCGTCAACGAACCCCCCCCGTCGAGTCAACCCTGGGTCTGGTCGGAACACTCCAGTTGAAGGAAGGATGTCGCCTGCGGACGGAATACTCAGTTCTTCTCCCTCGGGGGCAGACGCTATTCCATCACCAGATGACTAGTCCAGCGATATATGTTCCTCCTGTAATTGACGTTCTAAATCTCCACCGAATTCCTGAAGACTCGCCACAGTTACGAGATGCCCTAGTCGGATTGGACAAACTCCGGGAGAAACATCACCTGGTTTCCCTAGAGATGCCATTCCAACGCCTTCGGGATGAGCTAGACCAGATTCCCGCCGGAAGTACGTCCAACACGTGGTGCTACCCGCGGGATTGGTCACCGGCCTCTTCTTACTCGGTGGAGTAATCTTCGGATGGTATTGGTGTCGTCGAGTCCCGTCGGCCGAACCAACCCAGGAACCCCAACTTAATAATCCCGTTGACGAGATCGCGCCGGCTCAAGATGAAGTTTAGTGCGATCAGTTCTAGAGGTAAAGTTGATCCTCTAGCGAGGAGCCAACTTTCAAAAAAAGAAGGAAGTGATGTAAGGTCTGAGCAAACAATGAACAAATATATTTAGTTAATAATATGCTGGGTATTTTCCATTAAGAGAAGCCCTAATTTGTTAAAACAGAGAGTACACGAAGAATTCGCTGATGGTAAGAAATTCGCTAGCGAAGACCACGCGCGAAGGTAGGACAGGGGTAAGCGGGGGACGGATGAAGTGAGCGGCGGGGGAGCGCTTGGCCGCCCGAGAATCGTGAGAGCTAGGCCGGGGCTTGAGGCTGAGAGATTGGATATAGGGTTGGTGTTGTGAAATATTGTGAATATAGGGTTGAGAATAGGGGTGATTTTAATACCGCTGTAAGGGTGAGTGTTGTGAAATATTGTGAATATAGGATTGAGAATAGGGGTGATTATTAGTACCGCTGTAAGGGTGAGTGTTGTGAGTATTGTGAATATAGGGTTGAGAATAAGGGTGATTTATTTACAGCCATAAGAGAGAAAGTATGCGCATACGAATTGGGGTGATGATGGCCATCTTATTTTGTAAGTAAATACTATTCATATTATTGTAATTAATACCTAAATAATCAAACATAATTTTAATGTTATTAGTTAGTAAGTTAATTAGATTTAAAAAATCATCATATTATTGTAACTAATACCTAAATAATCAAATATAATTTTAATGTTATTAGTTAGTAAGTTAATTATATTTAAAAATCTTAAATTCATAAAGTAAATATTAGATAAAACAAACAAACCTCTCGTGTTCATTAAATTACCAATTGGCCTAATAAATATATTTAAATTATTTGTATACATTATATTAAATAAATTGTAAATATAAAAATAAATATTAATCAATTAATTAAAAATACTACCTATAATTTTATCCTCACTACCTACCCTCCGCGGACAGGGTGCAGAGGGCTTATCCCCTTGAGGGGCAACGCAGGGTCTTACAATACATACATCATATAGATAAATTTGTTGTAATAGAAATCAAATTATATATTGTCAGGTGTTTGGTAAAGTAAGATGCTATTCACAAGTTACAAAACATTTAAGTTTATAACTATATTTGATTACTATCTTTAATGTTTTTTAGTTGAAAGCAATATTATTATTTTTAATTATTTTTTGATAAAAGCTAATCATGTTTCTTTTTTTAATGATTGATCTTTTAATTATTAATAAATAATAATTATCTATTGAAAATGTTGATAATAATAGTACGCTAAAGATTTGATTTCTATTACAAAAGCCTGGAAATTTATTTAATTAGAATTTCGAACGTGGTTAAATGATGTTAATTATGGGAAATTTGTTCTAAATGGAAAATACATATAGAGATTAAAAATAATCTAATTATGTTTTAAATCAATCTTTCAATATTTATTCAATATTTCCATTTTTCCAACATTTTTGTTATTAAAGGATAATTACATGTATTTTGTTTAAAGAATGAAAGACTTGATTGCAATGAAAATGGATTAACAATCTCAACACATGTTGTTTTATCCAAATAAATCAACAGTCTAATTTTACTTTTGGGGGAAAAAAAATGTTAAATCGTCTCCCCTTTCACATCTCCGAGGCTATTTTATCAACTCCCTAACAGGCACACACCGCAAAAAAAAAAAAAAAAAAAAAAAAAAACATTTCACGCAGAGCTTTTTTACAAGGGGTGAAAAATTAATTGAGTGCAAAATTAAACACCCGCAATTAACGCTCCCTGAGGCCCATTTGAGCCTGACAAAAAACAAAACTTCATCCCTGTTGTGGGATTTTTCTACTCGGCCCAAATGACCGCCTCTTTAACATGTAATTTAGATAAACGACAGGTTAAATTTTCATTAGCAATGCAATCCTTTCTCGACATAAAAGTGAATCGAGATAATCTCTCGGCTCACAACGAAACACATTGTATTGATAACCACGAGCGAACTTAACTTGAGGGTGTAATAAATTCCGAATTCTCTCCGAGAATGGTTTGTTTTGAATTCATCGATAAGAGCCTTCGTCTATAATGACCCCACTTAGAAAATGCAGCCCTGTGGATCGGTTACGAGTCATTAAACAAACAGAAGAGAAATGTGCGAGAGGGGATCAACTTCTGGAGAAGAAGCCATCGGTGGCAAACGGACTCATCTATTAATTCGCGATCAATGTCCAAATCAAGTTAATGGATAGTTTCTTTGAAAAGAAAATAGATCATTTAGCAATACCTACCTATCTTTATGAAATTCAGCGATCCATATTCTTGTATGTTGGTAATCTTTAACTTCAAATCAAGAAGATAAAAGAGATAAGATTTAATCGAGGGGTGAACCGCGACCTAATATGCTGTACACCTACTTCCACTTGTACTTCCAAATATTTCCAAGTAATTCCAAATATTTTCCAGTACTTCCGAATATTCCCAAGTACTTCCAAATATTTCCAAGTACTTCCAAATATTTCCAAGTACTTCCAATTATTTCCAAGTACTTCCAAATATTTCCAGGTACTTCCAATTATTGCCAAGTACTTCCAAAATACTTCCAAAGAGGTTTACACCTACTTCCAATTGCGGATCACCCCTCGGATATAATTAAACTTCTGTCCTTTCCTTTATTTTTAGTTTACCTTACAAGACATGGGTCAAGTAGCTATTGTAATCGTGGATGAAAAAAGTGTTTTTTTGCTTGATTTTTTCGAAATATCTCAAAACGGCTGAAAATATTTTCTTAAAAAAAATTGAGCGAAACCTTGATCCTTTGCTCTATAAAAAGTTACTAATGAGAGAACATCGAAAATATTACATTTTATGAGATATTAATGATTTTGTCAAAATATCTGTTAGCATGTTAGTACGTTACCAAATTTTATTTACGCTCTAGCTCAAAAATTAGGATGAATATCAAAACGAAATTTCACATTTAGATTCCTTATAATGAGATTAAGAAAAATAAGGGGGCTCTTAAAAAATTAAAATTATAAAATTTTCAAACTAAAAAAAAAAAAAAAAAAAAAAAAAAAAAACTGAAAAATTAAATTTAGTACAAAAGAGATCTATAATAAAAAAGAGAGGGGCATTATTTTTTCGGGGGTCTTAATAAAAATTATAAAATTTTCAAACTAAAAAAAAGCCAAGAAAATGGAATTTAGGTACTATAAAAATATCCTATAATATAAAAAAAGAGGAATTATTTCTTTTGAGAAGCAAAGTATGAAGGGGTTCAAAAAATAGATCTATTGATATAAGTCCAAGACCCTTTGATCGATTTGTACAAAATTTCGCATATGCACCCTATATGACTATAAAAATGACTCACTCTTTAAAATTGATAGTGACCAAAAAGAGTGTGTTCAAAAATAATTTAATATAATAAAATTTCTAAATAAAAATCGAAGAAAGCAGATATTAACAATAGAAGTTTCTAATTTATAAGAAGATATCATAAATTACTAATGAGACCGAAATTCAGACGGGACGGGAGGATTCTTTCGCAAATGACAATCAATTATTTTATTAAATATTGAGGAGTCGGTTTGTCCGAGCTGGCTAATGCCCTGGCCCCGCTTCAACATCGTTGATGACGATGTTCAAGCGGGAGACTCGGGTTCGAGCCTGGTATAAGAGAGGAGGCAGTATGGTAAAGTCATGTGGATGGCCACGTCAGTTTATTTTATTTAATTGATTAATTGTACGTTTCGGACACTTTCATGTCTCCAGGCTCAGTAGGTACAATATCAATTTTTAGAATTCACTATTGTTGGAGATACAATTAAATGTATTTTCCGGATCGATAATATCGAAGTACGAATTATCTCGAATTAGATTGTTTCTTCAATAAATGTTAAAAATATAACACTATAAATTATTTAATTTAAAACAACCGAGTTGAACAAACGGATAAATGATGGGCAATGCAACCCGAATAGCAATTTGAAAGTGATTGACTGTGCAGCCGATAGTCAGGCAGGGAATTTCATCTTTTATTCAACCCCCACTTTTAATGAAGTAAACACAATTTGATCAATATCTTTTCCAAATGTGAGAGTTAGTTAAAATATCTACTCCGCTATAAATTGTGAAATATCTCTATAAACCAAACTAATATAATAGGAAGAAATTATAAGATCATATCTTATTTAGTCTAATTTATGCTATTAATTATTTTAAATTAAACTTAATTTAAATTGCTTCGGTACTTAGAGACTCATTATTTATTCCGATTCAGTGAATATGAATTGTGATATTATATACTAAAGTTCATATATATGTATAATATTGTTGGAGAAACATAATGTATAATATAAAGAGCAAATAAAAAAAAATCGTTTTTTATTGTAATTTGCCTCAAATATTAAATTTCAAATATAATTAATTGAAGTTCAAATAAAATAGAACCACTTTGAGCAGAACACCAAATAAATTGGCGAAAATGATGGCAACTCTTTAACTTATGTAGAATTAATAAAAGTACCTGGAGGCACCGAGCGATGCTCGGTAACTTCTTCCTTCAGTTAAAAGCTTTATTTTAATATTATTTTTAATTTAAAATTATGATAAAAAGGTCGATTTTTATTTGAGAGCCGCTTTCAAATTAAAAAAATACAAAAATATATAATAGTCGCCCAATGTAGCCCCCACCTCCACCCCGCTCGACCCCACCCCCGAAACCTCTCCCTACCCCCGGATTCCCCACCACTGCGCCCCATCTTCTGCACCTGTTTTGATTCAACCATATGATTCATTTTTATTCATCCAATTAATAAATAAAACCTATCAAAATGTGTTGGTTTTTCAGAAAATTGAGACCTGCTTATGCGAAATATATTTTTAAATAAATTCTTGATTATGTTTTATTCTATTAAATAAATAAAGTTCTTTATAAAACAATTATAAAACGTTTATTAATATTTCTAACGTTTAGGGAAAACAAAATATGTTAAAATCCACAATCACAATACTTCTTCAAGGCCTTTTAGAACAATGAAACAAACAACCCATTGTCTGCCTGGGTATAAAAGGAAAAGGGAAACCTTTTTTAAAACCCTAAGAATGGGATTTGTCTACCTGAGAATAATTAATTTTATTACGAAAAACCCCATCAAAAACAATTTTGTCGAAGATGAGACCGTGACAGATCGAATTGTCACCCCAAAAACCCCCTAACCCGTGAATTTCATCAAAATCGGTAGAGTCGTTTTCAAAATATAACCAAGATACAAATATATAAACAAACAAATATATATACAAATAAATAAATATACAATATTTTTGCTCGTTTAATAAGAGTAGATACATATATTAGAATAGATAATTCACATTCAAGCTTTTGGAGGGATTATTGATTTTATCTCGTCAGAACAAACGCCATGGTAGTATCCATAAAATAAGGGAAAGCGTGGAGATGGACCAGGGAGTCGAGAAAGTACGAAGGGGAGACCGGGTCTAGTTGATACACTTTTTATTTCCTAATTTTTGTAATTTTTTCCTGTAATCATTTTGAAATAAAGTAGGCGTAATTGGTAACTATAACTATTTGGCTATAACTTGTGATATTTAAATTGTTTATAAAATAAAATTTGTCTTGTCAATAAAAAGTTTAAAAAATTTTGCAAGATGTATCAACTTGACCCGGTCTGGGTCAAGTTGATATGACTTTGAGTAAGCTTAATAAGGTGTCAGGAATTAATAAAATATTAGACAAAACAGAAATATGAACAAGTTTTATTGTAACTATAAAAGATATTTTAAAATATACAACATTTTGGGAAAAATGAAAGCTGTAACAATCATTGATTGTGACCGATTACTCCGACTCTGAAGAGGAATTCGGGTCTGATTGACAGTTAATACAAATGTTCTTTATATGCTCTTTCGAAAATATCAATTGGTATTTCGCCTCTTGAAGTTTTTTTCTTGTAGTTTCTGAACATCTGAAAATAAATACGATCGATGAAATGCTTGTGAGTTAAGTTGATACACCGTATAAATTTGACCCAAAATAAGCGTATCAACTTGACCCAAACGTCGCCATTACACTAAAATCTAAAATACGTGAAACCTGAAACAGTTAGAACAAATTGATAGCGTTTTTCTTTAGGAGACGGACTGGTATAAATATACAATTGGATGTTGAAGACAGTCCACGGTGGTTGTAAAAAATAAGACTATATCGGTTTTATTATTTTACATTTATTAAATAACCGACGTTTCAGAGATTTACTCTCTCCTTCTTCAGGGTCTATATAATTGAGGGGAAGACGAACATCAATTAGTATTGGGATTTTCACATATCATTCATAACATATAAAAAACAAAATAATATACACAAAATAAAATAAAAATCATAAATTTACTTACAACGAAAAGTCAATGAAAGTATATCAACTCATAATTACTTCCTGTCTCCTTTGACAATGCTAAGAAAACATAAAATTTCATCTCGATAGAACAAAGTTAAAAAGGTGAAATTCTTACCTTTAAAACATGTAACAACGTGATGTCGTCGATAACACAATTTACGAACAAATGAAATTACAATAATAATTGAAAAACAGTAGGTAGTAAAAATTTACTTTCGACGATGAAAAACAGTTTTTAGTTCACAACTAACAAAGGAAAGCAACCTCCTCCAAGTGATCACGCATGATTGTAGAGTACCAATCGTTTGTCTAGCTGAGCCAGTCGCCACTTGTCTGTGTCTACGCCAGTGATTCTCAACCTTTTTTTCGTCACGGCACACTTTTAATAATTTATAAATTTGACGGCACACTAACAATAAAATAAATTAATAGAATTTTATTTGGTTTATTGATTTATGTACCTATAAAATTATCATAGGACATTCTGCATCCTGTAAAATGTTACTATCTCTTTAGTTCAAATTAGCAAATAAATATTTGGATTAAATGTAGTGTCACTTGATAAAGAAATTTAAAAAAAAAAAAAATAATTATCATTTCGGGAGGGACCACTGCCTAGCTGTGGCGGCACACTTCAAGAACCTCGCGACACACTAAAGTTCCGCGGCACAGTGGTTGAGAATCACTGGTCTACGCATTAGGAAGTTTTTTGGCCTGTATCAACTTGACCCTGTATCAACTAGACCCGGTCATCCCTACGCTCATTAAGTCATAGCCATAAAATTTCAATGAAATAAATAATGTTCTCTGAGTTTTGAACCGGAAGATCTAAAACTAGAGAGCCCAAAATATAATTACTTATTCGCATTGAAAATACAAACATTTTGCCACAAGAACGAACTTTCTACCACTTTCCAATCTTGAGTTTTCGAGGGTATGGTAATATAGACAGGGACAGAGGCATAGATAAAATAAATCATTATTTTTATGACATTTTAAAGATCAATGAATATTTTTTTTTTTATTATTATTATAAATTTAAATGAGATAATAAAAGAGTGTGTCTTCCGCTGGAATTATAAATTTTTATAATTATAATTTTATTTATAATTCCAGCAGAATACACACTTTTAATGTCTCCTTCAATATACACCAATACCTCGCTTTGCGTCGTTTCGTTTTGCGTTTTTTTCGAAGTTGCGTCGCTGCTTAATTAGTACTAATTTTCACTGTGCGTCGTTAGATTTTCGAAGTTGCGTTGTTTTGGGTTCGAGTCTTTAATTTTTTTTTTTGAAATTTTATTTTTTTTCTAAAACCACCACTACGCTACCCGACAGAGTTAAAAGCATTAATTCATGAAGGTGGCTATGATCCGAAACAAGTCTTTAATGTTGACGAGACTGGATTATTTTGGAAACGTCTACCTAACAGAACTTTCATATCTAAAACAGAAAAATCTGCGCCAGGATTTAAAGCTAGCAAGGATAGACTGACTCTTCTTCTTGGTGATAATGCAAATGAAATTTATTTTACGTTAAAAAAAAAGCTGTTCAGCAAACATTGGACCAATTTTTTCTGAAAGAAAGCCGACTTACGACAACAGCCACTATGGACTATCAGACAGTGATTAATTTTAATTTTGTTTTTCATAAATTTCAAACTAAAAAAAAAAACAAGAAAAATAAAATAGACTATAAAATGAACCTATATTAGCGAAAAAAATTTCTGGCTCCAAGATTAGGGGGCGTTGGGGTGGGGGGGGGGGGTGGGGGGGAAAAAAAAAAATCAAAGCCCTTCTTCCAAACTCAACCAGAAGTGTATGGTAAAGTCAAGTGGATGGCCACATCAGAACGTGTCAATTTATTTTAATACCTATTTTATTACCTATCTAGTCAAAATATGGAAATATTTTTTTTAATAGTCCATTAATTCATTTTAACTAAAAATTATCTATTTATTTGTTGTTCAGTGTATATTTCATAGTCCAGGGGGTAAGAATTTTGGTAAAAAAATTCCTTCTGAACTAAATCTAATGTTTGAGTTGAATTCGTGACAATCCATTTGCAAAGTTTTCGCGATCATTCACTTGGAGCATTTTGTTAAGAAGTAATATGGTAAATACTTGAGTTCAATTGAATTTCCCGATCGCCTAATGGAATTTCGCCATTTGTTTCTGCCAATTTCAAAGTTCATTTATCCCGAAAAAATGTGGCATTGTTCTGATCGGAATGATTTGGCATTTCCCTCCTGTTAATTACCGAGGGAAATCGGCTAAGTTTGCCGTCGATCGGTTTCATTCCCTGTCTTGGCCGTCATTAATTAATCCGCTGTCCGGCTTCGTGTCCAAATAGCCAGCCAAGAAGACGAAGGGTTTCAAGCAATCGCGAACCGAGCCATTAGAGAGGGCCTAATGACCTCTTCTCCCCGCTCGCCTCGCACCTCACTCATTAGCTGGACCACCGATCAAATGACACCCTCGACTCTTAGCCCAACTGATCGGCCGCACTTCAACCCATTAAATGATAAGGAAAACGTGAATGAGCTAGAAACACATTCCGAGAAGCGAGAGAGATCTTTCCTTCATCAGTCCATTCTCACTTCTTTTAATAGATCGATCGTTTTCTCAAAAATATATTAAAATATTTTTTAAAGGCAAGTTTTTATGATATTTCAAAATACAGTGGTGTCCTAATTATCCTCGGATTTCAATCAATGACTTTAAATAATATATATTATGTACTTATGAAATTCAACTATACAGGGTAAGGCATAAACATCTACCATATTTTGAAGAGGTATAAAATTTGAAAAAATTTAACTAGAAAAAACTGAATATATTTTGGAAAAAACATAAAATATTTTTTTTAATGTATTTTAAACATTAACAGATAAAGAACAGGGGGGGGGGGGGGGTCAAAAATGAAAATTTTAGCCCTTCTGACCAAACTCAACCAAATTTTGTATACATATTCTGTGGGCCCACAAAAAGGCTAGAAATTCAAAAACTAACCACTCAAAATGGGGGCGGGGTCAAAAATGAAAATTCTAGCCCTTTTGACCAAACTCAACCAAATTTTTTAAACATATTATGTGGACCCCCAGAAGGCTAGAAATGCAAAAACTAACCAAATTTTTTATATGGTACATAGTTTGGTCGAAAAGGCTATAATTTTGATTTTTGACCCCCTCTCCCAATTTGGGTGGTAGGCTTTTGCATGCATTTATAGCCTTGTGGGGGTCCACAGAATATCTATAGGTATAAAATTTGATTGAGTTTGGTCGAAAGAGCTAGACTTTTCATTTTTGACCCTCCTTCGGGTGGCAAGTTTTTGCATTTATAGCCTTCTGGGCCTCCACAGAATATGTATACAAAATTTGGTTGAGTTGGGTCGAAAGTGAGAGAACTTTCATTTTTGACCCCCCTCGCTAGGCTGTCAGTAAATTTTAATGATTTGGAATTTTTCCATCAGCCATCATACAGTTTAAGCCAGAAAATTGAAACCTGACCTTTACTAATAGAAACATGTGTACCAAATTTCAGCTCAGTAGCTAGAACAGTTCGAGAAAAAAAGCAAATAAATAAATAAACAAACGTTTTCGATTGAAATATTCATTACCTACTCAGGCTTATAGATGCCCGACCTTTAATATATTTAAATTAAAAAAGTTATCATTGAAAAAATAGATTAAATATCAAAAAGTAATCGTGTTAAAAATATATAATATTATTATTAAATTATATTAGTATATTATACATTATTATCTATATATATATAAAATTCTTTGCCCGATACACTCACTCACTTACTCACTCACTCACTCACTCACTCACTCACTCACTCACTCTCTCACTCATCATCAAAACAGCCAGAATCACTGAACATAGAAACATGAAATTTGGAGAGGATATTACATCTATGACATAGGGGCACACTAAGAAAGTATTTTTCGAAATTCGAACCCTAAGGGGGTCAAAGGGGGCAAAGTATGTTTTCACTGATTATGCGATATCTCTTAAGGACGATAAAATATCTACTTGCTTTTTACTTATAAAAAAACTAAATTAAAATATCTAAAACACATTTCAGGATTTTTTGAAATTCGACACCTAAAGGGGTCAAAAGGGGCAAAATATCTTTGCAATTTGTTTAAACTAATTATGCATTTTCAATTAAGAACGATAAGATATCTACTTGATTTTTACTTAATAAAATTCTAAATAAAAATATCTAAAAAGTAATTTCAGGATTTTTTGAAATTCGACTCCCAACTATCCAAAATGTGAGTGGGGACAAAAATTAAAACTCTCTCCTATCTTCATCAAATTTTGTAGAGTTATTCTTTATTACTTTACGAAACTATTCCTGTAAAAATCAACTATCAAAATTGACTGTATGGGGTCGAAGGGGGGGAGGGGGCAAATTTTAGAAATTTTTAGCTTTTTAGTACATTTACTCTTTAGAAAACTGTGGATTATTTATTTGCAAATATCTAAAAAATAATTTTAAGATTTTTTGTAATCCGACCCTTTTCCCCATCAACTATCCAAAATGTGAGTGGGGACAAAATTTAAAACTCTCTCCGATCTTTATCAAATTTTGTCGAGTTATTCTTTATTATTTTAAGAAACTATATTCCTCTAAAAATCAACTATTAAAATTGACTGTATGGGGGCGAAAGGGGGGGGGGGGGGCAAAATATAGAATTTTTAGCTTTTTTGTACATTTACTCTTTATCTATCTAAATATTTGCAAATATCTAAAAAATAATTCAAAAAACATACTTTTTTGGGAATTGAGCTTTTTTTAAATCAATTTTGGAGACCTAATAATCACATTCCGAGACGCTGCCCGCCAGGGACACTTTCCCGGAGGACCGAGCTGTAGAGGGCGTGCCTTCGTCACGCCCTCTACAGCTCGTATTCTATATATTATACCATAATAAATAAACAAACCTCCTGTGATCGCACGAAATGAAGAATAATTTTTTGATCTAGCTTCGGGGCCCCCATCTCTCTGATCTTTAGAGGCTTTACAACCTAATAATCAAATTCGCGAAATACAAACTTTGTAATCATAAAATGACCATGCTTATAATCCAAAAATAGATTAAAATATTGAATGCTATATTTGACTATAAATATAAATCTATAAACTAAACAATATATTTAAATAATTAAGACATTCACCGAATCAGGTAGCTGGGCCCGCGAAAGCGTAACTAGGTTTATTTATTTTATTATTTTATACGGTGGGACAGAGGCAGTGTCCTGGGAGAGAGGGAGGAATTTAAGGGTTTTAAAAAGAAATCTAGCTCAGAAGACTTCACATGAGAGAATGCCTAGCTCAGTGCGATGTCAGTATTGTTCGCATTATTTTATTTTTGTAAGTTTTTTATTTATTGATGATTTTTAGTAGACCCTTCCCACTCTAGCTACGTCTATGGATATCTGATGTCTTTAAAATACTTTCAGAAAACTTTTAGGCAGTAGAGATTAAAATATGACTATCCAACCAACAATGTCATCTAAAGTCTTTGAGATTAATTTTATAATGTTCTACTATACCTTTCGGAATAATTTAATCATTTTCCTGGCATTTTCAAGACATAATTATATAAAAGAAAATTCATCTCATATTGTTACTCTATGATTACAACTGGTTGCTGAGAGATTGTTAGTTTACTAATAAATTAACCGATGAATTTCCATTAAACTAATAACCTTCTTGAGAAACTACTAGTCAAGCACCTAACAAACTTGACTGCCAAACGAACATACTTGGGTACTTCATTTAGCCTCTAGATAACTTTAAATTTCAAATCTCAATGCTCTCTACTAGCAATGAAAGAATAAAATATTTATTTTGGGACACTTCTATTTAGACCCTCTTCCTTTATCTCAATCAGATTAAAATTTATACACGACTAACAACTTATGACACTTGATAAATTCACCAATTTAAAAAAAATCGTTAAAGCCGTTATTGAGAAAATAACAAAAAACTAAAATTCTTTCATGTGTCATGTAAATGTCAACTTCCAGTGTTCCGATTTCAACCAAAAGCTTGCTGTACTCCTTGTAGACTATATTTAGCTTAAGTTTCGAAATTCGTAGCTCTGAGACTTATGGTTCCGAAACGCAGAGGGGGTACATTCTTATGTACGTAAACATCAACTTCCTGTTTTCCGATCTTAGCCAAAATCTTGTGGTACTTATTCTACCCTATATTTTTTGTTCGACTAATTTTTCTATTAGGTATACCATAAACATTTTTTTTTTTTTTTTTTTAAATAAAGATATCAAATAAATTGATAGAGATTTTCTTTAGGAGACGGACTGGTATAAATATGCAATTGGATGTTGATGAAAGCAGTCCACGGTGGTTGTAAAAAATAAGACTATAGAGGTTTTATTATTTTACATTTATTTGTTAAACCGACGTTTCGGAGATTTGTTCTCTCCTTCTTCAGGGTCTATATAATTGAGGGGAAGACGAACATTGATTAGTATTGGGATTTTCACAAATCATTCATAATATAAAAACAATATACACAAAACAAAAATAATAATCATAAATCTACTTACAACAAAAAGTCAATGAAAGTAGTTCAAAAAATAGTTACTTTCTGTCTCCTTTGACAATGCCAAAAAAACATTATAAAAATTCTTTTTCATCTCGAATAGAAAACAAAGTAAAAAGCAATTGATGATCCATATGTTAATGAGATATATATAAATGAATGAATGTATAACATGTCCCAACCAATCATTGGATGCGCAGAATATCGTTGCGCATATCGGTATAGTTGTTGGTTTTTTTTTTTAAATTTATATTACAATTATTTACAAATTTATAAATATGGTCATTATCAGTCCCAAAATTTTTACAAAATATATACAAAGTTCTTTTTTTTTTTTTTTTTTTTTTTTCCTTTTAAAAAACATAGTTCGGAACGTCATTAATATATTTACATATTATTAATATTTTTTTTTTTTTTTTTTTAATTAAATTCGTCACAGGAGTTTTAAATTATTAATCAAGCCATCCCAGCAATCAATCAAATAAATCTTTAGTGAAAGACACAGTATAACTTTTATAATAAGTAACTTTTCTTAAAATGCAAAAATATGTTATTCATTGACTAAATGGCTTATAATTAACTGATCTTAATTTTGGGATAATTCAATCATTCCTTTACAAAGTAATTTTTTATTTCTAATAAAATTATTCATTCCATGAATTGAATGAATATTTTAAAATTATTTGTTTTTAAGTATAACACAAAATATCACATTAAATAAAAATTAACAGATTTTTAGGGTCTTTAATTATTTTTTAAGCTCTCGAAAATCTTGTAATAATTAAGCCAGGCAGACTATTTAGAAAAACGCAGCGTCGCCTGCATTATCTAGGGTATGCATTCACGCTGTGTGATTGTGGTTGCATCGCCAGGCGTTCAATTTCAATAATTTCGGAGCTTAAAATTTTGTTTATTTTAATCTTTTATATCTCATCTACGGTAAGTCTCAGACCTTTGGGATTTGAAACTTAAGGTATCTAGAGGCTAGAAGAGCCTCAAGATTTGGCTAAAATCAAAGAACAGGAAGTTGATGTTTACTTGAAGATTTTTGGAATTTTGCAATTTTTTCTGGTTTTCCCAAAATGGCTTGGGAGAAATCCAAAATGAAGTAATTTGAATGGAGAAAATTGTTATGATGATTTCAAATAAGGTATAAACTAATGTGAAAGTCGTGTGGTGCCCACACCGGTTGATTTTAGAAAAGAATGCTTATAAAATTTATCGTCGGAGAATTTATCACTGCTCGAAGCCCCTAAAAACTTAGTAATATATATTGTATCTAACTTTCTGAGATATGGCTCGTGATCCCGGCTTCTTTCCATCTACTCTGTTCTTTTCACGATGGAGGGGCTAGCCCATACAGGCCTTTAGGGGATGGACCTTCTGGTGTATCTCCTTGTCTCATCAATATCATTAAAAAAAACAGAAAAAACAAAACAGTTTTGCTAGAAGCTTAGTTGTTTTCTAAAGCCCAGGTTTTTATATGATGTCTTCAGAAAATCTGGTAGATCTCATGATTGAAGGCAGGAAGACATGGGATGCCCTGCAGGAATTCATTGGGAAAATAATCAAGACTAAAAAAATGGAAGAAAGCCCACTTCCCTGAAGATATTTGAATAGAGGTTCCAGGTTGGTGGAGAAAATTTGAAAGAGGTGGTTAAAAGGTTTTTTTTATTATATATCCTTCGTCCCTGCCAATCTTATCTCCACCCCTGGGACATCAGGACTGTTACCAATTACCCTAGCGGTCCCGAAAACTAAGGATTCGACACTAATCTTGGTCATTTTGGATATTTTTCATCGAAACTCATCCCCCATACCCCTGTGACTTAAACTTCGATTTAAACGACATCAGAATTATCACTATTCATCTCAGCGACCCAAAAACTATGGATTCTGCATTAATACCTCTTCTCACACTCCATGAGGATGGCGATGGACTTACCATAAACGGCATTAGCAGTGTCACTATTCAGCTTAGTCACCCTGAAAACTAAGGTTTCGACAATAATTTCGGATGTTTTCGATTATTATTACATGTCATCTCCACCCAAAGGGATGCTAGAGATTTCTCTCTTCCAGAATTTTTTTTCCAGATAATAAGTCATATCTGGATCAAGTTTGGTTAAAATTGCTTCACGCGTTCCAGAGTTATAATAGGACATACATACACACCTCCATTTTTTATATAGAGAAGGTTATTGATATTTTATTGCTCTCAAGATCAAGCTGAGGAGGATACTCTAATGCAGTGGTTCTCATTCTGTAGTCTGTATATGATGTGAAATATCTGAAATTGGTTTTGGAGGGATAGGCATTTAAAAAACATTTATTGATACGAAAATAATAAAAATCATACATCAATAAAGATTCTTCAATTGGAAAATTAATATTGAGTAGTATATTTGTCCGCCTCAGTGGTGTAATGGTCAGAATAACTGACTGGCAACCCGGAAGTCTCGGGTTCGATTCCCGGCTATACCCAGACATTTTTTCTGTAAGTATAGGGTCTGGTAATAAAAATTAAGTGAGAGATAAATTTAACCGAATTTATCGCGCGGAGAATTTGCCACTGCTCGAAGCCCCTAAAACCTTAGTAAATTTGATATTAAATTGTATCTAAGTTTCTGAGATTGGCTTGTGATCCCTGCTTCTTTTCCTTCTACTCTGTTCTTTTCACGATGGAGGGGCCAGCCCATACAGGCATTTAGGGGATCCACCTTCTGGTGTATCTCCTTCTCACATCAATATCATTAAAAAAAAATATTAAAGTGATGAGATTTTCAGGCCTGGAGGAGAACGGAAAAGTTAATTCCATCATTATTGACTTCGCAGGAATATAGACATGTTTTTCCCCTTGTAAATGGTTGATAGAAAAATGTACCTATATGTCTAAGAAAAAATATTTCCTTATTTAAGAAACGATAAAAATTAATTGCAGTGTAAGCTGTAAATGTAAATTACTCTAAAAAGTGGTGATTTTTGGTTACTCCTTTGGAGGCTCATGAAGGAGTTGAGGTAGAAATTTTGTGTGAATTATTTTCTCTTGGAACATAACAAAATATGGGATGGGGAGAATCAAATTTCAAAAGTTTTGAAAATAAGAACCACTCTAGTGTAGAGTCAAAGGGAAAAGTTAACTCCATGGCTGCCGATAATATAAGCAGAAGAAAACTTATTAAGCCTCCTACCATGAAATTTATTTATATTTTTGATAAATTTAAATATTCTCGATAAGGAAAGCGCTTTAACGATCTTCTAAGATGTTAGATATTATATGAAGTAGATAAATTATTATTGTGGAAATATTATTATGTGAGAAAAGGATCAGCTCAAAGCGAAACACCCCCCAGGAATTATTGGATAATCGATAAAGAAGAGATTCCAAATGAACGACTTTATTAAATTTAGTCAACGCCCTTCTTAGGAACGGAACGATATTCGAAGGAAAATTTTCTCTAAAATATTTGAGATATTTTTCAATACAATTTTTCTCCTCAAAATTTGTTATAACACTGTTTTATGAATGGATATAGTAATTATAAAAGAAATTAGTGAGTTTAATTAGTTATCTGTAAAGCATTGCGTGTGTGTGTGTTGAGTGTTCAGCAATTCAGGACTAAATTATTAAAGAACTACAAATATAGACATAACATGTTTGTTAAAGACTTCTCACTATTATTAAAGTTTTCTAGTTAAAAATAAAAATGACTATAGTGTTTGGAACTAAATTACTTTTACATGCAGAACGAATAAATGGGCCTCTCAAAATTTAGTTAACTTTAATTCAAACAAGACTCAATGTTGTCTCTCTCTAGGCGAGAAAATAAAGATTTCCCTGATATTCACTTCGATTCGAATACCCTGAAAATGTGCGACAGCCTATCCATGTTGGGCGTCTCACTCGCATCTGACCTGTCTTGGAATGAACACATCTCCTCTGTAGCGAAATCTGCAGCAAGGAAGATTGGCTTCTTATTCAGGTCCAAGCGAGTTTACAAACCCCCACAACTTCTCAACATCTACAAGGCCCAAATCCGCCCCTGTCTCGAATACGGCTCTCATCTATGGAGAGGAGCCTCAAAATATTCTCTTGCTACCCTGGATGCAATTCAGAAACGAGCCGTCAGGCTAATTGACGATTCTACCCTCACCGACTCGCTGGCTCATCAAAGAAATGTCTCTGCCCTTTCCCTTTTCTATAGATACTATCACGGCAGGTGCTCTGATGAGATAAAATCAATAATTCCCCCCAAAGCATGCTTTGCACGTAGCACGCGTTTTGCCGATTCCCAACACTCTCTCGCGGTCAAATTAGAAAAGTGCCGGACCACTTCATTCGCGAATACATATATCCCCATGACTTAAAGGAACTGGAACTCTCTCCCAGCCTCTATCTTTCCCAGCACCTATAATCTTCAAACCTTCAAAACCGGGGTACATAGATACCTACGTCTACACCCTCTCACTTAATCAACTTTCCCTTCTCTTCGGTAATGCAAGGGTTTTTCGAGATCCATAGAAGCTGCATCTTTACTGGTGCACCCCTTCTTGCATTCGATTGCATTAAAAAAAAAAGAACGCTGCTATCTTCATAACCGTGGATTAGAAGGGAAAATAAAAAGTATAGAAATATAGAAGGAATCGTAAGGAACTGAATGAAGATTTTAAATCAAAACACCGAGCTTTTATTAAATAAGCCAGACGTTTCATGAATTTATTTTGACTTCCTCAGTGGCTCATTTCATCTCTCCTTGTCAAAAACAGTTTTTACTAAAAAACAATACATCATATATTCATTAATTGACAAGGATTGATGAAATGAGCCACTGTGGAAGTCAAAATAAACTGAAGAAACATCTGGCTTATTTAATAAAAGCTCTGTGTTTTGATTTAAAATCTTAATCCAGTTCCCTTCGATTCCTTCAATGAATTTTAGACGGATACGAGTGATATAACAGAATAGAATTATATTTATGAAGACATAATATTATTATTATGTTTTTATTTGTTTCTGCGAGGGTATTAATTTAGATTGCAGAGAACTTATTTTTACTTGCCCAAGGATCTATTCGAAATTCATTGTTTTTTCTTGCAAATACAACTTACAAATTCCTGAAATTAGTATAAAAGTAATGAGAGCGCTCAATATTGACAACCTGAAACAGTGTATTCCTAAATGCCATTCAAATCTCTAAATTATTTTATTGTAATTTCAAATAAAAATTTGACATCCTAATTATTTTAATAAACATAGATGCCATTTTCTTTTACTTTTAAAAGTCCATATATTAATTTTGCTTCATCTGCTTGTTGCTCTTTTACTTTTAATCCATATATTAATTATTGAGATATTTATATTTAAATAAATAAATGAACAAATATACTATTACCATGAGGGGAGTAATAAAGTATTGTAATCGTCCATCAAAAAATAGGGCCTTCATATTTTCGGAATATCTCAAAAACGGCTTAAACTATTTTAATTTAAAAAAAGTGAATTCAAGACAATTCGGACTACAAGAAAAACTCATATAGTGAACATAGAAAAATTTATATTTTAAAAGATATTTATTATTTTGTCACAATGTTAGTTAGTGGATTAATGCGTTTACACATGTAAGCTGTGTATCTGTTTCGAAAATATTTTCTATGTTATTTACAGTCAGAGTTGACGATTTAAATTACCTAGGTCTACTTTGAAGTTGGATCCAAATCATTATTTGTACTCTTATTTTTTTTTTTTTGGGGGGGGGGATTGCTAAAGCATAGAAAAATCTAAAATATTTCTCTGTCAAAAAATAAAAGGTATATTTTTTAAGATATGAAATTACTGGTGAAGATAGATTTTGAGTAATGAATAGTTGAGGGTTCAGGGGATGGATTGGAGAAGGGAGTGATAAAGTCGATGGTAATCCAGCACTAGTTGAGGAGACAGCTCGACCATCGACCGAATTCCACCTCCTATAAATTTGACAGATCCACAATAATATCAAAATAGGAATCGGTGCTAGCTTTTGATTGGGATGATAATGATGATGAAAATTTTGAATTACGACATATCAATCGGCCCTTCACTTATCAGAAATGGAATGCAATGTATTGATTTTTCATCACCCGGATGACGATTGATAATATTATGAAAGTGAGAGAGCATGCGAGGGGTGGGGGCCATTCAAATATAGGATAGATTAGGGAATACAATATATTGAAAAAATTATCTCAAATTCCGAAATGTATAAAGGCAATTTTTGCTTGTTAACATTTATCAGTAAAAAATTGGAATAAAAAAGACAAAAATATCTGATAGAGACACTATTAAATTTTTATAGGTACTTTAGGTAAAACACAAATAAAATTCTGACCAAAATCTCGGTGTATTATTGAGCTTTCTGCTGACGTTTCAGACCCTCATTAGTATCCTTCTTGAAAATTTAATATTGTTGTTATGGAAAAAACTATTTTTCACATTTTTTTTCTACAACTTACGAATATAATTTTAAGTAGCAGTTTTAGTTGGAGAATGATGCAATTCTTTTTCTTTCGAACGGTATTAATATGTCATATATGATAAAAAATGGATTTAGCAGGTTTACACTCTAAGGCGATGATATATGGTAATCTTCCAAGGCTTCTCATTAAAGTGGGATTCCGATGCCTTGAAAGAATTCCACAGGATACTAAAGAGTAACTGATTTTCCCTACTATACTAGTACATTGACATTAAGGGTTCTATAGGTCCTTATGATTAACTTCAGAAAGTGTAAAGTTTTTATTTTTTTATTTATTTTTTATTTATACGAGTAAAACTTGCTTGAATCACAATAATTAAATTATAATAGTAAATAAAAAATAGACATGCCGGATTCGTGAAGACCCAAATTCGAACCCCGACTAGTCTTAGGATATTTATCTGTTTTTTCTATATTTTTTAATTTAATTAATAAAAAAAATGAAGGCTAGCTTATAACTGAAGAAAAAAATCATTTTCTAATTAAATAAAAAAAAAGATGAGTAATTATAATTTAACACAAATATTTTTTTAAACGAAACATAATTATAGAAATTAATATTTTTTTAAATAATCAAGTAGGTTGAAGGACTCAATAAAAGAGTGGGTCTTCTGCTTCAAGTCAGCAAAAGATGAATAGCATACGAGGATATCAATGACAAATTCAAGGCCATTATTGAATTTAAGAATAGGTTTGTCTCTAGTAGATTTGGAAAAATCAAGACAAAATCTGCCTTCTTTCTGTGTAGATAACAGACAAAAGATCTGCCGAAGGAAGGACATTATGGCGAATAGTTTGGACAGCAGCAGCACGGAACATGAAGGGAAATATTTTTAAAATTTGATTACATTTTTGACAACACGTTTATTATATAACGATCTATTTATATAGCTGCTCTTCCTAAAAATTAAAAATTTGTTTTTTGAAAAATTAGAGTTTTAAATGAGCTTTTGTTGACAGTTGTAGTATAGCTGCCGTCTGAGGCTTTGCTCGTGCTAAAATCTTATCTTTCCAAGGTTGTATCTAATAATAATATTTAAATTATTGTATTTATATTTTATGATAGTATGTATATTTAAATAAATTAAATTTGCAAGTGGGCGATTTGGGTTATCAAGTATTCAGAAAAAATTCATAACAAATCATGTATTATATGAGATTCCAACGGATTGTCTCTCATGCCGAGCGCCTACGAATATGCCAGGCCAAAAAAATTTAAAATTAGAACAAAATTGATCTTATTTTTTAATTTCATCTAAATAGAGGTTCTCTGTGCCTTTCCAATGGAAATTAATTTAAGAATTTTGTAGTTTAAATGAAATATTATGAAAACATTCAGTTTCATCTTATATGTGGCAAGTCGACTAGAAATGCCAAAAAGTTTTATTTTTTATTTCTCATTATATATTCAATCAAATCTATTGAAATTTCATATTTGTTTTGTTATTTTCTTTTATGTCTTAGGTATATTAAATAATTTTTATAGAAATATTTGCAATTTAAAGGGTAGTTTATTTGAAGTCTAATTTGAAAAATCGCTAATATTCGATTCGATTATTAATAGAAATAATTTTTTAAAATATGAAATTAATAAATATTATATAACAATCAATTATTAAAAATTATATTCAATTTTGAAAAGAATTGATTGATTAGTTTTGAAGAAAATTGTTAAAAAAACGTAACAAATGACTCGCTGATGTCAGGTGACTTGCGACCCAGTCTCTTAATAAAATAGACCAAAATAATTATAAATAAGAAAAAAACAATTTTATTTTATCGACTTCATCTATCTGAAGGATCACAGTATGTCTATTATAAAAGAAAATACCATTTTAATTAAGGATTTTGTAGTTTAAAAGAAATCGTATGAAAAGTTTCAATTTCTTTTCACCGAAAGCGAATCAACTAGAAATGGCAAAAAGATTTATTTTTTTTCTCATTAGATATTTATTCAATTCTATTAAAATTTCATACCTCTATGTTATTTTAATTAATCTTGTATAGCAAATAATTATTATTAAAAAAATTTGAATTTTAAAGGTTAGTTTATTTGAAGTTCAATTTGAAAAAACGCTAATAACTCCGTTGAAATTTTTTTAAAAAATTTTAAATTAATATATATTATAAAACCATTAATTATTAATCATTTAATTTAATTTTGAACGAAATCGAATTAGTACTTTTTGAGAAAATCGTCAAAAACCATCTGAATCATCAAAAAACAACGTTTTTTGAAAGCACGACATGCCTTTGAAAAAAGTCATATGAAAAGAAACATTGACTTGTGACATGGAAGTGAGTTTTCAAGTGCTCTCTAAAACGGCCTTTCATAGACGGTTTTCGGGGTTTTCGACGGTTTACTCAAAAAGTACTGAATCGATTTCGTTCAAAATTGAATTAAATTATTAATAATTAATTGTTTTATAATATCTATTAATTTCATATTTTTTTAAAAATTTTCAACTGAGTTATAGTGATTTTTCAAATTGGATTTCAAATAAACTACCCTTTAAAATGCAAATTTTCTAATAATATTTTTTTAATATAAAAGATAAATCAAAATAATACATAGATATAAAATTGCATTATATTTGAATAAATATCTAATGAGAAAAAAAATAAAACTTTTTGACATTTGTATTCGATTTGCTCCCGGGGAGAAGAAATTGAATCTTTTAATACAATTTCTTTTAAACTACAATATTCTTTATCAAAAAGCTATTTTCTTATATTATAAAGTTAGTATGAACCTCAAGATAGATCAAATCGATAAAATAAGATCGTCTTCTTTCTCATTTATAATTCTTTTGGAAATATAATAATATTGAGAGGATGTCTCACCCCCATCAGAGAGACATTTGTTATTGATTCAAGTCCATTTACTCAATAATATTGGAATATTTTTTAGCACGTAAACTATTGATTTTAGACTTTTCAGTCATATTAACTGTTTTAAATTAAATATTTTTAATTAAAGTCATTATATAAATGTGTGTACCTCAAAGGGTTAGGCAGTGATGGTGAAATCTATGTAGAAAGTTAGGTAATCCTGCTCTAGAGGCTTAGATGTTCTACATATTAAAAATATCTAATGAAGAAACATTTTGATATAATTAGCTTCGATGATTGTTTAAATAGCTAATGTAAAATAATTTTTTCTGAGAAAAGTAAACATTATTTTACAAAAATAAAAGCGGTTTTAGATAAAGGGTGCCTCTTAGTAAGAAGGTGAATATTTTTATTAAAATCAGTGTCATCTACCAAATCCCATATTTTTTGATTCAAAAAATATTTTCCTTAGAATTTTCCAGGTGGTTTGTTAGAGAATAAATAATAACTCTTTTTCTATAGGCAATTTGTCGTTTATAACAGTATGGTATCTGAATTGATTTGAAAATGATCTTTTAAAAAGAATGTCATTCTAAAAAAGAAAAAATTTTAAATTCTATTTTTTTTGAATTTCTATTCTTCTTGAGTGATGGGGTAATCCAATCACACAGTTAGACTGAAAAAAATAATGGTTACAAAAAAAGACTTTTCTATGTGTTTCAGATGTTTCTGAATACAAATAAAAGTTTGAATTCCTTGTGTGAATTTTTGAATATTTAATGGAACGAAACTACCAAGAATAATTATTAAAAAATAAAATTAATAATATCTAATAATAATTTAAAAAAAGTAATTAGGTGAAAATTATTTAAAGAATCAGAACTCTTTTCTTAAATTTTTGCAAAATGGTAATATTTTGTCAGCAAACAGTTTGAACAAGCAAGTTGAAATTTGAATCAAAGATGTATTTTGTTAACACAAAAGCATATATGCCAAATTGTAGCTCAAACTTTTATTTGTTCCCTATTTCTTTTTTTATTGAACAAAAAGTTCTGAAGCAGGCAAACCCAAAAACTAATCACTTATTTGTTTTCGAAATAGAAACATTTTGGCACCAGAACGTACTTATTACGACTTTCTGTAAATGATATATCAAGGACATTAGAATCGACGCATACTAAAAATAATGAATTTTTACTTGAAAATGATTTTTATAGTTGTTTAAGAAAAAATCTAGTCACTACCCGCCTGGGAGGAGAGTAATTTTTAACCTGGGTTTATGCTAGTGATATATATTATTAGTCTAGTTCAGTTAAAAATAATTAAAAATCATTACTACATAATTGTTGTTTTTTGTTATCCACTCCACAAAAACTAAACTAAATTTTGAATGATAAATACTTTGTTGAATATATGGTAATTGACTCTTTGTAAAATCACAAAAAATATGATCATTTTTTTATTTCGAATAAAGACTAAAAATTGTCCCGGTTTGAAAAAAAAAATATTATGGTAAGTTTTTCTATAAATAATTTAAAATAAAATATAATTAGAATAAAGGCTAATAACAAAGAAATATAAAAAGATAAGCCATTTTAGATTTAAAGTATTTCAAGGCACTAATTTTATATGTGATCTTAATTATAATTTTAAATGAAAAATATATTTTTCATTTAAAATTTTAAATAAGCGATCATGATTAATTATAATATAACGAACTAAATAAATAAGAAAGAGGATCACTGTACCTTTTGATTGTTGGAGTATGGAAAGCAATCAGCAGCCGATTCCTTCACAATAAAATGGTATCCACAGGGCGCACGTCCTTTCCCGACAGAGACAAAAGGATAAATAAATAAATATATTAATTTCGGAGTTAGATTTTCAACGAAATAAACCTTGATTTCATTTACAAGGAAATAGGCCGAGGTCGTTATCAATTAAAGATAAAATAAAAAATATTTATTCAACACAGATAGAAATTACCTAAAATATTTTAAGGAAAATTATAAGGACTTTACAATTTGTACACACCCACATTCAAAAACTTTCGTATTTTTTTTGGGTCTCAGCCATGGGCGTGAGATTTTTTAAAATATTTTTTTTTTTTCAGATACCTCAATTTGTATTTATTTTTTTTAAGTCCGAATATTTTGAAAATAATATTTCTATTTATTCATGATCCGATCTAGCTCGTTCCCCACTCTGAGTAAAAATAACATATGATGCCCTTTATTGATATTATTAATATTAAATTAAAATTAGATTAAATATGATTAATTAGGAGGTGTTTTAATAATACTCAAACATTATTAATATTATTAGTTTTAATTCCAAATTCATTTACTTTTTCAGTTTTTTCAAAAAGTTTTACTTTTTATTAGATTTTAAATTTCTCATTCTATTAATTTTACCATCCCCTCAATTTGTCAGTCTGCATTAAAAATAAAATTAAATACAATTTTAAAAAACATTATATTTTATTTTCGCACATATACCTATGTATAATGTCATCTAGATCTACTGTTTTTGAAATTTTTTTTCCGCGTAACACTCAACCTTTATCTGATCTAGCCCCACGTACCACTTTATTGTAGTTTGTTTATATTTTTGACTAGAAATTATTCCAAGCAAAATGCAAAACTGTTAATTAACCTTTTTACTTTTACAAATAGTTTATAGTTAACAGATGGATCTTTAGTTATTTTCCTAACTTATTTTGAAGACCTAATACTAAATAATTATTAAATTAGATATAATAAAATAAAATAAAATAAATAAATAAAAATAAAATTTGATATAATTTGATATTCATGTGCCAACCAGGAATATTCTACACTACGCGTAACATAGTTTGAGTGCAGCTCATCTAGAAGATTTCAGGGAAGGGGTTCCTACTTGGTACGGCCCTGTATCAGGTATATAGTGAGTGAAAATATTTTTTGATTTTTTTTTTAAATATTTATAGAAAATAAAATAGTAAAATAAATGTAATATTAAATTTAAGATAAAAGTTAAAAATATTTCAAGTGAATTCCATACTACCGTCCACCAGGAAAGCTTTGCTTACTAAGGGCTAACTAAGCACTAAGCGTGCCGGGTAGAAATAAATTTTAACAATCTTCGTGAATCTTCACGGTAAATATCTAGTTTCCTTTACTTATCATATTGATTTATTTATTTGTTTGATTATAGGCAAACTGCATTTTAAAAGAAAACATACATTTATTCAAATAGCGTCGATCATATTGATTAGAAATTTTTTCAATCTAAGGTAAAATGAGTTGAAAAACAGGAGTGGGAGTAAAAGAGGGGAAGTAGATAAAGGGAAAGGGGAATAATAGAACACACTAGCTGCGATAATTATTTTATTTTAATAAATGGATGTTGGTTCGAATTGTATTGTGTGCGACGTTAGGGGTCGACATTTATCATTATTACGTTACATTTTATTGAATGATAAATGTCACTATGACATTTCGGAATTTTTCCTAAATTTGCCCAACAAAATAAAAATATATAAAAGGAATTTTTTAATGTCTCTTGGATTCTTTGTATAATTATTGGCAAATATATTAAATTTTAAATTAATTTTATCAAATTATAAAAAGAAGAGAGAATGTTTTTAGATATTATATAAAAGAGCAAAAATGAATAAAATATGAGATTTTTTCACCTGATTAATGGACAAAAGAAAATTCCTAATTAATAAATATTAAAACTTCAAACAGAGCATTACAGTTTTTTAATATGACTTTTAGTATTAATTTTAAAAATAAAGAGTCAGCTGTTTATATTCAAAGTTTAAAAAAAATAAAAATAATGATGATAATTTACTCGTAAATTCAGGATTTTCAGATATATAGCTATACTTACATAAAATTAAAAAAATTCTTTTATATCATATTAAATGTGTTATTATTATTGTATATAATATAATAAATACATTTTTTCGATGATAAAGATTCAATATTCAAGAAGGTGCAACAGCTATTAGTCAGAAATGATTCAACCACCCTAAAAAGAAGGTCTAGGTCGGTGTCAAAGTTAGGTACATGTGAATTCTGTTCTTGAAAATTTCAAGATTGTAAGGCATGGTCAAATATTTAAGGGAATAGAGAATTCAGAAGTCATAAGGATGAACGAATTATAATTTTTTTTTCTACTTTCTCGGCTTTAACCATGCATTACCCATTTTACGATACTACCTATATACATATTAATTAATTTTTTCTCAATTATGTAGGAATCAGACTAAATTCGGATTGCAGCGAATCGGGCTTGAACCCGCGCTAGCTTGATTAGAAGTCATATACATTATCCACTCGATCAACCTGGCCCCAATTTGTTCTATTTATTACTAAATAAACTACGAACATGTATGTCTAAAAATCTTATATTTTAAGTATAGCTTATTAAAGCAATAAATAAATAATCACGAGTATATAAATCAAAAAATTAATTTTAAATAATTCAAATACTTTACTGTATTATTTTATTATTTTTGTAAATTTATTTTCGAAAATGGAAGGGTTATAGTAATTACAGCTCGTTCTCAGTGCGCTTCTTCTTGCATTATATTATAATTATTAAGAAAAAAATAGTGACTTCTAAGAATTAATAAAAAAGTAAAAATAAAATTAAAGACTTAATTTTTTTGATGATTAGAAATTTTTTCTATATGCGAACTCTAAGAACTAGGAACCTGAATCTTGAAACACATGTGTTGCATTTTAATACAAATATCTTCTTCGAATATTACTTTATCGGTCACAATCGTTCACAAGCTCTTTATTAACATATAATTAGTTCCAGCCCGAGGCAAGTTTTAGGATGAAGCGAGACCCAATTATGGCGCCCCCCTTACTTGCCCTTAATCTATAAAATATTTTTTTCCTTTATTTACTTTACCATTGAGGCGTCCTTTGGGACTTGGCGCCTAGAGCGGCCGCTCCGTTCGCCATATGGTAGGGCCGGCCATGCATATAGTAGTTCGATTTTTTTCATTCCCAAGTTAGGAAGCAAAGAAGCTCAAAGAATCTTATTTGTTTTTATTTAAAAATATTTTGTTCGGAAAGAACTTCATATGAACTTCAATCTTAAGTTATTGTGGCTATAGGATTCCAAACGGACTACAGAAAAATCTCAAACTTGAAATGGACTTTTCTTCAAGTTTCAGACTTCTAAGTACGAATAAGCAAAATAAATAGGTAAATTGAGTGGATTTTGATGAGGCAGTTCATAATTATAACTATCTTTTTTTATTCAATACCGACGTTTCGGAGGTTTATTTCCTCCTTGTTCAGGGTTTTGAAAGGTCAGTGTAGGAAATACAATGTGACAATCCCCTCTGTCTCCTCTCTCAGTGGCAGTAACAATATTATACGGTATTTCATTCTCAGCAGAATTTAGTGAAGAAGGAGAGAATAATTCACCGAAACGTCAGTATTGAATAAAAAATATAGTTATAAATATCTCTCTTTTTTGAGCTTTGTACTGTCTCATCAAAATTCACTCAATTCACTTATCAGTTCGTCTTCAAAAACTACTTTAATCTTATAAATAGGTAAATTAAAACGTTTAGGAATTTCATCATTTGAGCCCCATATGCTTAAGATTCAAAAGTCCACTTGTAAAAAAAAAACCTTTTTTATCTCAAAGATTGAATTTGAAATGCCTCATTAGATGATCAATCAATTAGGCAAACAGATTTTTTGGTTGTTTGTAAAATGGATGTAAATTAAAAAATTAATGTTTTTATTCTTTCATTTGCATACAAAGTTGATTTATCGTGAGAGGGGTAGAGGAGGGAGGGATAATTATCGTATTGCCAATATTAGGTAACATTCAACAGTCCAAAAAACGAAAAAAATAAAACCCGATACATTATTTAAATTTTTCTTTTTGAAATTAATTCAAATTTAAATAAAACAAAAATGTAAATGAGAGAGTTGATGATTTTTACACAAATGTAAATGTAAATGATTTCAAATTTGGTACGAATAAATAAAATTACTTTTTTTTTTGTTGATTTTTTGTTAATTTTTATTAGCAAATCCAATTTAATTTACATTAATAGTAAAAAATAAATCAACATTTTTGCGAATGTTTCATTTAAAATTCGTCAGTTTAAACTCAAATAACGGACATTTCATTTTCCACACTCACACACAGAGACACAATCATACCGACAGATAGAGATACGATGCCCCCCTATACCACCCACGCATATATACATACACACGGGGGGGGGGGGGGGGTCGTTTTTGAACTAATGTCCCGGGCCATTGGCGAGACGATTTCTGTCTAATCTACCGTGGATGCCGCCAATCGAGAAAATTATCTATTTAATGTTTTAATTAAACAAGTATTTTAATAGCATGGTGTTGTATAAAATGGCCTCGGAGGGCGACACATTCTTCACAATCATTCACTCTTTTCGATTAGCCTGCCGAGCGACGAGAGCACGTCTAAGAAGACAAAAGTATTTGGAAATTTGAAGCTCAATTGCATTCCTGACTTGCCGAGTCGAATTCCTCGAGGTCCGCTTTTGCTATGTAATAGATGCGATAATCGTTACACTTTATTGGTTATATCACGAATTAATTTAATGACGATAATGGAATAATTTAAGTTGTTGCTTGAGAAAACAAACATCTTGGATGATAGGGTCTTAAGAAAACTTCGATAGATTCCTTGTGCTAATGCTATTTGCTAAAGTCAGAGATGAAAACTAAAAGAAAAAAGTTCATTTTCTAAATTACTCATAAAGGTGTATGAATGAATGTATGGAGGAAAGCTCTGGGCTTGGACGGATTTTTTGCTTAGAAGATTAGTCGAGATATGATGGCATTGAGAAAAGGGCCCTTTGATCTTGTTTGCGCGCGGATGCTTTCCTGAGAGCCAGTACTTCCTTTCTAGGCTTTAAACCCTTCAGCCCTTCAACCCTCTTCCCAGGTGCCCTATGCCGTTTGTCCATTGGAGGTTAGTTCAGAGAATGCCCGTGCGTGGCAGCACTGCTCGACTCCGGATCCAAGCACCACAATTTCAAAAAAAAATTTAATAATTCCACTAATATAATGTTATAATACAAAAATATCAATTTCTTCATTGAACCTTTTGAACCCTGAAGAAGGAGTGAAGATAATCCGAAACGTTATAAAGCTATGAAGGAAAACCTTCCAATAATTTTAATTATTTTATCTTTTACTGGGAATAATCTTTTTATTTTTTAAATTGAAAGTTTTTTTGCCGAGAGTAGCAGAATTTTTATATATTGAAGGAGAAAATAAAAGAGTGTGTCTTCTGCTGGAATTATAAATTTTTATTTATTTATAACGAAACTATAGTCCAACTTATAATTCCAGCAGAAGACACACTCTTTTATTGACTCCTTCAATTTTTATTTTTTAATGGAATCATAGAGTGGCTTCCATTAAATTCTCAGTTAAAAATATCAAAAGAAATAATAAAATTATTATTGTTATATAAGTTTCGTATCACTAACAACTGTAATCACTAATTCTCAAAATATCTAACATTGAATACTTCGCCTTTCTAAAAAACTCAAAAGAGTAACTATTTATAATATGGTTCAAATCGAACAAAGGGTTCAAATATTTAACCCCACCCTCTTCTAATTTTTGTCCGATTTTAACTAAAATCTAAATACATATTAATAGAAATATAAAATATCTAAATATATAATTTAGTTTTGAACTCTATTTCATCTCCCCCCCAAACTCTCGATAAAAAATCTTGGAATCAGCTATGAGTACCTACTAGTAGTGTAAAAAAAAATATTTAAAAAATACAACCTTAAATGATTTTTAAAATACAAATTTAAATATAAATTGGTGTTGAAATTTTTTCTTTGTGGCTGGTTAATCGGTACTTGGACTTGAAATAAATTAAAAGTTAAATTTTCAAAATATTGCTACGTTTCGCGCTATATTTTTTTGCTTCCTCAGACAATCTACAAAACACTAACAACAATTGTAATTATATGAATATAAATAAAATATAAATTTTTATAAAGACGCGAAGACGGCTTGTCACGCGGTATTGGATTCAAGTATTTTTTTTTTTATTAATTCTATTTAAAAATGTTTAAAACTTGAAGAAGAGTAATTTTCAACCATGAGTTTTTTCTGTCTATCTGTCTGTCTGTGCGTCCGTCTGGATTCCAATATCCACGATAACTCAACAATGGAAAGTTCGTTATAGTGCCAAAATGTTTGAATTTGTAATGCGGAAAGCTGATCAGATTTTGGATTCTTAAGCTTTAGAAATTTTTGTTCAAAAATGCAGAAAATAAAATAAATGGTTTATTATATTTAAGTTTATCACTAGGGCAGCTCTAGCTGGTGAGAGTACAGAGTATTAAAATATGTTCAACTTTTTCTCTTTATTATTTATTATTATGGATTTTATATAAAGCGACGTAAAGTAATTTGATTAAAAAATAAAATTAAATCAATTACTTGAAATAATCAATAAATTTTGCTTTAACAGTTGGTCTATCTTCAGGTGTTGCTAGGGACGTACCCGGGAGAGAGGGCTCAGACCCCCATCTTTTTGAATTCATCTAACTTACCTTATATGAAAATGAAAATCCACGAATATCTAATATATCTTGAAACGTAACTTATATATAAATTTTATGTAATATTCATTCTCATTTATAGTAGCAATATTAAAAAGTTTCGGTTTCTATTTCTTGCGATTATATTTTTGTCTGTTGTCAAAACAAATGCATTTTCTTATCATTAAAGTTAAAATATAAAAGCGTTAAAAACTTTAAATTACAAATTATTTCCTAGTAGTAGCTGTAGTGATTTTGAATTTGTATTAGTAATAATAATTTTGAATTAAAATGTCTTTTTGATATTTATTACTTATTCCTATAGTTATGTAAATTAAACAAAAGAATAACTTTACAAAACTTTAACTGGAAATATCACTGAAGCTCAAACACACTCTGAAATTAGTTTATTGGCCAAAATTAAGAGGGGGGGAGGAGCTAGCTTCGGAGAAATAAGTCCATTTTTCTCATGAGAGAATGAAAATTGTTTCTCCCATTACTTTCTGCCATCAGATGTAAAAAGTGGAGAATCTCCTATACCATTAAATGTAGTTATCTATCTATCTACTCTTATAAACGAGCAAAAATTGTATTTATATATTTGTATCTTAGTTATATTTTGAAAACGGCTCTACCGATTTTGATCAATCCAACTCTATTAACAAGATTTGAGTATGAGAAAACGATCTGGTTAGGTCTGGACCTAGAGAAATTCAATCTTAATTGATCTTTTCTTAATTATTTATTGATGAAAATCTCAATAAAAAAGTTTGTTTACATTTTTTCAATTATCTTTTATTTATTAATTGTTTTTTTAATTTTAAAACCCACTAATAGGTTATAACAAACATTATTATATTATATTAAAATTAGGATTTTTTTTGTTTTTAATTAACGAGGATAGATATAGGGATTGGATATCGGAGATGATTAATTATCGGAAAAGAGTTTTTTTATTTAATTAGTTTTTTCCTCTTATTAAAAACAAGGACTAAAAAGATGATCAAGGACAGTCGATGGCGGAAAAGTAATCTCCGAAGTCGAAGCTCAAATACAATGTACACATTAATTCATGTAAAATGTTTTTAATTAACAGGTGTCTAAATCTTAAGATTACAGGTGGATTCCCAACAAAACATGTGTGTTTACAAATAAAGTGGTTGAAGTGGCTTTTTTTATATAACTTGGAAACAAATCTTATTTAATTTTATGTATTTATTTCAGATACTATACGATTATTTTTTTATTATTATTTTCCTATATATTATTTTATAATGTTTATCAATATGAACGAATGTAGGCAAATTGGTGTACGAGTAATTAATAAAGATAAGATTAAATAAATATTATATTTAATATTGATTTACTATGAGTTAAGGATTCTAGGTCACT
>JALMQS010000073.1:11106008-11181112 GCA_024734495.1 Forficula auricularia | reverse complement strand
ATAACGAACATTAAACATGGAAATACTTTTTTTTTTTTTTTTTCCCCCCCCCCCCCCCCCCCCCCCCCCCCCCCCCCCCCCCCCCCCCCCCCCCCCCCCCCCCCCCCCCCCCCCCCCCCCCCCCCCCCCCCCCCCCCCCCCCCCCCCCCCCCCCCCCCCCCCCCCCCCCCCCCCCCCCCCCCCCCCCCCCCCCCCCCCCTCTCTCTCTCTCTCTCTCTCTCTCTCTCTCTCTCTCTCTCTCTCTCTCTCTCTCTCTCTCTCTCTCTCTCTCTCTCTCTCTCTCTCTCTCTCTCTCTCTCTCTCTCTCTCTCTCTCTCTCTCTCTCTCTCTCTCTCTCTCTCTGTTAAAAGATATACTCTTTCACAGAACTGTACTGATTAAACCTACTTAGTAAGTAATGGCGGGTACATCATTATAGGCAATATACCATGGTTGAAAATATTTATCTGTGAAAAGGAAATTGTAATAAAATATTTTGTTTAGCTATGTAAATTAAAATAAGATAGAAGAATAAAGGCTTTGTATCTTTATATGTGTTTATTTGCTGCATTGAATTTTTAGTTTCTGGGCTATTACTAAAACCATTTATATGAATATACAATAAGGGTCTCTATGTATGAATGCTGAAATAACTCCATAGTTAACTTTATTTTGAATATTTTAGGCTATATTACATATAGTTCAAAGGGGAGTATCCCACAAAGTTAAATGAGAACACATTTGAGAGTCATGTTCTGTTTTGATTACCATTTAGCTTTTGAAAACACATTCTATCAGTCATTTCTGATTTTTACGATCAATCTGAAAAAAAGTATATAATTTTTTTTTCAACAGTAATTTTTCAAAAAGTTGACAAGTTGAGATGTTTTTTTTTCTAAAATTTTTGTTTTGAAAAGCAGATTTTTCAGGAAAAGATTTGAAGGCCATATTCTATAAAATATTTATTTTTCCAAAGTTCTGCCATTAGTTTTTCTAACTATTGTCATTCCTGGAGCACCATGCCAATCCCATTCGGGGTAATTTGAGAAGGAATAAGCAAGGATTATGAACAAGAATCTAGTTCTAAAGAACAGAATGACATATAAATATATACACACATTGTCAGACAGGATTAATTAATTTCATATAATAAATAAATCTTGCATTCCTTTAATCACTTCAAAACTAGAATGACTTTAGGCAGAAAAAGAGAGCTAGTATTTTTTAAACAACATGCATATTTTATTTATTGGTCAAGATTTCAAAACACAAAGCTTAGCTAAATTCAAATATTCATATAATACTCAGAGGAAATGCAAAGAGAATTAGCATATAAGTGAAGAGATGCCAATACACAAAATATAAAAATTTCCAGTTAATGTCTATAAAAGTTGAAATGCTCTTTGGTATATTTTAAAATAGAATCACTTTATGGGTCATGTTTGTATAAAATTTTCTAGAAGTAAAGAAACGCCAAAAATTTTGTATACTTTAAAGACATTATTTATATTTTCACACAAGTTCATTAAAAACCAAACATTTATGAAGGAAGCTTATAAAGATTTTCAACATCATTATCAATTTTTACCAAAACCAGATAATTAGAATTATTGGTATAATTACTATTGGAATAGAATGACCAAACAGAGAATATCATACAGACACAAACACTGAAATGCTGTGGTGTATTGGGGTTGTTTGCTGTGTCAGCTAAATAACAGAACATTTGTGTCGTGGATTAAAATAAAATGCAATGAAATGTAAAAGAAAGGACACATTAATAAGTTTGCAGAAATGCATCAGTAGGTTATGACATAGATCTAACCATGACATCATTAACACTACCAACAATATTCTACATATGGATGAAGGACTTCAGGTATATTTTGGCCTATTTTTGGAAACATTTTGAAGTTTGAAGTGCAGAAAGCATATGGTATGGTATACATAGTAATGTTAGTTCTCATTTCGGTGTTGTGGTGGCTAAAAATTGCACTTATGGAATGGAACTGCAGCCAAGCCACACCATTTGAGTAACTAAGGCCTGGCTTTGACAGAGCCATAGAAACAAGGTAAATGTAGCAACAAACCAAGAAGGCAAAGAAGAAGGTAGAAAGAATTGAGAAGCAATTGACAAACAGTGAAGAAAAGAGTAAATTGTTTTACTGTAGGATGGAAGGCATACCACAAGTCAGAATTTTTTTTACAAACATATGAAGAAAAAATAGATATATTAGAATAGACAGGAAGAGTATAAATGCATTTTTTATACAGTTTTTCAGTATAGCATAAAATAAATAAAACAAGATAAATGGTAATTTTTGTATGGCCATGGAAGAAAAGCTAGCTATGAAAGATGCATATTTTTACTAATGCTATAATAGTTCTTACATTTAATGGTGTTTTTTTTTTTTAAAATAGCATTTCAGTGCATTTAAATGTAACCATTTTTAAATTTTTTACAATCAGCTACTAAGTTTATTGGTCCTATTATTTATTTTTCAATAGTATAGACTTTTTATATGTCAAGGAATTTAAAATTTTTTAAAATACAATGATGAGTGGTCATAATCATAAAAAATTATAGAGAAATATATAATTTACAAGCTTGAATAGAAGATCATTACAATAAAGATTACTATAAAGAGAAAATAAAAATACTGGGCAAAAAATAAAATCAGATTTCAGCATTAATGGGTGAAATAAAACAGATGTTAATGGGTATAAAATAATATTATCTATTATTACAACAATGATGAAAGAACATATACATTTAGCAGAAACATATAATTTTTAACGTACTGGACGTGACCTAGCTGAGTATGTTTGGGTATGCCGTTGCAGGTATATGTTTGTTAAATGATTTCAAAAAGTACTTCAAAAGTAATATTTGGCTGCTGAAGTTTTTAACCAATGTAGATAGCTGAATATCAGTACTTTTATATTTTATTGACAATAGAATTTTTTTAAAATTGGCTTATTTCTTCTTTAAAAATTTATTTCTTATATTTTTAAAATTCAGCCTTGCACTTCTGGTAAATAAGACCATTTGAGCTGAGTTCTGATCTGAATTGAAACCTGAAGAATAATAATAAACAAATGTTCTGCCCAGCCTACCTGATACACCCCATAAAAACAATAATAAATGTCCATGAATTTATTGACATATGCTCAGTTTTCTACACATATATTGGGTTCTGTATCCATCAATAATAATTTTTTTGTTTGATATATGTTTTCTTCTGATCAATAAACACATTTACCTGAAAACTACAGAATATCTGCAGCCCATAGAAGAACAGAATGATACCATATGGAACCAGAGCAAAAGAAAGAAGATGGAAGACCACCAAACTACATCAATAACATCCATCAAAGTGATCAATCTGGGCTACATTAACAGATTATAAAACGAGAACTGAATTTTTTATATAATGTGTCTTCATCGTGTGCTCAGGAAGCTTAACTACAGATTACCAAAGAAAATTCTTTAACAATACAAAACATTTAAACTATGAAAACAGACCTTTGAAACCTTTCTGATTGACACATGGAACAGAAGAATCAGAAACGTAAAATTAGACATCAACCAAGATTAATACCTAAATGTCAACAGAATTTAATTAAATGTTAAAGAAATAAACCATTGCAAAAGAACAGATCTTGGAAGACACATCAGAAAGACCAAAAACATTGACAGGAAAAATTATGGAAGATAACAAACATAGTCAGCAAGATTGAAAGGAAAATTTAAAATTGATGCTCATACATATACAAAACACTGGAAGTTCTTCAACATCCAATGAGCTGGTTTCAACAGCAAAACAATTCATTAACCTGATATAAAAATGCTGCAATTTAGAATAAAATAACGAACGGATTTATAAATTAAATAAAAGGAGAGCGATTTCTTACATATCTCCACAAATTAAAATGTCATGGATAATGGATAAGTTGCAGTATTTTCAGTTATTACGGCTATTATTATGTTTGTACGGTATATTGCTGCACAAGAAATATTATTGCGCAGGTATTTTGCCAGGTGTATAGTATTGTGGTGTATTATTCTTATAATATATGTCTATTGTATTATTAAGCAAAAATATTATTATTGCAATGTTTATATTGTATTGTATTAAATACCTTTGTTATGTAAATGATATTATTAAATATTAGCGCTAATATCTATAGCTAAAAACAGTGAAGCAAAGAAAAAAATTATTATTATTATTATATTAGTTGAAATTATTGCTAAAAACTAAAAATAGTTGAAACATGCAGGTTTTTTGCAATAAAATATATCATGACCGATTGAATTTAATTTAAAAAATCATGACAAATGCTATATGTTCGGATGTAAACCTAAAAATCAAAGTTTAATACAACGCATTACAAATCATTAGAAGAATTGATAAGATCAGCTGATTTGAACAACTAAACTAACACCTTTAGTATTTTAATATTTTTATTCATCCATTACCAAGTATTAAATCACCTAAAAACCAATTGATGTGTACTTTCTCGCTCAAATGGCAATTCCATCGATATTTTATAAAAAAAAATCTGAATTGATCTAATGACTATGAACAAAAATTATTTAACCTGCAACATAATTGAGTTTATGTCAAATGAATCTATCGTTACGTTCTATTTTTAAGGTTTTTCAAACGGTTTTTCTCACTTAATTTCGAATTTAATGAATATTTTTTTAATTTGATCTTATTTAAACCATTGCCAATGACGATTAGATATGTATGCTAAAGTTAGGCATCGTTATGTGTTGTTAATAATATTAGTTATTTTGGAAAATTTTGAAAATATATCCAAAAATTCTAAAACCAAATTGATGTACTTTCCGTTCGCCAAAAACAAATTGCATCGACATTAGCAAAAAAGAAGGTTCCACTGATCAAGACTAAGTGAAATGAAAAATTGTTTAACCTAAACAGAATTGAGTTTCATGTCGTTAGAATCATCGTTACGTTTATTTCGTTTTCAAACAATTTTTCAACTTAATTTATAACTTTATCTTTGAAGATATTTTAGTCTATGGATTTATTTTTGAACTGCCAATTAGACGCATATAGTCGTATGCGTTAGGGAATATCCAAATGTTAGAACAGGTTATTAATATTATTAAAAAATCTATAAAATTATAATTGCACCTAAAACCAAATTGATGGTACTTTTCCGCGTCTACAAATAAATTCCATCACATTTAGCAAAAAACTTGACTGATCTAAGACTAAGTGAAATGAGCAAAAATTTAGTTGTGAACTTGCAACAGAATTAGTGTTTCTATGTCAGGAATCATCGTTATGTTTCATTTCTTTAGCGTTTTTCCAAACAACAATTTTTCTTACCTGGGGCATCGAACTGCATTTAATGGAATATATTTTTTTTAGAATTTGACTTACGTTTGAATCCATGAAGACGCATTTATTACGTAAGGGCAGTTAGGTATCTAAATAGAAGAAACACAATATTATTTTCCGAAAATTGAAATATGTATCTGCAATATCTAAAACCAAATTAAGGTGTACTTTCCTCGCCCGCCAAAGTTAAATTTAATTGACATTTGCAAAAAAATCTGACCTTGATTCGTTTACTCATAAGTGAAATGAAAATTTATTTTAACCTGGTAAAATTAGAATTGAGTTTTATGTCAATGAGCTCGTCACACGTTTCATTTCGTTTTTCCAAACAATTTTTTCTTACCTTGTACTTTCAGCCTTATCATTGAATATATTTTTTTAATTTTGACTTATTTTGAAATCCTCGCCAATGTCACATTTATTATGGTAAAAGAAATAGCGTATCTAACAGTGGTTAATAAAGAACAATTTGAAAAATTTTTAAAAATATGTATCCCGCGCACCTAAAACCAAATTGATGTACTTTTCTCGCCCGCCAAAATAAATCTAATTTAACATTATGAAAAAAAAATCTGACTGATCTGAAGATCAAGCTGAAATGAAAAATTTATTTAACTCAAAACAGCATCGAGTTTGGCGTGTCAATCGGAATCACGTATACAGTTCCCATTTCGTTTTTCCAACAATTTTTCTTGTCTCAATTTTCCGAATTTCATTCGTATTGAATATATTTTTTTTAATTTCGACTTATTTTGAACTGCCAATGACGACACGTAAGGGCAGTTAGGTCCAATGGCGGTTAATAATATTATTTTCCGAAAAATTTTAGAAAAAGAGCAAATTCGGCACCTAAAAACCAGTTTTGATGGCATTTTCTCGCCCGCCAAAATAAATTCCAAAATTTATCATGTAGCAAAAAATCTATCCGATTCCAGACCAAGTGAAATGAAAAATGTTGTTCCGCAAGCGAATTGAGTTTGCGCTCATTAGAATCATCGCTAATGGTCGTTTTTCCAACAATTTTTCTACTCTACTTGAATTTATCATTATATTTTTTTAATTTGACTTATTTTGAATCGCTAATGATTTACTATTACGTAAGGGCAGTTAGCTACCTAAATTAAGTAGCCATTAGCGAATATTATTTCGGAAAATTTTTAAAGGTGTATCCCGCACCTAAAACCAAATTTGATGGCTTTCTCGCCAAAATAAATTCAACGACATTTTTGGCAAAAAAATTACCTGATTGATTTGGATTTACAAGCTAGAAGAGAAAAATTTATTTTAACTCGCAAACAGAATTTGAGTTTTATGTCACGAATCATCGTTACGTTTCATTTCGTTTTTTCCAACAATTTTTCTTACTTAATTTTGAATTAGTCATTGAATATATTTTTTTAATTTATCTTATTTTGAACTCAAACAATGACGCATTTATTAATGTTAACAAGTAAGTTAGGTATCAATACAAGTTAATAATATTATTTTCCAAAATTTTAACTATGTATCCGCACCAAAACCAAATTGATGCGTAATTTTCTCGCTCGCCAAAAATAAATTCCATCGACATTTAGCAAAAAAAATCTGACTGATCTAAGACTAGTCACTATATTTTATATTAATTTTATGGGTTTTTTGTACTTTTATATTTTTTCAAGTGTAATTTCTTCATTTATGTATATATTTAATATTTAAATTTACTCTATGTAATTTTTGGTATGACTTCGAAGTCAAACATAAATAAAAAAAAATAATAATAAATAGTGTAACAATTAATTAAATAATTTCATCGCCATAAAAATTAATTGCTTTTGTGATATCTTGATAAAAGGTAGACAGGCATATGACTTTTGAGCACTACTTGGGTTTCTGGAAAAAAGTAATTTATGTAAAAATTTACTTATTAATTAATAAGTTGGGGAGTAGGGTAGGCTAGGTGTTAGCATGTCAGCCTGCTAGCCAAGTTCGACTCCGGCTCGAGTCATCCGGTTAAAACGTTACCCCCCCCCCCCCCCCAGGGGGGAAATAGAGACAAATTTAATAAAAAATAATTAGTATCGTAAATTGGCTTATGGCTAGAAAGGCCGAAACCCCCCTGCCCCCCCCCCCAAAAAAAAAACTAACAAGTTATCATAGAGTCCCAATTACTGTTTAAAAATTGAAAGATCTTAATTGAAAATAACTTTAGAGAAAATGGATCTTTTAGATGAAATTTTTATTTCCTGTTTCATCTGAGATCCTAATCAAATTTTATTCAACTATTGTTTAAATAAGGATCTTAGAAATAAATATGTTTATAGAGTACTTAGATGAATTAATTATTCTTCCAAAACTTAAAAAAAGAATTTCAGGCTAGGTCATTTCAATACTTTACTTATCTATATAAGTCAAAATGAAGAAAATTAATTTATTAAAAAATTTATGATTTAGATTAATTTATTTTTAAATTTTTGGGCAATATTCTTATGCTATTTGGCAGACATTGTAGGTTTATTTTCATTTTATACAATTTATAATAAATTTCTCGAAATTTATAACAATAAAGCATATGAAAAGGACTTATGAAACAAAGAGTAACATTTTTCATAAATTCAGTCGCGATGATTTATAACTTGTGTGTACGATATTTGCGATCAATTCATGGGAATTTAATTTGAATGAGACTTTATACTGAAATTAAAAATAAAGTCATTTTGATTTTAAGTCACTAGACCCTAAATAGGTATTAATGAAACTTTTGAAGAGAGTGATTCATTTGATCCTCTTGAAATAATTATGCAAGTGATCAAAGGCAAAATTAATGGAGTACTAATTAAATTTATAAATAAATAACTTTTATTTAGGGTATATAACCTTGAGAATATACATTATCTATTAAATTGATCTATCTGCCAATATTTCGAAAGCCAGTTAAATTGATTCAAAGCGGTGAATAAATAATGTATGAGATTGATTGTAAATAATCCATGTTGAGAAATCGTTAAATGAATCAATTTTTATATAGATATAATATAATTTATATATTTAACTCAGCTTGTCTGCTAAGTAAGAACAAAAATTTTCAATGTCCACGCGATAATGACCCTATGAAAAATATAATATTTATAATTTAAAAAATATATATATACCTACGTGTATTTAATATGAAAAATTGAATATCTTATGTCTTTCAAAAAGTGAATGAAAAATTTGAGAGGGCGAAAGCTTCTGATTAATCTACTAAAATCTTTGATACAATTGTCCTAAAAATATAAATTCTAATATAATAATTATATGTGTATATTTATTTGCATAAAGCAGAGGAGGAGGTTTGTTTATCGTTATGATTCAACAACTCTGCTCATCTCGGCAAAATAAAAACTTTTCAATTATATAGATAAACTGCCCGGATAGCAAGTTAGCGCTCGGGTTCGACTCCTGAGGGAGCGAAACCTTCTGACATATAATATATATATATATAATAATGTACTAAGATCGTGGATAAAATTGTCCTTAAAATATAATTCTCATATAATTATTTATATAAATATAAAAATTTCTACTGAAATTATCTGGAGAAGCCACGGCGTGAATGGGGGGGTGGGGCGGAGAGATTTGAAGAGCCCTATTTAAATCGAAAAAAACTGGTCTGAGAACTTATTTTTTAGTGTTAAATTGTAGTTTTATAACTGTAATACCTATAAAATAAGATACATATTTACGGATAAAATTATTATTTTGGCTTTGATGATATATAGTATATTTGGGTGCTAATAACCCTTGTCGTTGATGCGCACTAAAACACCAATATAATAATATAATAGTATATCGAATACGGCTCTCATCTATGGAGAGGAGCCTCTAAATATTTTCTTGCTGCCCTGAATGCAATTCAGAAATGAGCCGTGAGGCTAATTGACGATTCTACCCTCACCGACTCCCTCGACTCGCTAGCTCATCGAAGAAATGTCTCTGCCCTTTCCCTATTCTATAGATACTATCACGCGAGGTGCTCTGATGAGATAAATTCAATAGTTCCCCCAAAGCATGCTTTGCGCGTAGCACGCGTTTTGCCGTTTCTTAACACACTTTCGCGGTCAAATTAGAAAATTGCCGGACCACTTCATTCGCTAATACATATATCCCCATGACATCAAGGAACTGGAACTCTCTCCCAGCCTCCATCTTTCCCAGCACTTATAATCTTCAAACGTTCAAAACCCGAGTGCATAAACAGCTACGTCTACACCAAATCACTTAATCAACTTTCCCTTCACTTCGGTAATGCAAGGGTCTTTCGAGATCTATAGGAGCTGCATCTTTACTGGTGCTCCCCTTCTTGCATTCGATTGCATTAAAAAAAATATATACCTATATATATTTGGGGCCCGTAAAATGTTTCCTCTCGGGCCTGGATTTTCTGTCTACAGCCTTGCCTGGAAGAAGACACAAGGCAAATGATTATATTGCCACATTCTCTTTCCTTATATCGCACCATAAGAGGGGGGGGGGGAATGGAGGGAAAATTTTCAGAATTTCACAAAACTGTCTTCAAAATTCATAATTAGATATTAAATCTTATTTTCTATTTACTTATTTTGGATCAACCCCTTAGTCAAGGGAGCCAAAGGAACCCAGAACCCCAAATTTGATATAATATCTAAAAAACATAATATATATTAGATAATAAAATCAATAATCTGATACTACTTTCGCAGATTAATGGGTGCAGAGCATGAATTTCTCTTGACATTTTATTATCAGTAGCAATAAAATATTTTACTTAAATAAATAGGAATAAGTTGACCAAATGCGGGTCGAACGAGAGTTCATTATAAATTCCAAAATACTTGAGTTATCAACGTCGTTCATATTTGAAGAGGATCAAGGAATCTGTGGAAATTGGGTGAGTATTAATCCCATACTTCCACTTTTATTTCTGTATGATATTTTTTAACTTTGGTCATATTTTTATAATATAATTAATATATTACAAATTACAGAATAAAATTTGTCTCGTGAAAAGCCTTTTACAATCAATCAATCCTGAGATATAACTGAATATCACACTTTTTTGTAATCTTTATAATAACAATATATTTTCTTATCTTTTATCTTCTAGTATCTAGTACATAACCATCTGCTAATGATGAGAATGAGCTATACTGTTTAGTCCAAATACAGGAAAAAGAAAATAGAAAAATTATACTTTAGTTTTTAATATTTAATTATATTAATTGGAATTAGGGGCAGTCAAATACGATGCTTTTGAAACCGACTAATTAAAGGGCTCCATTCATTTGAGCTAATTGGCTTCATTTTGTTTTTAATGAATAATATTCTCTAACAGTTTTTAAACACCCATCCCTCGATTTACCCGGTACCTGTTTTACACGGTTTTTAAATATGACCCCCTATCCCCTGATTTATACGGTTTCAATTTGCAGGGTATGAATATGGCTGCATTTTGACTGCTTACGCTGTGGAGTCATGCACTTATTTTGAAAATTTCAATCGCAAAGTGTACATATGACCAGTGTGGCCAACTTAGGGTTTCCTCCCCAAATTTAACAGTAATGCATATTTTAATAGTATAAGTGAAGTTTGGACCACCCTGTATATTCATAATTTTATAATAAATTAAATTTTGACCACCCTATATATTCATATTTTTATAGTAAATGAAATTTTGTTTCTATAGTAAATGAAATTTTAACCTTCCTGTATATTCATATTTTTATAGTAAATGAAGTTTGGACCACCCTGTATATTCATATTTTTATAGTACCTAAATGAAATTTGGACCACTTCTATAATATAATGTTAATTATAATATGTATAATATTCAATTAATTAAATAAGCAGTTAGGAAAAGAGAAAGTATGTTTTAGGAAACTAGAAAGTACATGAGAAATGTCTTACCTTTGACCTTCCTGTATATTCATATTTTTATAGTAATTGAAGTTTGGACCACTCTGTATATTCATATTAATAGTAAATGAAGTTTGGACCACCCTGTATCTTCATATTTTTATGGTAAATTAAATTTTAACCACCCTATATATATTCATAATTTAATAGTAGCTAAATGAAATTTTGACCACCCTGTATATTCATATTTTTATAGTAAATGAAATTTTGACCTACCTGTATATTCATATTTTTTGGGTAATTGAAGTTTGGACCACCCTGTTTAATCATATTTTTACAGTGAATTAAATTTTACCACCCTGTATATTCATATTTTTATAGTAAATTAAATTTTACCACCCTGTATATTCATATTTTTTATAGTAAATGAAATTTTGTTTTATAGTAAATGAAATTTTAACCTTCCTGTATATTCATATTTTTATGGTAAATGAAGTTTGGACCACCCTGTATATTCAATTTTTATAGTACCTAAATGAAATTTGGACCACTTCTATAATATAATGTTAATTATAATATGTATAATATTCAATTAATTAAATAAGCAGTTAGGAAAAGAGAAAGTATGTTTTAGGAAACTAGAAAGTACATGAGAAATGTCTTACCTTTGGCTGGCTGGCTCACTGGCAAGAAGCTCTTCTCTTTCTGCCTGTCTAGAATAAACTGAGTCTTGAATGTAAGGAAAGAAACTCACCAGCTCTTTATCAATTTCTTTGAATTCCGATAAATAATTTTTCAAAGGAATTTTCGAATAAACATTTCTATTGATTTGCTTATTAACTAAATGAAATGTAATTTACACACAGGAGATGGACCAAAACAAGAGTATTGTAATCAGAATTTTTTGAGGGAGGGGGTGCCGTATTTTTTTTTTTTTTTTTTTTTTATTTTGAAAATAATCAATACTCTTGAAAACTCAACAAGGGAAAATCGTAGAAATTTCATTCTGGTGTCAAAATGTTTATATATATAAAAAGTAAAATCTGATAAGATTTTGGGTTTTCTAGTTCAAGAACTTTTGCTTCAAAAATGCAAAAAAAAAAAAATTTCCTCTTCTCTATGGGACACTTAGATATACGTGTGTTTCAAAAAGTTAATTTTTATTATTACCTATATTTATTTATTTATTTATTTATTAACGGGCAGTCACACCCTTTTTCACAAATCACAAGTACATGTATATAAATAGTAAAGTATGAGAAAAAAAATAATATAAAAATAAAGTATAAATGACAAAGACAATAGGAAAAGATAGATGATAACATAAACATATTATAATTATAAAACAAAGTCCAATGATAAAGGTATAAAAAAATATATAGATTATTAGTTAAATTAAAAAAAAACATAAATAGACTTAATACAAATTATATAAATTTGAATTATAAATTCAGAACAAGATTATAAATCTAATATAAGTAGATATAAATACAAAAAACAATAAATAAACTTAGTACAATTTTTATAAATTTTAATTATAAATTAATGTAAAGATTTAAGTATCTTTTTTTGAGTTTCTTTTTTTGAAAAAAAGATTGAATTTTTCAAAAATCAACCCAATTATATAATATTGAAAAATGAATTTATTTTTATTTAGGAAACAAATCAAAGATTTTAGTAGAAATATTTTTACATTGCATATCAGAAGGGTGTTTCGTCACCTTGGGAATCGAACCCAAGCGCTAACTAAGCTCGCCGGGCTGTTAGCCAAACCCTTAAGACAAATCTCTCTCCGATATGCAACATATATAAGAAATAAAGCTACAAATAAGGGCTACAAATTTCTTAAGGGTTTGGCTAACAGCCCGGCAAGCTTAGTTAGCGCTTGGGTTCGATTCCCAAGGGGACGAAACCCTCTGATATGCAATGTAAAAATATTTCTACTAAAATCTTTGATTTGTTTCCTAAATAAAAATAAATTCACATTTCAATATTATATAATTGGGTTGATTTTTGAAAAATTCAATCTTTTTTTCAAAAAAAAAACTCAAAAAAGATGCTTAAATCTTTACATTAATCATTTAAAATATAGGAACCGACACTGAAAACTTTTTTCAGTTTAGCCTGATTTTTTACTATTCCATTCGAGTTGAAAGGAGTGAAAAATTTGTAGCTTTATTTCTTATATATGTTGCATATCGGAGAGAGATTTGTCTTAAGGGTTTGGCTAACAGCCTGGCAAGCTTAGTTAGCGCTTGGGTTCGATTCCCAAGGGGACGAAACCCTCTGATATGCAATGTAAAAATATTTCTACTAAAATCTTTGATTTGTTTCCTAAATAAAAATAAATTCACTTTTAAATTATAAATTCAGAACACAACATAAATCTAATATAATTAAATATAAATATAAAAACAAAGTAAACTTAAAATAAATTATATAAATTTAAATCATAATATCAGAACATAAATATAAATTTAAATCATTTAGATCAACCATGGCAAAAACACAATTAACGCCAATTAATTAAGATTTGATTTAGCCACACTATAATATGCTAGAGAGCTTGGATCTAAAAGAATATCACTGAAGAAGTCAACCTGGCAACTAACTTTGGTTCCAAGTCGATGAAGTCTGTTAATTGGTGAGTTATACATATAATTTGTAATAGAGGTTGGGGTGTAAAATAATGGACAGAAACGGGTTGATTTGCTAGGTATATGGAAATTGATCAATTCTAATAGTTCGTTACAACTAGTCATGTTGTTTATAATCTTATAAAGAAATATTACATCAAATTTTGAGTGTCTTAATTCCAAAGAAGATAAGTTTAATTGAATGGAAAGATCATTTATTGGAGCGTCGCGATATGTATAGCCCAGTCTACAGCCTAACAGTCTTAGAAATTTATTTTGAATTTTTTCGAGTTGTCCTATGTAACTATTGTAGTAAGGTGACCAGATGACGGTAGCATATTCTAATATTGGGTGGACTAGGGATGTATAAAGTAAGGTAGTAGTTGTTATATTAAAATCCTTAGAATGTCTTAATATAAAAAACAGTAATCTATTAGCTCTATTAGGAATGTTATCAATATTATACCGAAAGGTCAGATTTGTCGAAATAAATGCCCAGATCCTTGACAATAGTACATCGATTAATCGCAACACCATCTATCGAGTATGCATAAGTTATATCGTTTCTGGTTCTAATTGAAGGAGATAACATTACATTTTCCAATGTTCAAAGTCATAGAGTTGATATTACACCACTTTTGAACTTCATTTAGTTTCTCTTGCTTATATAAATATTTTATTAAATATATTATATTTTTTCATAAGGAACCACTCTCTATTTGTAAATTTTGGAACTACATATTTATCTGATAATAAAAATAATATAATATTAAAATAAATACATAGAAAAAAAGAAATATTTTGAAGGAGCTTAGAGAAGGAACATTAATAAAAGTTGCTTGGAGATTAGTTTTCGGAGGGGAAAATGATTGGAAGCTAGATGACTTGCAGGTAAAGCTTTGAGAGGATCACAAATATATCTCTTGCGCAATGTTTACAAATGGCCTGTCCCAGTAACTTTGTCTAGAATCTATTTCTTAGACCTTGTCATTAATCTGGCTCTAGAGATACAAGATGAGTTTCAAGTATCGACATCAATTATTATTCTCCTCATTTGAATGAATTAAAGCTCGATTTGTAAATATATTCGAAATATAGTGTTCAATTCAAATGCGAATTCAATGTTGCTTAATCGATAGTCAAAACAACCAATAGATAATTAACATATTAAATAAATAAATAGCAACTTAATTAACCAATAAAAAAAAATTACAAGAAATGTTTAACAATTTGAAATACTGGACCTCGAGGCCTGAGCAATGTCTTTTTTTAAAAAAAACTTTTACGTATTTTTCTTGAGTCTTTATTTTAGTAAATAAGGGAAAAAAATTGAGAAAAACCCTTAATACATTTTTTTATATAAAAAATAAAACAAAATAAATGATGATGCATTTTGACTTAAATCGCAAATTGTACATATGACCAGTGAAGCCAACTTAGGAGTTTCCCCCCAAATTTAGGAGTAATTAATATTTTTATAGTAAATGAAGTTAGGACCACCCTGTATATTCATATTTTTATAGTAAATGAATTTTGACCACTCTGTATATTCCTATTTTTATAGTAAATGAAATTTTGACCACTCTATATATTCATATCCAATAAAAAATCAATAAAAAAGTACAAGAAATGTTTAACAATTTCAAATTCTAGAACTCGAGGCCCGACCATCCAATGTCCTTTTTTTAAAAAAAATTTTACGTGTTTTTCTTGAGTCTTTATTTTAGTAAATAAGGGAAAAATATTGAAAAAAACCCCGCAAACTTTTTTTATATAAAAAATAAAACAAAATAAATGATGATGAAATAAAGTATCATATCCAGTATAATTAATTAATTAGGGGGTTAAGTCTTGTCCTGTTATTATTTTCAAATTTTTTAACATTATTTTCTACCCAGCTAATGCTCTTATGAAAAAGCATAGCAGCGCATATACGAAGATCCCGGGTTCGAACACCGGCTAATCCTTTTGTCTATAAGAAAAATAATCTTTTTTCTTCGTTCCATAAATTTAATTTAGATTATTTTCTAGGTTTTCAATAAGAGAGGTCATATTTAATCCAATCTTTATAATGTGGCTGTTAATTTCGGGTGGAAGAATCGAACCCCGGCTGATCCTTTTGATAAAAGAAAAATAATCTTTTCTTAGTTCCCTAAATTTAATTTAGATTATTTTCTAGGTTTTCAATAAGAGAGGTCATATTTAATCCAATCTGTATAATGTGGTTGTTAATTTCGGGTGGAAGTCACACAGCGATTAGGCAAACAAAAATCTTTATTCAATCAATGATATATTCTCCATCGTTTTCTATAATCTTTTTCCAACGTTCTGGCAGCAGCTTACTAAAATGAAGACTCCAACGTTCTGGCAGCAGAGGGATGCCTAAATCATAAAAACAGCGCGGTTTAGATTCGAAGAACGAAGACACGCCGTTTTTTAAGGCCTCCAAAGAGTCAAAGTTTTTTCCATTTAAATAATTTTGCATTGACCGGAACAAGTGATAGTCAGATGGTGCGATATCAGGAGAATACGGTGGGTGCGTTAGGACATCCCATTTCAGGCTCTTCAGCTTGCACAGCGTCTTTTTCGAAACGTGTGGTCTGGCGTTTTCCTGATGAAAGATGACTCCCTTGCGATTTGACGAAAAATCGGACGTTTCTCTTTGATTTCTCGATTCAAATTGGTTAATTGGCGACAGTACTTATCCGAATCAATCGTTTCGCCCGCAGGGAGAAGCTCAAAATAGATTATGCCCTTGCAATCCCACGAAACTGAGAGGATCACCTTCATCGTCTTCAAGGTTAAATTCTCCGCGCCGAAATTTAGCAAACCATTTTTCCACAGTTCATTTAGCTGGTGCTTGATCCTGATAAACATCTTGAATGTTTTTCACGGCTGCGGCAACGTTTATTCCCTTCCGAAACTCGTAAAGCAGAACATGCCGTAAATGCACTTTATCGATATTCATTTTTAAAGTGATATTTATCGAAGTAGTTTGTATGAAAACAAATGATTTTTTTTTTTAATGAAAGCTGAAGACTTCACCTTTCCAAGGATATATAATATGTAGGAGTAGGCATTAATGACAACACGTTACGACGCTCATAACTCCATGTGTTGAAACTCTGCACGAACTTTTGCACGCAACTATTAGATAGGAAATAATTATATGTATATTCCATAAAAATAACATATTAAAAATAAAAAAGATATCACTTGTTTCATGTAATATTTATTTATAGAATGGTAAATTTTTTTTAGGGTTTTTTAACTAAAATACATTTATAAAACAATGGTCATCATTCAAATTTCTTGGCTATATGAGCAGAATTCTTTTAAGCCGATAATTTTTGCGATTGTCCTTTTTCGATGTTTATTGTTTTGGATAAAACAGTTCGCACTTCTAAATTGTCTAAATTTTAATATTCAGAAATTTGAATAGGTGAAGAAGATAATAATTTTAAGTAAATAATCGATAATCGTTTTCTTTTTCTTACGTAGATCGGATGGCTTTTATTCTCTTATTAAACAATGTCGAAAATACTATTTTCAAAGCTCAAATTCAAATCTTGTCTGAAATTTAATATTATTTTATTATTAAATTAATTCAAAGAACAATAAAAATGTTTCATTCATTTTTACTTTATCCAATGCGAAGCATGGGGAAAGTATTGTAATCGGTCTCGCGGCAAGCGCGACTTCAAAGAGTCTTCAGGTAAAGACTACGGAACCCATGAACTCAATTAAAATCACAAATTGTAGTATTCAATTTGGTTGAATTTTAGCACATGACGGTTTTGGCAAAAATTGCATGGGGTATCGTCGAGAGGCCAAAAAGTGCCATTTTTACTTTATCCAATGCAAAGCATGGGTAAAGTATTGTAATCGCTTCTCGGGGCAAGCGTGGCTTCAAAGGGTCCTCAGGTAAAGACTACGGAACCCATGGATTCAATTAAAGTCACAAATTGTAGTATTCATATTAGGTTGAATTTTAGCACGTGACGGTTTTGCCAAAAATTACATGGGGTCTCGTCGAGAGGCCAAAAAGTGCGATTTTTTCATTTAGTGCGTGCGTATGGATGGATGTATGGATGGATGTATGTATGTATGGATGGATGTATGGTTATCGCTTTTTTGGCCCACGATTTTTTCCACACCGTTGCACCGATTGAAATGAAATTGAAAACCTACCATTAGTTTAACAAAATGAAGCGCTGATTAGTTTTTGATACATATCGGCCCACAAACATTAGTACTTTATTTCAGTACTTTTTTAGTTTTTCTAAATATCTTGAAAATGACTTAACCAATTTTGATGAAATTTAATATCCTAATTAAGTACCTTGGGGACCACAAAAAAGGTTAAATAAAGTTTTTAGTAAAATTATATTTTAAAGTACTTTACTCTAGAGTAAGATAGTACTTTTAAATATTAAATTCTTTAAAATTTATTCATTTGATCAGTTTTAATATAGCTCATTTAACCTAACTTAAGTAAGAATGGATAGGCTTCTCTCTGTGAAATGCTAAAAATTTGGGAGGAATTTTTATGAGTATCCATAGCAACTGCGTTGTTTTCTTATCCGTTACCTTTGCTGAAGACGTAGAGAAATCGATTTTAAACCAAAAATAGCGATTGATTCTCATCTAGTACTTGAGGAATAATCATTCTATATTGGATTTTTGACGTTTCGGTTTTATTAGTAACCATTGCTGAAGACATAGAGAAATCGATTTTAAACCAAAAATAGCGATTGATTCTCATCTAGTTCTTGAGGAATAATCATTCTATATTGGATTTTTGACGTTTCGGTTTTTATTAGTAACCATTGCTGAAGACATAGAGAAATCGACTTTTAAACCAAAAATAGCGATTGATTCTCATCTAGTACTTGAGGAATAATCATTCTATATTGGATTTTTGACGTTTCGGTTTTTATTAGTAACCATTGCTGAAGACATAGAGAAATCGATTTTAAACCAAAAATAGCGATTGATTCTCATCTAGTTCTTGAGGAATAATCATTCTATATTGGATTTTTGACGTTTCGGTTTTTATTAGTAACCATTGCTGAAGACATAGAGAAATCGACTTTAAACCAAAAATAGCGATTGATTCTCATCTAGTACTTGAGGAATAATCATTCTATATTGGATTTTTGACGTTTCGGTTTTTATTAGTAACCATTGCTGAAGACATAGAGAAATCGACTTTAAACCAAAAATAGCGATTGATTCTCATCTAGATATCTTGAGGAATAATCATTCTATATTGGATTTTTGACGTTTCGGTTTTTATTAGTAACCATTCCTGAAGACATAGAGAAATCAACTTTAAACCAAAAATAGCGATTGATTCTCATCTAGTACTTGAGGAATAATCATTCTATATTGGATTTTTGACGTTTCGGTTTTTATTGGTAACCATTGCTGAAGACATAGAGGAATCGACTTAAAATCAAAAATAGCGATTGATTCTCATCTAATACTTGAGGAATAATCAATTCTACATTAGGTTTTTGACGTTTCGATTATTATTGGTAACCATTGCTGAAGACATGGAGGAATCGACTTAAAATCAAAAATAACGATCGATTCTTATCTAATACTTGAGGAATAACCTTATTCTATATTCGGATTTTTGACGTTTCGGCTATTATTAGTAACCATCTACTGAAGACATAGAAGAATCGACTTTAAAATCAAAAATAGCTGATTGATTCTCATCACAACTCAAGCTTGAGGAGTTAACCATTCAATCTTGGATTTTTGACGTCTTCTGCATTTTCAGTATGGTTACCATTGACTAGTCAAGACATCGAGAATCGACTTACAATCAAAAATAGCGATTGACTCTCATAAGAATCGATCGTTATTTTTGATTTTTAAGTCGTTTCCTCCATGTCTTCAGCAATGGTTACCAATAATAATCGAAACGTCAAAAACCTAATGTAGAATTGTTATTCCTCAAGTATTAGATGAGAATCGATGGCTATTTTTGATTTTAAGTCGATTCCTCTATGTCTTCAGCAATGGTTACCAATAAAACCGAAACGTCAAAAATCCAATGTAGAATGGTTATTCCTCGACTCTTAAATGAGAATTATTTTTGAATAAATTTCAATATGAACTACAAATTGCAAGTGATATCTGATTAATAATAAAGGAACAAACATATTAATATTTCAAATGAATTTGGATAAAGTTTAGCAACGATCCGTTGCAGTTTATTTCATTTAGTGCGTGCGGATGGATGGATGTATGTATGTATGTATGGATGGATGGATGGATGTTATCGTTTTTTTGGACCACGATTTTTTCCTCACCGTTGCACCGATTGAAATGTAATTGAAAAGCTACCATTAGTTTAAGAAAATGAAGCGCTGATTAGTTTTTGAAACATATTGGCCCACAAACATTAGTACTTTATTTCGGTACTTTTTTAGTTTTTTCTAAATATCTTGAAAATGACTTAACCAATTTTGATGAAATTTAATATCCTAATTAAATACCTTGGGGACCACAAAAAAGGTTTAATAAAGTTTTTAGTAAAATTATATTTTAAAGTACTTTACTCTAGAGTAAGATAGTACTTTTTTAAATTCTTTAAAATTTATTCATTTGATTGTTTTATATACCTCATTTAACCTAACTTAAGTAAGAGTGGATAGGCTTCTCTCTGTGAAATGCTAAAAATTTGTGAGGAAATTTTATAAGTAACCATAGCAACAGCGTTGTTTTCTTATCCGTTACCTTTGCTGAAGACATAGGGGAATCGACTTAAAATCAAAAATAGCGATTGATTCTCATCTAGTACCGAAGGAATAACCATTCTATATTGGATTTTTGAGGTTTCGGTTTTTATTGGTAACCATTTATGAAGACATAGAGGAATTGGCTTAAAATCAAAAATAGCGATTGATTCCGATCTAATACTTGAGGAATTACATTTCTACATTGGATTTTGACATTTCGGTTTTTATTGGTAACCATTTCTGAAGAAATGGAGGAATCGAAATAATTGAAAAGTTTTTGTTTTGCCTAGTGTAGCAGAGAAACAAAGAGGTTGTCCTCTGCTTGATGCAAATAAACTTATACACACATATATATCGAGATGATATATCTGTATATATATTATTTATTTGTTTGAGACTATAGTTTTGAAGAACTTGGTCTTCATCATCAGTCTTTCTTCAATTATAAATGTTTTTCATGGAGTCAATATCATATGGATATTGAAAACTTGGTGATCCTTCGTCACTGCTGGAGGGCTAGGAACTGATAAATAATTTTATTAGTTCCTAGCCCTCCTTCATGACAAAGAACACCAAGTTTTCAATATCCATATGATATTGACTCCATGAAAGACATGATGGGCAAGGCTCTTCGAAGCTATAGTCTCAAACAAATAAATATATATATGCAGATTATATCATCTCGATATATGTGTGTATATTTATCTGCATCGGACAATCTCTTTGTTTCTCTTTGTGAATAAATTAAAATCAAAATAGCGATCGATTCTCATCTAATACTTGAAGAATAACAATTCTACATTAGGTTTTTGACGTTTCGATTATTATTGTTAGCCATTGCTGAAGACATGAAGGAATCGGCTTAAATAAAAAAAGCGATCGATTCTTATCTATTACTAGAAATAATCTTATTGGATTACATTTTTGATGTTTTGACTATTAATGGCAACCTCTACTGAAAACGTGGAAGTATCGACTTAAATTCAAAACGACTAAATTCTTTATGATAAACAACAAAATCTTTCCAAAAGAAACTGTTAAGTCCTCGAATCAAGGAAGTAAAGTAACTATACTATTATTTAACTCAAACCACCTGGCCTTTAAGGAGACACTCTATCTTTAGAAGTACCGGTTCAAAAATGCTAAAGAAAAATTTTTATTGAGATTTTAACGCAAAGTTCATAATATAGGCGTAAATAAACAATCTATATTTAAGTTTATTTATAATTTGAAAGTTCTATTGGGAAAATAAGGACAAGTTTTTTATGTGTGACTTTTTTATTTATCCACCAACGTTTCGTCGACTTTGCCGACTTCTTCAGGGCTTCTATAATTATAAGAACATTCTTGATATTAATTTACAAAAGTACAGTCAGAATCCAAAAACATACATGTATCAATAGTTTACCTACCAAATAGTCATGTCACACATTCGTTTAAATTTTCTTATTACCTTCGTTACCATTGAAGGCCATCAGAATACAATTTTCAAAAGATATTTGGCACATTAACAAAAAACACAATTTTTTTCTCTTTTTAATAACAACCTTATCAATACAGAAGAGTAATCACTTCTTACAAAAAATAGAATAGAATATTTTTACTTTTTATCCCTATATACAAAAATCTCAACCTCGAATAAATTAAACTTATATATTAATAAAATACATGTCAACGACACCAGTCAAGTTATTATTAGATGAAAAAAATATCCATTAGAAATCTATTTTTATCTTCAACATCTAATTACATTTATTTTTGAAATTTTTTTTATATTATTATTTATTTTTTAACTTTTTATTTTTATCTTTATACCTGTCTAGCAAAAAACTATATATGCCACTTAAATTCTGGGTGTCTGTTCTAAAATTCACTGTATCATTTAACGAAATGTGAATCATTTCACTTATTGTTCTTTTAAAATACACTGGTTCAAAATCTAATATTAATGTGTCATCAAACTTGAATTGATGATTTAGATCAAAATGATGGGTAGCTAGGGCGGTTTTGTCATTTTTTAAAATATTAGACACTCTACAATCATATATATGTTGTGTTAATCTTTTTTTTAAATATTGCGATGTCTGTCCTATATATGCTTTTCCACATGAACAGGGTATCTTATATACAACGCCTGACTTTTTTTCTTTCTCTGTTCCATCTTTTAATCTACTATATAATGAACCCACAGTTAAAATGTTATAAAAAGCTAATTTCGAATTTGTTTTCTCCAAACATCTATCAACTTTATGTGAGATTTCTGGGATAAAAGGAAATTTAAAGAAATTTTTCTCTCCGTTATTCAAAATTGTATTTTGCCTTTGGCTGTTAATACTACCATTCTCCATTCTACCCCTATTATTCACCAAAAACACATCAAACGCCCTCCTTATGAAAAACTCAGGGTAATTATTTTTCTTTAATATGCACCTGATTCTCTCCAAATTGTCCTTATGAAAAATCTCTCCACTGAGATAAATAGCACGATGCAATAACCCCCTTATCATTCCTAATTTCTGTGAACTGGGATGGTTGGATTTAAAATTTAAAACTCGTCCAGCACTCGTTGGTTTTATATACCAATCTGTTATTAGTTTTTCTTCCATTTTTATAACTTTTACATCCAAGAATGGCAAAGCACCCTCCCTTTCAATCTCCATTGTAAATTGAATTTTCATATTTATACTATTAAAAACTTTCATAACCTCTTTTTCAGTATCTCTAGGTATCAATAGCAATAAATCGTCCACATAAAGAACTATCAACGGCAACTCAAATTCAAGAAATTCTATTGCCTTTTTTATTACATAATTCATGACTAAATTTGCTATAGTTGGGCTTGCTGGGTTACCCATACTAGTTCCATTTATCTGGAAATAAATTCTATTCTGAAATGTGAAGTAGCTTGACTCAAAACAGTAACTTATTATTTCGATGAGTGATATTTTGGATATATTCATTAATTCAGACATTTGATCCCATTCTTCATTAATAATCCTAATCACCAGATCTTTTGGGATGTTAGTAAATAAGGATATCACATCCAATGAAACAAGCACGTGATTATTTGGGACAACTATGTCATCTAATAATTTTTTAAGTTCAAATGAATTTTTCACATTCCACCTGTATGTCTCCACTACTGGGTACAACGTTCGATGTAAAAAACTAGCTAGTTTATAACTTGGTGATCCTATGCAACTCACCACTGGTCTAAGTGTGCATCCCGGTTTATGGACTTTCCGCAAGCCGTAGATCTTTGGGATAACTGCATTATGCGTTTTCATATTTTTCACAGCACTTTTTTCAATAATTTCTGATTGGGACAAACTATCTATGATCTTATTTGCCTGTGTTTGAAACTTAAGTGTAGGATCTCTGTTTGAATATTTATATATTGATTCATCATTTATCATTTCCATCATCTTTGCAGTATATTCTTCTCTATACATTACAACTGTAGCGCCACCCTTATCTGCTCTTGATACAATCAGATCATCATTATCCCTCAAATAACCACGTGTTATACTTAAATTCTTCCTTATCTCACTATGTGTCTTCTTATCATTTTGATTGTAATATTTAGTAATTATGTGAACAATATTAGCTCTTAATTTATTTTTGTTATCGTCACAAATCCTTTGAGTTTCTCCCTCCATCACAGTATTAGAAATGCAAAACTCAATGTCTTTTACCACTCTCGGTATTGGCGTTTCACTTGGATTCAGCGGCACTCCGAACTTTGGACCAAGATATAATACATTTTTTACTTCATCTGGTAGTTGTTTTTCAGTAAAGTTGAACAAAAAATTCTCCTGATGAGAGCTAGGCTCGAACTGCATGCTTGATGTAATTAACTTTTTAACCTTTTTAATATTTCCGTTCTTTATCTTATTAAATTCACCATTATATCTAACACTCACAAAATGTAGCCAATTTCGAACTGTTTCCGATGGTGCAACTTCAAATAGTTTTTGGTATAGACTCTGATACTCTGTATCCAAGCTCTTTATTGTCCAAATCGTTATTTTAATTTCTAATTTAATTACCGAACGTTGAAAATTTGTTAGGATTCCATCTGCCTGCCTCCTGAAAGGATGACTGCCCAGTTGCAGAGAAAAAATGTTTTTCAAATTATGAGTTATGTGTGCCGGAACCACTTCATGTCTCTTGCATTGTATCAAGAACGATCTTCGATTTTTAGCAGCTGCCAGTTTATTAGGTTTATTGTTAATTACTATGGCATATCTAACGGCGCGAGTCTTGAAAAAGTTTTCACTTTGTTTTCTTAATTAATAAATGTGATGGTGTGCGATTCTTTCATTAGAGATCCGATTGAGGAAAATGAATAAAAAGGGCGTGTATAGAATTATCTAACTTCTTCATTTATAGCGAAGAAAAATTCAAGGATGCCAGATACAAGTCATGACCTGTTCAGATTATTAAAGATTCAATTTTTCATTTCTATTATTCTAGGAATGACGTTTTGCCCTTAGATCAAAATTATACTCGTTATAGAGAGAGCAAATATTTAATTCGACTTCAATAAAATTCAGACAATAATGTGAAAAAAAGCTTTTACTTTTTCTTCATTTTTATCATACAATAGAATTAAATTATAAAAAGATATCAATTATGCTGTTCTTTACTTCATGTAAATATATATATAATTGTGTTTTTAGGACAAAACGAATTTATATAAATCCAATCTCCAATTGGATATTTGAAGCCATGATGAAATATCAGATCAAATATGATATGATTATATAAAGAATACTTACTTTAATTTTTTACATAATAGTACATCTTTAGATTCAGAATAGGTAAGACAATGTTAGGGGTTGATTCTGGAGCATCAGTTAATTGAATCCATCTCTATACAGTCTTAAAGAATTTCTCACAGTTTCCTAAGTGAGAGTCACAAGTGAACTGATTCAATGTCATATTCATACTCTTGTCTGGAAAAGAGTCGAACGACAAATGATTCTCTTGTCATGTTCATCACCATATAAGGAAGAAAATCTGTGGAGGGAGAAATTTTAAATATTTTAAAAATTGTGGATTCTTAGATATTAAACCATATTTTCTCTTCAACCATTTTACTTACCATATTTTGCATCAAGGGCCTTAGTCAAGAGGGACCCAGCACCCTCCATATAATTCGATTTAATATCTAAAAATCGTTGAAAAAAGCTTTAAACGCATATAATGAAATCTTATTATAATTAATTAACTAATAGAAATTTCGAGGATTAGTGTTCAAAAACTTTTTTATAAGCTGAAATCAAATTTGATTCTCGGCATTTAAGTTCTTTCTAATCATTTTGCCAGAATATATGAACTAGAAATTTTAGATTTGAAAAAATAAACACCATCTTATTTAAAAAAATTGAAAAACTATTTCACTGTTAATTAAATTATTTTGATTTATAATTTTTGATATCACAAATATTTTGGAAGGTGTCAATTATCGGTATGCGGTCCGACGTGAACGTATTTATCTTTTTTAATGAAAAACTGATAATAAAATGATTTCTTAATCTATCCTTGTGAGCCTTTATAATTTGAATCCCAGGGCAAATAATTAAAATTCCATGGGTTCTGTTACAACAAAAGTATTTCTAGAAAATCATAGATCAAAGATGGGTTCGTCATCTATTAAATCCGATGGAGTGGAATATTTTTAATTATATGTCAGAGGGGTTGTTTTTCACCCCTCGGGAATCGAACCCGAGTGCTAGATAACAGCAATATTCCACTCCAATCGGATTTAATAGATGATCACCATCTTTGATCTATGATTTTCTAGTAGATATTGATTCTATTACCATCGGCAAATTAATATCTTTATATTAAAAGTATTTCTAATTACTTTTTTTTGTTTGTGTTTATCATACAACTTTTACATTTTCAGGTGTGCCTCAAATGATTCCAGATATTTTTAGTGTGCAGTTAATCAAAAAAGGTTGAGAAACACTGGTCTATTTTATTGTATATTTATTACTTATTAACTTTTTTTATCTGTATAAAACAAATTTTGTTTCTATTATTACAAATGTATTTTGTTAATATCTAAATCTACTATATATGGTATTTAGCTAATTTTATGATTCACCATACCCCATACACTTTTAAGTTGTAGAAATATAATTAAATTTTAAAATTAATCTCGAATAAGCAAAAAAATCGTCACTAGAATACTCCTTTTAAAATGATAACGCCTGGCGTGTATGCAACCATATCGCTTCTAAATCGTGTCCTATTTATACCCTACAGATGACAGGCGTCCTACCTATATGTTCTAATCAAAGTTTCATAGCGAAACTGTCATTTAGATATTCTTATGTACTGAATGAATGAAGTCCCTGTGGCTTATTGCTTAAGGTAATCAACTGCCAAGCCATGTACCACAGGTTTGAATACAACAGGATATTATTTCATCCCCGATTTTAAATTTCTAGAGAGTTTAATCTGAATCAGAACCAAAATTTATATAATCTAAGCGGTTTTTCACGATGAACTAATGAAGGTGATAAGTAAAGACCGATTTTTATGAAAGGAATTTTTTTCTTGGTAACTCCTATTTCAAATATATTAACGAACATAATGTATTATAGCTTAAGTTTTATGTTGCATATTTTTGCATAATTAGCCATTTTTCTCAAAAATTATTTTTAAAAATTAAAATAATATAGAGAATTTTTTTTTTAAATTTCATAAATTTTTGCCGGTAAAACTACATAAAGAAGAAAAAAAAATTCAAAGAAAAAGAAAAAACTAGGGAAGTAATAAAACTAATATCAAGAGTGTAAATATTTCTGGCAAATAAAATTTTAACAGAGGAAACGCTATAGCTCAAATTACGGAAATCACTAATCCTGTAATATTGTTAAAATTTTAGTATGCAACTGTAACATCGTTAGAAATAGAAAAGTCTTTCTACTAATAAGCACTAAGTAGTCGTCAGCCGTTTTAATTTAATGGTTTCAATTTGGATAAGAAATTGGATTTTGGGCTCTTTAACTTTAGAATTTCTGGTTCGAAAATCATACACGTTTTTTTAAATGATTTTAAATAATTTTTAATTTTCCCATTAATATATTAAAGAATAATTAACACATTAACGAGAATTGTTTTGATCACGCCTTTTGAACAAGATGTATATATATCACGAGACTACTGCTGGTTGAAGCTATTGGGGTCTGCTGAGTCTTAGAGTCTGGACCAATAGAGAATTAAAAAAAATGATACATTTAGCTATAATCTAACGTCATTTTGCGCTTAGCCCGGATGACACTTGGATGGATCACGCGATATATACATCTTGTTCAAAAAGCTTGATCAAAACAATTCTCGTTAATGTGTTAATTATTCTTTAATATATTAATTAGAAAATTATAAATTTATTTAATTTCATTATTTCAAGTTAGAAATATATAAGTTCAGATATTATTTTCGTTTAATATTTGACAAAAATCACCTGCATTCGATTCACGATTGAATCTAATATAGGAAACATACGATTTAATGATTTCATTAAGATTTTAAGTCAAAGTCCATGCATAAATAAACCATTCTTTCAATTTCAACTATATTAATCATTTTATTAATTTTAAAACCCTCTAATAGCATATTACATATAATTTATATATTTAAATTATTTAATAAATTGAATTTACGGAAAAAAAGAGGTTTTTTTTATTTAATTAGTTTTTTCCTCTTATTAAAATAAGGACTAAAAGATGATCAAGGACATTCGATGGTGGAGAAGTAATCTCCGGAGTCGAAGCTCAAAAACAATGTATGCATAAATTCATGTAAAATAAATGGTTTAATAAAATTTATTTATAAAAATTGAATGTACCTTAAAATAATTAAATTAAAATATTTTATAAACGTTTGTTATGATAAATTTCATCTGTTATTTATTTCTTGAAAAAGTTTTTATTTTTTCTTCCAATTTATATGATTAAATTTTACATCTATATGATAAAGTGAAAGTAAATGGAGATACTAGTAAAGGCAAAAGAAAAATCTGCAGAAATTTGATTTTTATTTCTTTACAATTACACTATTTTCTTATTAGTATATATAGTAGTCTACTACTATTACTACTACATATGATAAAGCCAAGTAAAATGTAACTTAGGGGACTTGGCAAGATTTTTGCTTAAAATGCCATTAAATTTGATCGAATGAGTTGAGGGAAGATGGAATTAAATTAGATAAGATTAATCGTAACGTGTTCGCCAATAGAGAATGGCGATCCATTCAAGTGCTACATTGAATTGAAATCTTTCCTTGAATAATTTATGAGGAACATTCCTTTAAATGTATCTATCAATTGGATTTAGTTAGCGTAGCGTTAGGCAAGCGCTAAATAGAAGTCCTGGCAGTGGTTGTGTTCTGCCATCAATGGCGACAGATTGGCTCCAATGCCACTACACGCATACACCCCTACATGCCTTTCCAGCCCCAATCCCTACAACCCTACAACTACAGATGGCTCCATTGAACCGGGGCTTTTTCCCATTTACATTCATATACACAAATCTAGATTCAAAAATATCATTTTCGTTATGCTTTACTATCCAATACATTATGAGTTAAAATCTCTCTATTAGTAAAATAAATTCATTTTCAAAAAATAATAAAATAATTGAATGTAATGGCAGCCCAGGGGTAGTGAGGGAAGAAAAAATTGACACATATCAAATAAGGTGTAATTTATTGGAATCCTTCTCCTTTCCTTTCAAACAGACGTTTCGGAGGATTCTTCCCTCCTTCTTCAGGGGTTCAAAGGGTCAATAACAAATAAAATGTTTCCTTCTTCTCTCCACATCAGTGTTCAAAACTTTCTTCTTCTTTAGCAAATGCATAAAAAACAATTTTTTTCCTCCTTCTCTTAATTAGATTAATTAAGAGAAGGAGGAAAAAAAGAAAAAAAATTGTTTTTCTATGCCTTTGCTAAAGAAGAAGAAAGTTTTGATGCTGTGGAGAGAAGAAGGAAACATTTTATTTGTTTCATTCATTGACCCTTTGAAACCCTTAAGAAGGAGGGAAGAATCCTCCGAAACTTCGGTTTAAAAGGAAAGGAGGAAGGATTCAAATAAATTACACCTTATTTGATATCTGTTAATTTTTTTCTTCACTACCCCTGAGCTGCCTTCCATTACATTCAATTAAAAGTTATACCAGTCCGTCTCTCTCCAGAGAAAATTTCGTTGCAAAATAATAAAATAATTTTTCTAATATGTATAAATAACATAAGAAATTATTGATTATATTATTTAACTTTCGCGGTTCAAATTGGTTTAAGAAAAAAATTAAAACTAACGTTTAAAAGTTAATTTGTCTAAAAACATAGGTAACTATACTTTAAATAGAAAAGGCCGCGAAAAGGATAAATGGCATTCAATCTAAAGTGCTTATCTGGCGGGATCATCGGTAGGCTAGTTGGTAAGCAGCTTTTCGCGTAAAGGAGAGAGACACGGGTTCGAATCCCGTCGGATGCTCAATTTATTTTTCCTTTTCAAAAAATAATAAAATAATTTTCTAATATGTATAGTAGTTAACATATATTTAGCTAACATAATAGTATATTATAGTAGTTATAGTTTAGTAGTTAACATAGGAAATTATTGATTGTATTATTTAACTTTCGCGGCTCATATTGCTTTAATTAATTATAAATTTGAGATAAATGTTAGAACTTTTTCAAGACTCGGTAATCATACTACAAATTTTATTAAAAATAACGAGAGATTATCGTCTACTGAATCCAAGTAATTACAGATGATTTGTATTATATATACAGATCTTTGCTTTTCATGGAGTCATAAGTTCAAAAAATTTTTATTACTTTACCATACAGGGTATGGTCAAGTATTATAATCGTGCATGAAAAAAGTGGTTTTTTTCTTTCTTTTTTTTGAAATATCTCAAAAACTGCTGAAACTATTTTGATTAAAAAAATTGAGCTAAACCATGGCATTTCGCTCTACAAAAAAGCTCTAATTAGTGAACATCGAAAAAATTAATTTTTTTTAATAATAATTGTTTTGTCAAAATGTCTGTCTGGTTTTCTGTTATAGTTAGTCTGTGCGTTACCAAATTTTTGTGGACGAGCTAGCTCAAAAACTAGTGTGAATATCAAAACCAAATTTCACAGTTAGCTTTGGTCCATTGAGATTAAGAGCTGATTAGATTTTGGTGCATATCGACCCAAAAATAAGGGGGGTGGAAGGGGGCTTAAAAATTAAAAATCTAGGCTATTTGATCAAATTCAACCAAATTTATAGCCAATTTATACATAATTAGTGAGAACCCTGAAGTCTAAAAATGCAAAAACTAACCGCCCAAAATTGGTGGGAGGAGGGTGGTGTAAGGTCAAAAAATGAAAATATAGGCTCTTGTACCAAACTCAACCAAATTTTGTATACATAATCAGTGCGGCTCCAGAAATCTAAAAATGGAAAAACTAACCGCCCAAAATGGTGGGGGGGGGGGGGGGAGTGTAGGGTCAAAAAATGAAAATATAGGCTCTTGTACCAAACTCAACCAAATTTTGTATACATAATCAGTGCGGCTCCAGAAATCTAAAAATGGAAAAACTAACCGCCCAAAATGGGTGGGGCGGGGGGTGTAGGGTCAAAAAATGAAATTATAGGCTCTTGTTCCAAACTCAACCAAATTTTGTATACATTTTCAGTGGGCACACAGTAATCTAAAAATCCAAAAACTAACCCCCCCCCCCCCTTACATGATTATAAATAATTTTATTAAATATTAAATATAAGTGAGAGGCCAGGTTGTATGGTAAAGTCAAGTGGATGGCCACATCAGAACACGTCAGCTTATTTTTTTTAATCTATCTGCGCTTGTGAATGTGTGTTGCCAAATTTTGTCAAGTTTTGTCAAGCTTGTCAGTTCGACCCTCTAGACAAAAACACACTCTGATATGCAATATATTAATGAGAAGCTCAAAATTAAAGATTTTTGACATTAATTAGATTCTTTCTTGATATATTTGGTTTTCATCGTGAGTTGTATTTTTGAAAAAATTCATCTAATTTTCAAAAAAAGATATTCAAACCTTCGGGTTAATTATTTTAATGGATGGTCCGTGGCTGAAAACTTTTTTCATGTTACCATGATTTTTGCTTTATCCGTTCGAGTTAAATGGAGTAAAATTTTTTAGCTTCTCTTTAATATATTTCATATCAGAGTGTTTTTTTTCTCGAGGGTCGAACTAACAAGTCCGGCAAGTGTGTTAGTACTCGGGTTCAACTGGGGGGGAGGTGAGGGGATGAAGCCCTCTGATATGCAATGTAAAAATCCTATACTACTAAAGGGGATTTGTGCCTGCCTCTGTATGTACTTATCTATGTACCTATGTCCGTCTCCCCGGGGGGTGGGAGGTGGGGTCCTGCGGTGGCGGGACTTACCTATATCCTATACTACTAACGCGCATTTGTGCCTGTCTCTGTACCTATGTACCTATGTATCTATGTCCGTCCCCCAACAAAAACAGTCGTCATGGTTACCAATTTAAATGAAATTATCTATATATATAAAATTAAGGTTTTTCTCTACATTGGGGTGGCTGTGTGGGTGGGGGTGCTGGGTGGGTTTTAGAGGAGTGGGGTTCGAGGGGGGTCTAGGGGGCGAGCCCCTTGATTAGTAAGAGGGCAGCCGAAGACGGGCCTTTGCAGCTAGTATTCTACTAAAATCTTAGATTTTTTATCTTAATTAGATTCTTTCATGATTGTATTTGGTTTTCATCGTGAAATTTATTTTTGAAAAAAATCCATCTAATTTTCCAAAAAAGATACTCAAATCTTCGGGTTAATTATTTTAATAATTATTCAATTTAGATTTTTTTTTTGTAATAATATTGATACAAGAAGACGTTGCACCAAAAAGTTACAACCTCTGTAATCCGGATTGGACCCTTACATCGTGATAAGAAGAAAAAATTTCAGATAAAGGTGAATGAGGGTCATGAAAGACTGAAGATATAGTATGCAGGCGGAAAGATTGTTGGGGGAAGTGCGTTCCACTCTCTAGAAGTCATAAGAATAAACGAATTGGCGAATGCGTTTTTTCGGTTATTATCTAGTATTTAATTTCGAAGGGGTGTTGAATGTTTGAAATTCGTGTATTTTCCGCAAATGAGGCTTTAGGAGGGATCAAGGGGTGAACCGCGATCTAATATGCTGCCCACCTACTTCCACTTGTACTTCCAAATATTTCCAATTGGTTGAAAATATTTCCAAGTATTTCCAATTATTTCCAAGCAATTCCAAAAATTTCCAAGTAATTCCAAATATTTCCAAGTACTTCCAAATATTTCCAAGTACTTCCAAAATACTTCCAAAGAGGTGTACACCTACTTCCAATCGCGGATCACCCCTCGGGAGGGATTATTGATTTCAGTTCGTCAAAACAAGCCCTATGGTAGTAGTATCTATAAAATAGGGAAATGGCAGAGACAGAATTTAGAAGTTTTTGCTAATTACTAAATAAGTGATCTCGGCGGAATTTTTGTAAAACGTCAATATTTCTTTTATTTGTTTATTCTATTTGTTTTGTTTATTTGTTTTACTGTCATTCTTGTCAACAATTCTTTGTTAGAGAAAACTACTAAGGTACTTAATCCCAAGTTTTTTGAAATTTCTGGCGAATTATACAACAAGTCTTTTCCTTCACTACTTGGAGTATCTACAATATTAATAGTTTTTATTTTATTTATTTTTTTATTTTCATCTTGTTAAAGAAAATTTATTAGATAAATAATCATTAGAGAATCGATTTAAAGATAACGAAAACTACAAATTCTAATAAAAATGTAATTTTATTTGAATATAATTTTTATTTCCTTAAAAACCGAAGTTTCTGAAGATTGATGGTAGTTACAAAATTTGAAGAAGAAGAGATCTTCAGAAATTTCAAATTTGAGTGAATGAAATTGATGTTTCAATTAAAAAGATGTTTTTGTTCGAAATTTGTAGCTTTTGTTATCTTTGAATCAATTCTAATATCATAAAATGTCTTTCCATTAATTCCTCAGTGAATTCTACTACTTGGTTTCTAAAAGAAAATTGTTCTAATTTTATAGATAAAAATATCTAGTCCTTAACAAGGAATGTATTTCAAAGGAGGTTTTTTTTATTGATATTTTATTTCCATGAAGACTTTTGCCTGCCTCTAAACAGGTCGAGGAATATAGATTTATTTAATTTATTTTTATTTATTTATTTATTAAAAACATTGTATCTCTAGGGCCATTTAGCCCCTTTAATGTACCGGGTGATTCAATAAGGGTGACGAGGTACCGTATCTCAGGAACTAATAATCGTAGAAGTTTGGAAAAAAAATCCTTCAGAGGAAATCGGCCAAGAAAAATTGCTGGAAATATTTTTTAAGTTCATATATCCACCGCTAGGTGGCTAAATAGCTTCGATCGTATAAAAAATGCAATTTTCTCAAAAATTTTCCAATATAAGTTTAAAAATGAATACTCTCACGTTAATGCCACCATAATAGTCCATCTTTTTGATAAATGACTTTTTATTGTAGGACGTAAAATAAAGGCGGGAGGGGATGCTAAACTTTTATGGACTGTAGTGTCTATAACTTAAGTTTGACTTAACGGAATTTTGTTAACAAGGTCTGGTTCAAGAAAGGAAGGTTTGGTGAATAAAATAAAAAACCATCCATGCCATTCTAGTTCTTGCCGTCCTCGCTAAGGGGCGTGTTTTATAAAGTTAACCGTTTTATTGATTTTTCTCCAAAATCTTAAATGGAACCGTATAATTATTTTATTAGATTCAGAAAGTAGATCAAATTTGCAACAAAATATGTTCAAACCGCATGTCGATATCTTCATTCGTTTAACAGTTATTGCTTAAAGAATATTTTATTAACGAATTTATTAAAGAAACAAAATAGGTAATTGAGTTTTCAATTTTTTTTTTAAGTTTCGTAGTCAAGCATGCCATGGACAAATAAAAAACAGTTTAAAACTTTGTTCTTATTTTCATCTAATCACAACAATAATGAAAATAACGCTTTTCTGTGTCGCCTGTGAGTAGGTATTAAATTTCAAAAATGTCTAATTTCTTAGAAGGCCGTGAAAGACTTTGTTGACAGTTTCTATGGAAACGGCGATTTTTCACAAATAGATGTTAATGTTTTAATTGTTATTTTATTGTTTGTTATGTTATATCATTATTGTTGTGATTAGATGAAAATAAGAACAAAGTTTTAAACTGTTTTTTTATTTGTCCATGGCATGCTTGACTACGAAACTTAAAAAAAAATTGAAAACTCAATTACCTATTTTGTTTCTTTAATAAATTCGTTAATAAAATATTCTTTGAGCAATAACTGTTAAACGAAAAAAGATATCGACATGAGGTTTGAACATATTTTGTTGCAAATTTGATCTACTTTCTGAATCTAATAAAATAATTATACGGTTCCATTTAAGATTTTGGAGAAAAATCAATAAAACGGTTAACTTTATAAAACACGCCCCTTAGCGAGGACGGCAAGAACTAGAATGGCATGGATGGTTTTTTATTTTATTCACCAAACCTTCCTTTCTTGAACCAGACCTTGTTAACAAAATTCCGTTAAGTCAAACTTAAGTTATAGACACTACAGTCCATAAAAGTTTAGCATCCCCTCCCGCCTTTATTTTACGTCCTACAATAAAAAGTCATTTATCAAAAAGATGGACTATTATGGTGGCATTAACGTGAGAGTATTCATTTTTAAACTTATATTGGAAAATTTTTGAGAAAATTGCATTTTTTATACGATCGAAGTTATTTAGCCACCTAGCGGTGGATGTATGAACTTAAAAAATATTTCCAGCAATTTTTCTTGGTCGATTTTCTCTGAAGGATTTTTTCCCAAACTTCTACGATTATTAGTTCCTGAGATACGGTACCTCGTCACCCTTATTGAATCACCCGGTACAATTTTAGACCAATTTAATTAGAAAAAAATTACTAATATATCTAATACAAAAAAGAAAATTAAAAAAAAAACTTGTGTGAAAGTTTTTTATTCAGCAGAGGCTACCCATTGGCTGAATCCTCTCCATTACTTAATTATATACATATACAGCCATCAAAATTGTATCAACTTGTGTGAAATTTATTTAAAGGAATTTATTTATTTATTTAATTAATTACAAACAAAATGCCATCTGTAATGAAAATTCGTCCCTTGCTAGGAACCACATTTTCTTTTATCAACACTAAAAAATTAAATCCATTTAATAAACTTGCAAAAGTTTCTATTTACTTTTATATGATAAACATCGAATAACTTGGTTCATTTTTAAATATCAACGATATGTGTTGTTCCAATAAAAGTCCATGTGTCTTTTGGTGTATTTTTCTCTCCGTGGTGCTTTCAGTGACAGGGACATGTTGCTTGTCCATCGACGGCCAATTATGGTGTGTCAACCCGGCCCCTGCGAATCCACCAACCCCCAAAACAGACCACCCTCCCCCGAAACAGACCGCCCCCCCAACAAACACAACATCCAGCCCATTGAACCGTCATCATCGACACTTAAGCCTCACTATTAATCTCTTCAACTTTTTCTTTCGACAATTTATTTCATTGGACTATTTTCTAACAAATAAAATGAGCCAATTTCCAAAGGCAATTGACCAGAGAGCCTTTTCATTTTCCATTGAAAGTGTTTTTGCAAATATTACCATTGATTGTTGATCTCTCCATTTGAATATTGAAAAAGTGAAATTATATTTGAATTTTCGAAATCAATTATCAATTTCTATATAAGTTATATATATTGTAATTTGCTCTTTATGATTCGTCCAAATTGACTCTAATGCATATATTCCCATAAAATGAGTGATTTTTTTTACCCCCCATTTCCCTTTAGTCCCTTTTCAATGTCAACAGATCAAAATGCGTTAATATTCATTTCAATTTGCTTAATATATTCAAACGATAAAAACAGAGTACTCGTTTTATAAATATTTTCTTTTTCTTTCTAAATAAAGCATCGCTCGATTTAGTCGCTAAATTTTATTATCAAATTATAGTAATATTGTCATTGAAGATCAATAGATATTTTTTGGAATGGATAATAAATAAATTATTAGAAATTATTCGACAAAATACTAATTTATATTTTAGGTACCTTTGATAGGTCAAAACTTGAAAAAACAACAACAGATGCCTCTCACTAACATCATTTTAATTAAAAAACTGGACATAAATTTAAAAAATCGGTTGTCTGTAAAGTCGGTTTACTGACGATAGTTGAACGTGACAACGTCATAAGAAAATACCATTCCATCAGTATTTTCTTATGACGTTGTCACGTTCAACTATCGTCAGTAAACCGACTTTACAGACAACCGATTTTTTCATAAAATTCTTCGCTCAGAAAATCATTTTAAATTTACAAAATACTTGAATAAAATTTATTGTTTAAATTTCTACTCGACTGTTAAAATTTAATTTTTGATTTTATTATTTTATAATAATAAATTTTGTATTGACATTATTTCTTTCAGCAAGTAAACTGAATAAAAGTTGTTGTTCAATTAGTTACTTAATTATTTTTGCAAATTTAATTGTAATTTGTTGTAAAAAAGTAATAATTTTGAATAATTTATTATAAGAATAAACTGTGATTAAATTATTGTTCATAAATCTTAAATTTAAAATTTGGAAACATCATTAAAATTTTTGTAACTGAAGCTTTTAAAAAGCCCGCCTCAATCTTTGTCGCTCGTTCCGCGCTCTCGCTTGCACTTCAAGCCTTAAATGGAACGCCTCAGAGCGAGGTAACGTCGCATGAGTCATGTTTTTTCAGGCGTGCAGCCGGCTCCATCGAATTATAAGACGATGTCACGTCAATAATTAAATTGTAAGTAAATCTATTTGTGTTTAAATAAACTGATGTGGCCATCAGTGGCGGTTCGTGACTTTTCAAACAGGGGATGCTGTTCAAAAAAGTAACCCTCATTTTTTGAAATTTTATTTTAATCTTCGCTTTTTTTGCAAATTTCATCGAATACGGCATCATTTTCAAATTTTTCAAAGTCACCATTAGATTTTTTTAAAAATATATTTTGGGACCTTCGCCCCAAATGGATATTGCTTTGTGTGAGCGAACGAAGGAGTCAGAAATTAATTCTTGTGCTACACAGTCCCTGAGATGGAAATCGACCATCTCCCACAATGAATCAGCCTGTCCTATAAAAAAATATTCAATTTCTCCTAATCCTATTGCTATAAGCAAGCTATGACTTATAATAATAAAACTTGAGCAAGATGCGAGATAGGTTTCACAAAAAAAAAAGTGAAAACCTACCTCGCATCTTGCTCAAATTTTATTATTAATATTAAAATGTTTCACCTAGATCCAACACCTCCTTAAAAGCTATGACTTGTCTATGGCACTCTTAGTTATTTCCGATCTTATATATTGAGAGTTCTTAGAAATGGAATATTCCAAAGATTCCCGAATCATCTTTATTTACACAATTTTTCTATTATTTATACTAGTATTTTAATAGTTTCTCAGCGAAAACAATTTTTATTCGACTAAAACGCGTCTGAACTTGTCTTTAACATGCTTGAACTAGAAGATATACCAGCCAGGGTCTTCAAAGCTTCTATCTGTACTCTTTTCGGAAAAACCATTCATTTTATTGCCCCTTGAAACTATGGAAAAAATTTATTTCATTTCGAGAACAAATATACTTTTCAAAACAAAATAATATTTTTTATAGAAATATTTGAAATAACGGTAAATAATTTGATAATTTAAAGATCCTTGTGAAATTTTGAAGTAAAGTGAAGTAAAAAAATTACAGTGCTCCGGATCTGAACTACTGATTTATATAGATAAAATCTTAAAAAAAAATTTAAATATATAACATTTCTCATTAACATTTGATTTTTACAACAAATAATTGACAACAAAGATTATTAATGTACTTAATCTATGTTCAAACTGAAAAGTAAAAAAAAAACTTAAGAAATTTTTTTTGAGGGGAAAAATTTAAAACACCGAAAGTAAAAAGGAAAATTGAACCAAAACTTTGTTGTGTATCTACCTCAAATTCTAAATTTTTGAGATTCCCGTTTTTTAACTATCGCTACAATAAGGACAGACAGATATACTTTGGCGGAGTACAGCTTTTGGGGGCTTTTGCTCTGAAGTCGAAACTTGCCCTTTCATCAATAAAAAGATCTTAAGCGTTCAAATAGTATAGAAGAATTAAAAATTAAAGAAATTTTATTTAAATTAAGTAAAAAACATGAAAAAAGTTTGTGATTTAATGGGACGCTTCATGTGGTCCTAATAAACTTCAAAAAAAGAAGCTGTTATTCACAAGATTCGGATCTAACATTGTTGAAAAATGTAGCTAGCTAATATATTATCTAAAAAGTAAATAATATTTATAAACATTTTGATTGGTTTTTCTCTCTCTGGATAAATATTTAGAATAATATCTTTAAAATAATATGTAGTTAAAAAATGAAATTATAGTTATATAAAGAAATCAATGGTGGATATTTACCTCTTTGCAGTCTTGCCGTTGTAGATGTCTTGCTTTATGGACATTAACTAATAAAGAAATAAAGAAATATACGTTTTGGCTTGCTTTCATATCAGAGACGAAGGAAATTCTATCAGGACTCATTTGAGGACAACTGAAGGTAAATTATTTTTTATTTTTATTTTTTTTATTCCCTATTTGTTTCTTAAAAATATATTTCTCCTTATTGATTAAAAATATAATTTATCAGTTTTGGGAAAGAAATAACGTGTACACATATATGATATTAAGTTATTTAAATTGATAAAATTGAAGGAGACAATAAAGAGCGTGTCTTCTGCTGGCATTATAAATTTTATTTATTTTATAACGTTATAAATAAATAAAATTTATAATTCCAGCAGAAGACACACTCTTTTATTGTCTCCTTCAATATATAAAAATTCTGCTACTCTCGGCACAAAAACTTTCAATTTAATGATAAATTATTGGTTTCTATATAAATCAATTATAAGATGTTCGAAAATGGTTGATTGATCTATCCCTCTAATTTAAATTGAGCTCGATCCAGGGCCGGCCCCATCATATGGCGAACGGAGGGACCGCTCTAGGGGTGCCTTGGCGGTAAAGAAAAAAAAGGAAAAAATTATTTTATATATTATGGGCAAGTAAGTGGGGCGACATAATTAGGTCTCGCTCCATCCTAAAACTTACCTCGGGCCGCCTCGATCCATCGAACTGTCGCAAAAAGAACTTAAAGTAATATGAAAACTCAAATTTTGAGGAGAAAATACACATTTTAATTTCAATTTAAAGTAAACGAAATTTTAAAGTTTCTTTTGTGGGAGCTTAAGATGTATATTTTAAATCTCGATTTTTTATTCCACCAAAAGATTCTTATAACAATTTATAGAATTGTTTTCTAATCTAATGGAAAATATACATACATAGCCCACAGCCTTGTATGCGATAAATAGTATATGAGATATTTTTAATTGATATTTTTCAATAGTAAATTTGAAATTGGAACGTTTTATATCAAAACTTATTTGCTTGTTATATTATTAAGTCATCTAGCTAGAGCTTCTACAAGAACTAAATCAAAAATTTCTTCTGTATATCGACCTTATCGTTCACACCTGATAGATAATTATAATTTATTAATATATTGGAGACAGTACTACCAAGTTCAATTTTTATTAATAATAAATTTTTGTTGTTGTTGTCATGTCATTTAATAAAGTTGTCGTTCCTGGACTAGCTTGTCTTTTTCAGTGAGAGAGAAACATTGAGATCTAAAATAAAATAAAATAAATTACTTTATGTTCTATCTTTTTTCCAAACTCAAAATTGTATATATTTTTTTAGATATTTTCAACTAAGTCCTATGCCTTGATATTTCCAAACCATTTTTATGCATGAGTTCAATTACTATTTTTCAAAATTACTATTTAATTGTATTTATTATCTAAAACTTTATTTATTGTTTTTATGTCGGATCTTTTGTCTAATAAGAAATATTTGTTTAATTAATTAAGTATTTGGTTGTTCAAGTTTGTTTTAGTTGGAATTATGTTAAAGTTTCGTTAAGTTTTGGATCATTTTAATCATAAGTTGATAATAATTAAGAAACATACCAAACAGCTTTTAAGGAAAGTTCTGTTCATTTAGAGGAGTAGATAATAATAATTTATAATATAATCTAAGTTTGAATCTGATTTATATAATCACTAGAATTTAAATTATAATTTTTGATTAAATTTTGGGAGAATTAATTATTTTTTGAATTATCTGATACTTACAACTTAAGTTTATTATTGAAGAGTTTTTTTGAAAGAATACACTCACATTTATTTGATTCGATTTTTTTATTTTTATTTTATTATATTATTTATATTTGATAGGACGATATTTTAGTCCTTGCTGAAGCCATCCTCCGAGAAAAATTTAGAACAATATCAAAATCTGTGAACAAACATATACTAATGCATTACATATAATAAATGATATATAAATTAAATATAATTATATTAACTATATTGTTAAAAAAATGGGAAAATCAAGGCGTTTTGCTCTACAAAAATTCCTACCCTGATAGATTGCTCGCTCTAGAAGATGGCTTCTAAACAACTAGATATAATGTAGATATCTTAAAGACAATAAGAGCTGAATAAGTCATCTCTCAAGACCTGATGTGCTATCTGGATAATGACTGAACATCAAAAAAAATATATTTTACGAGATATTAGTAGATTATGTCAAAATATTTGTTAGTACTGCTACCAAATATTGAGCTCTTGGTTAAAAACAAGTGTAAATTTCACATGTAATTTTTGTACATTGAGATAAAGAGGTGATTCAATTTTTGGCTGAAATCCAACCAAAATTTAAGGGGGGGGGTTAAAATTTTTTAATCATAATAGCATATAAAATTTCCAAACTAAAAAACCAAGGAAAATTAAATCTACTATAAAATAAATTTATAATAAAAAAAGAGAGTTATTATTTTTATCTGGGGGGTTCAAAAAATATAAATATATTAATTCCTAGACCCTTTGATCGATTTGTACGAAATTTTGCATATGCACCTATACGACCTTATGAAAATGACTCACTATGGGAAATTGATAGCGACCAAAAAAAAGAGGGGGGGGGGTAATAAATATTTTCAAACAAAAATCGAAGAAAGCTGATATTTCTAATAGTCACATAATTAAAAGGAGATATTATTAATTGCTAATGGGTCCAAAATTAAGATGGGGGTTCTTTCGTAAATAATTATAAATTATTTTATTAAATATTAAATAATATATAATAGAGGGGCCAGGTGTATGGTAAAGTCACGTGGATGTCCAAATCAGTTTAATTTTGGCTTCCCTGTTTTCTAAATTTGTCATTTGTTTTAATTTAAAAATTTTATATACAATTTGCACTTGTTTTAATATTGTGAAAATTAATTAATAAAAATAATAATAATAATTATCAACGGAAAATTACTGATTCAAAAATTTATAATTATCAGAATCTTTCCCTTTTCTAGAAAAAGACTCTTTTTAGACTAGCTTTTGGATGTACCACAGAACTCGACCATTAAATGTGTTCAATACTAATTTCGCAAGCGATTTTAAAGAATGGAAAGGACAACTTTGAAGTTGGATATTTCCAGAGAGCACATAACTTGGATATCTTGAAAATTATTGTCCAACTATGCAAATTAAATCACCCTACATTAATAAACCAGATATAGCACTCTCAAGTTGCATTAATGATATAATTGTAATTTTCAAAATTGTTTAATGTATGGAATATATAAACGGAAACTTGATTTGAATACTTCGCTATAAAACAATTTCATTTGTCAGTTAATTGGATGGGATAGAGGGGGCCATAATTTTTTTGAACAGTAGAAATTAGCTGATTTTTTTTCGAATAGAAGCTTAAATAAATAAATTTAATTTAAATGTGTAATTAAATAAAATTCGCGAATGTAAATAGAACCGCTCAGAACGAAAGCTGTTATAATACGATCATATGTTTTATTTGTGAATTATATTTTATAATCATTTTGAATACTATATATTTAAATCTAGTTTTTTGTGGCTTTTTTTATTTAAATATGATGTTGTTAGTAATTCACAGAATAACAGGATTTTACAGATTTAAATTGTGTGAGCATTAATTTTCATACAAATAACAAAGCTAAAAAAAAAAAAATTGTTGCCCTGGTTATCTCTGCGGATTTCTATAATTTCAAGTACCTACACAGTTTACGAATATATTCATGAAAGTACCTACTGAATCGGCTCTTGTTTTTATGATTTTGATGTGCCTTTTTTTTATTTATTTATTTATTGTCACCTGGAACAAAGCCCATTTAGACAGCAGATCAGTAAAGTGTTTGTAGGGTTAGTGAGGGAGCCGAGTTTTTAGCCGGTCGAAATTTTATATTATTATTATTATTATTTCTAATTAAGAAAAGGAGGAGAAAAAAATGTTTTTCTATGCCATTGTTAAAAATGAAGAAAGTTTTTGAACACTATTGTGTAGAGAAGAAGGAAACATTTTATTTGTTTCATTCATTGACCTCTTGAAACCCTGAAGAAGGAGGGAAAAATCCTCCGAAACGTAGGTTTGAAAGGAAAGGAGGAAGGATTCCAATAAATCACACCTTATTTTATATGTGTTAATTTTTTCTTTCCTCACTACCACTGGGCTGCCTTCCATTACATTCAATTAAAATTAGTAATATTTTTCAATTAATAATTGATATTATAGAATATACTTGCTTTTCTTTTTTAATATTACTGCTTTTTATATAGTAATATGAAAATGAAGAACAAAAAAAAAGTAGACCCAATATTCCAAAATCATTCATAGTTTCATAAATAGTTGGTATAAAATTACTCGAAATTATTTTTATGTCAAGTGCAACAAAACTATTGTTGACCAGTGTAATTGATTAAATTTAATATTAATTGAAAGAATAAATGAAACTTATAATTAAAATCCTCGAAATGTAGTTTGAATTTGAACTTGATTTATGGCGTTGTTGCGCCTGTATTTAGGCAACAATTTGCTCGTGGGAGAATGAAAGCTGCGTAAGAGCTAGGCGAGTCCAGTCGTTGGTGATGTGATCCAGAGCTTAAAAATTCGTCATAAATGTTTGTATTCATAATTCATTTATCTATCATGTTTAAGCATAATAGCTTGCACTTTTCATAAAATAACCATGCATTGAGTAACTTTACCATAGACCAGTTAAAGGGAGGTGACCAAATTAATTTACTTATTTATTTTTTTAATTATTTTTATCCCAAAATAAATTAAATCGTAAGCGACCTTTGAAACATAATATATCATTTAGTGAAATAATTATTTCAACAAAGAACAAACGCTGATAAAACAACGGGTGCAATTGTGTGGAAGCTCGTCCGGGGGATTTACCTGAAGAGCGTCACCTATCAGCAGATTAGAATTATTATTTTAATTTTTTTTTTTAATAAAATAATGATGAGAGAAGGAGTTACACCAAAAAGGTGCAACCCCTAAAGGCCTTGGTTGTCCCCTCCATCGTGAAAAGAAGAAGAAAGAATTTTATGGGTTGGGCGAGGGTCGAAGGTATCTGTGGATACGGGTCTTAAATAGCTGAAGGTTATAAGTCGAGGGAAAGATGGTGGCAGGGAGCGAGTTCCAGTCTCCTGAAGGTCATAGGGATAAAAGAGTTGGCGAAAGCGCTTGTTCGACTTTTATCCAATTTGACAGCGAAGGGGTGCTGAGCGTTAGAAAACCGCGTGTTTCTCGTAAAGAGGGCATTAGGGGGGATAATTGATTTCAGCTCGACTGAACAGATACCGTGATAGTATCTGTAGTACAGGGAAAGGGCAGAAACGGTTCTTCGGTGAGCCAGGGAGTCGAGTGATTTGGTCAGAGCCGGGTCTCCTATTAGTTTAATTGCTCGCTTCTGAATTGCATCCAGTGAAGCAAGAGAATGCTTGGAGGCACCCCTCCACAGATGAGAGCCATATTCGAGACAGGGACGAATTTGAGCCTTATACAGTATAAGAAGTTTACTGGGAGTATAACAGCGATTAAATTAATAAGTTGTTGTAGGGGAATAACATCCCAATATTTGAAAAAGAAATTGCGACAACATGTCCCATCAGATTGCAGAGTGACTAATTTTTTGAAAAAAGAGAAGACAGCATTAGCGTCTCATCATTTTGAATTTAATCATCGGTTCGAGTTTGATAATGCAAAAATATTGAATTTTAAGCCTGTATACGCTAAAAGAATGATTAGTGAAATGATACATATCTCCTTGAGTGATACAGTAATTTCCGAACAGACACGCAGTGACTTTGTGCAATTTATAGCTTATTATTAAAAAAATATAATGATAGAAATAAGAATTGAAATTTGTTTGTTCAATTTACTTTTTTAGTGTTTTTATTTTTGTGTGAAGCTGGTGTGTTTGGTGTTTTGCGATTTGAAAAAAAAAATTAAAGGATAAAAATATATATATATGGAAATGACAAAGAAATATATTTTTAGATTTAAATAGGAAATATTTTCAATTGTCCTAAGAAGAATGAATATTTATAAATTGACAAATATGTAAAGAAATTAATTTGTTTGGTATGCAAAATGAGTTTTGTGTGTGTTGAATTGTTTTTGTATGTACTGAGGCTGATTTGATTTGAAATTGTTATGACATGTACTAATTGAGGCCTTTCATTTTTTAGAGCCCTGAGGAAGTCAACAAAGTTGACGAAACGTTGGCATAAAATAAAAAATACTTGCATAAGCTATTGACCTTATTTCCCCATAACAACTTATTAATTAGAACTATGTGTTCTTCTTCTTCGTGTGCCATATTCGATTCCGAGCGGTTCCCATTATTATTAAGAAAATCCTCTCCATAGTATAATGTTACTTATATGAGGCGCTGGTAGAGCAGTGGCTAAGACGATTGACGTCGGATCTAGTTTACTCAGAAATGAATGGACAGTACAATATTCATCTTTCTAAAAATTGAAAGGAGCTTCACTATATTCAGGGTAAGGTAATGGTAAACCACCCCTCTGAAAAATTTCCTCAGGATAATTACAATGGAAAGTAAATTGAAAGTTTATTTTTGCCGAGAGTAGCAGAATTTTTATAAATATAAGAAGAGAATAAATGAGTGTGTCTTCTGCTGGAATTACACATTTTTAATTTATTTATAACAAGACTATAGTTTCGAGAGCTTTGCCCTCTTCATCAGTCTATTAGAATTGACTCAAAGGAATTAATGTATGTAAGTGAAATTTACACATGGTCAGGGCAAATTATGATTCACCATTTATACTTGTTTCATTTTTTGGCTGTAGGCTACGGTATTGGGGTTTTTTATTTGCCCGACTATTTTTAAGAAACAACTTTCCGAAAGTTCATTTTCCGATTTAAGAATTTTTCTGGTGAGTTTTTATAAGATTTTAAAATTTCGAGATACTAATTTTTAGGGGATCGTTTTCAGATCTAATTAATTTAATATTTGATTCGTCTGGAAAACAATGTTGCTCGGAGAATAAATGGTTTGCAATTGCGCTATGACCTGAACCTCCTTTAAAAATTCTTTTGTGTTCCCAAATGCCTTGTTTAGATTTCGTTCTGTTTTTCCTATATATGTCGAATTACATTCCTCACTTGTTATGGACTAGACCAGGGGTCGACAACCTGCAGCTCGCGAGCCGCATGCGGCTCTTTTGATTTCAAGATGCGGCTCTCCAGTTCCATGCGCAAATATTAATAATCATTGAGTGGATATTGATGAGGCAGTCCAAAAAAAAAAAAGATAATTTATACTAACTTTTTATTTTTATTCATAAACCGACGTTTAGGAGGCTATTCCCTCCTTCTTCATGGGTTTGAAAGAGAATAATCTCATCAATATCCACTAAACTTCACTTATCAATCCGTCTCCAAAAATTACTCCAATCTTATTAATAATCATATTAATATTATTTTCAAAACTCAAAAAAAAATATTATAATGCAAAAAAATTCATATTTAAAGCTATTTATTTTAAATCAAAAATCAAATTTATATATCGAATCCTAATCAAATACCATAATATTGAAACAAAAATATTAGTGGCTCTTTGAAAACTGGGAAATTTTGTAAATTGTAACTTTTGGCTCTTCCGTCTCAAAAGGTTGCCGACCCCTGGACTAGTCAGCCTTTTTTTGTCAATTTTTTCAAATTTATCTATTAACTTGTTTTTATTGTTTTGTCTCATTATAAATACATTAATAATTTATAATTCCAGCAGAAGACACACTCTTTTATTGTCTTCTTCAATTTACAATGGAAAGGATACTCTCTAAAGCTCTAAAAGGTGTGAAGAAGAAGAAGTAATTTTTCTGGGAAAATTTCTCTCACAAGTAGTTTCCCATTATTTTATTTATAAAGGTGATTTGTATTTTTGTCAAGCATGAAAATGTTTCTGACTGATCGCAGGTAAACACGATTCGAAGTTACTACACTAATGGGGCACAGTGTGTTAAAACGGCTTTAAAGTTGGCATCAATTAAAATACTATTTTGATCGAAATTCTAAATATTTAGATATTTAATATAGAAAGTTCAATTTACTATAATTTTATTGAAAACTATTCTTGTTAGAATGAGATTACTGTAAATAGTGAGCCATTGAATTAAAAATATTAAAATTTGGATCGATTTGGTCCACAAAATGGGCTTCTGCTTCATTGGGATTTATGTCACCCTTAAATAGAAGTGTTATCCCCTGATCGGTCAATCTCATCGAATAGCCAGCCACTTTTAATGGCTTTATTGGGGTTCGATTCGCTATTTGGTTTGATGGAGCGGAGGCGATTTAAGAGCTTCATGCTCCGTGCGTTCCAGATAAACCCATAACTCTCGATCCAATCAATTATCTGGACTCTTAAAATGAACATTTTTATTTCTTTTATTTACAATAAATTGAAAGGAAGAATTGTAAATAAGTAATAGAAATCTTGATTACGGGTAAAAATTGAGGGATAAATATTTACAGATCTTTACGTTTAAAGGTAGTCTGAGTGCAAAAAGTGATTATTAGAAAATGTATACCTATATGGGTACGTGTTTTTGCAATTTTCCGGTTAGACCATTGAACTAATAGAAGAAATTTGATTAAAAAGTAAAAAAAGTATCAAGGATGTATTTAATTTTTATCCCAGATATCTTTATTCTAATACTGTTTTGATTTTTCTAAAATTTCTCAAAAACAGCTCTAAGGATTTCGATAAAAAATTTTGTTAACTACAATATCTAAAACAAAAAACTTTTTCTTTGATAAATTGCGTAAAAATAATTTTCATAACTTAAGTGGATATTGATGAGGCAGTCCAAAAAAAAGAAGAAGATAATTTACACTATCTTTTTATTCATAAAACCGACGTTTTGGAGGCTATTCCCTCCTTCTTCAGGGTTTTGAAAAGTCAGTGAAGGAAATCCAATGCGGCATCTCTCCGTCTCGTCTCCTCTTTTTTTTTTTTCAGTGGCAGTAACAATAATATCTTGTATTTCATTCTCAGCATAATTAAAAATTCAAAACCCTGAAGAAGGAGGGAATAGCCTCCGAAACGTCGGTTTTATGAATAAAAAGATAGTGTAAATTATCTTCTCTTCTTTTTTTGGACTGCCTCATCAATATCCACTTAATTCACTTATCAGTCCGTCTCCAAAAATTATTTTCATAACTATTAAAATAAACTGCAACGGATCGTTGCTAAACTTTATCCAAATTCATTTGAAATATTAATATGTTTGTTCCTTTATTATTAATCAGATATCACTTGCAATTTGTAGTTCATATTGACATTAATTCAAAATAATTCTCATTTAATAGTTGAGGAATAACCATTCTACATTTGATTTTTGACATTTCGGTTATTATTGTAACCATTGCTGAAGACATGGAGGAATCGACTTAAAATCAAAAATAGCCATCGATTCTCATCTAATACTTGAGGAATAACAATTCTACATTAGGTTTTTGACGTTTCGATTATTATTGGTAACCATTGCTGAAGGCATGGAGGAATCGACTTAAAATCAAAAATAACGATCGATTCTTATCTAATACTAGAGGAATAACCTTATTGCATTCCATTTTTGATGTTTTGACTATTAATGGCAACCTCTACTGAAAACGTGGAAGAATAGACTTAAAATCAAAAAGACTAAATTCTTTTTATGGCAAACAACTCAAGCTTTGAGCTACATAATATGTCTTTTTGTAAGTATGTAGGTATGTATTTACATATACGAGAAGCTATTTTCAAGTATAATATTTACTATTCAGGAACAGTAATTATTTGATTCTTATAATATTTTCTATAATCAGAACGAGGCTTTTTTGAATCACAGTAGGAAGATCGAGTCCTTATAGAATCATCATCAGCCTGACGATAGCGACAATCCACTGCTGAATATAGGCCTCTTCCATCAAATGGAAGGGGGTTGGCATTAAGTCACCACGCTTGCCAGACGGATTGGTGACTAGGAATCAGATTATAGCCGGTCAAATATCAATGCAGGGACTCGGACTCGAACCCGACTCCTGCTTAGAAGGCTAGTGTCTTTAAGCTCTCGGCTAATCCGATTCCCCTGTATAGAATGATGGTTATTTTTTCTCTTTTTTTCAATAAAAAATTTTCATCAGGGTTTATAATTTAATTTTATTTGAAACAAGAGCCGTTTCGGCATTAACTCAATGACATTGTTAAATATTTGTATAGACTGAAGATGGCATTGAGTTAATGCCGAAACGTCTCTTGTTTCAAATAAAATTAAATTATAAACCCTGATGAAAATTTTTTTATTGAAAAAAAGAAAAATAACCATCATTCTATAAGGACTCGATCTTCCTACTGTGATTCAAAAAGCCTCGTTCCTGATTATAAAAAATATAATATTTACGAAAAGTAAAATTAGAAGCTCACTATGAGCTAACAAATAATAAAGTTCTTATTTCGACATTATTAACTATCTTTTTTGAATAACAAATATCAATAGAATTATACACTGAAAGTGTCTGTCAACTGGTTGGCCATCCCAGTCCCTCCATTTACCATCTACCATTTGTCACTTGTAAAAAGCATTTACTTTAGGACATACAACCGGCCCTAAATGCACCATAGCCTACTATGGATAAAGTAGTGTTATCGGTAACGTCTAGCAACGATCCGTTGCAGTTTATTTAATGAAATGTTATATTTCACAAAATCTGTAATGTAAATTCTTATTTTGTTGGTTATCACTTCTTTTTTTTAACATAAGCAAAATTAATGAGACTTAGTCTTAGATCGTATAGGTGACTTATATTACATGTCAGAAGGGCTCTGTTTACTCTCTTGTAAATCGAACCAAGTTCCAAAAAGTTATCCTTGCCATTCGGTCGTTCTTGAGATGAAATTCATCGGATATATATATATATACATATGTATATATATATATATATAACCAGCTAATAAACATCCGTCAAAGGTCTTAATATCTCCTCGTAAAATTTCACTGATTAGGAATTTGAAATTTAAATATATAGTCATTTCATATAGGCTTTATATGTCAGATGGTTTTACCTTTGACTGACCGCCAATGGTTCGAATAGCTTTTTAGCATATTTTTCTAATTAATATATTAAGTGAATATATATATCAAAGAGAGTTATTTTTGACCGCGGTATTTTTAAACAAGATATATATATATATATCGCTAGAGCACTGCTGGTTGAGGCTATTGGGGTCCGCTTAATCTTAAATCTGGATAAGGCTTTTTAGTAGTTGAGTTCGATTCCTGAGGCCGTGAATCGACTTTTGCCATTATTAACTTTTTTAAGAGTAATTTCTTTATTCTAAAAGTTTGTTAGTTTTTTCGAAATGTCTTTTTAATTTTGATAATTAATTAAGAGAACAAGGTCTAAAAAATCTTGCTTTGATTAATACATGATCCTTTTAATTCTCTTGGAAATGTTTATTTTCATGAAGAAGGTAAATTTTTAATAGCTATTTTAATTTAAATCATTGAATTGATTTGTTTTTGATCGAGTCAAGAACAATCTCTGTTATTGTAGCTCTTAGAGCTAAGATAAACACATCGTAGGCAAACATAAGATGTCTTGTTGATAATATCAAACGAACTTGATAGAATAGTTTAATGAGACTTGACCTCATTAGATTTTATCAAAAAATGAGTTAGTTACCGCTGGAGGAAAAATTTAAATTAATTTCCTTTCAACGTACAGTTGGTAAAGATAGAGCAAGCGGGATGGAGAGAAAATGAAAGGCTGTTTGCAAGCTTGAGAAAGAGAAGCGAGGAACGGAGATAGCTAAAAGGCGAACGAGATAGAAAATAAGTTATTATACGGCGTCCTCTCATTGGCGGAGACCGTACAAAACACCCGCCCCCTGTCATGCGAGATCCAGAACACAAAATTAGCTATCCCTTGAATTCCCGCTCCTTCCTTTCCTTGGTAAGTCTCCAATCTTCCCAATTTGAGCTCCATGAAACATATTAAATATTAACCCACGCCCGCCTTCGCCCCCAGGGAATCCCCTGTTATGCGTCAATGTTAAACCTGATTAAATATAATATACACTTCCTTACCGCACTCATCTAAAATACATACCATACTTATCAGTCACGGAAAAGAAAAGAACTTTCTAAAAAAAGAAAAAAATGCTGTGGTGATTTCAATGCCTGGATCTATTAAACATTTTCTTACATGAGTACATTCACTATTGATCTTAAGATGAACTTTGTTACTTGAATAAACTAATTTACTTGAAAAGATTAAAGCCCATGTTAATGGAAGGTTGGAAGCCTAAATGAGTAGAAACTAACTGGATTAAATACTTGTTATTTTTAGAGTATGTCAGAATAGAGTTAAGAGTGTAAGAAAACATTCTTTATACTTAATTCTTACGAAGTACTTAAGGTAGTTGATTCACCATAATATGGGTTTTCTTGGGATTTTTTTGAAATTTATACAGATTATTATTTAAATACCTACTTCTGCATCAATTGGTGGCAAAACGAAATTTATCAACAATATAGTTCTGGAGATATAAATTCCAAAGGTAGAGTTTTTCAGACTCTTATACATTGCACTATACGGGATATCGGAAAGTTTACATACATATTTAATTATAATTAAGAAACTATTCTTACCATTGTTATAAAAAACTAAACCAATACTAAACTAATACATTTTTTAAGAAAATTTTAATTCACAGTTAGAACACAGTTAGTTTCTGAGATAATAATGAATAAATAATGAAAAATGTATAATGAAAAATTTACACTAAAAACAAGCTGGCAACAACGCATTTATTTAACCTAAAAAGTGGGTTAATTTTAGTAATTTTTTGACGTTGTTTCGCTTCAGCTATTGTCACAACAGCTTCCAATCGTTTATTAAGAACATTTTGTTTGATAAATCTCCCTTTATAATGTACTTTATCTGAAATTTTTATGATAAAATATATACAAGCTCGGACAGTGTTGCCAGATTTGTTAAACGAGCACGGGATTGGCTAGTAGTGGTACATAAACTGCAAAAAGTTTTGGGCTTATGAATTATTGTCTGTACTATATATTCTAGCATTAACTTTTTGCTAGTATTGTTGCGAAACAACTACCTTAAATAATATATTTATGTATTAAATAAAAGCCTTAGTTTCAACAGTTTCTTTTTAATTAATTTTAAATGGTGTTTTTTTATTTATCCAAATATTTCGGAAATTTTTACAATATTTCTTCTTCAATGGATCTCACCCAAAAATCACCGTATTGGTCAGCCTTCAATATTCGAACACAGGTTAAGCATTATTTCATTTCGTCATTTTTAATTCTTCCATGAAAAAACTCTACCAATAACAATTTTTATTTTTAATTTCTTTTTGATGCTTAAACAGACAAGTCAATCAGCACACTCCACAACAAAAATAAATTAAAAAAACAAATTGTTATTGGTAGAGTTTTTTCATGGCAGAATTAAAGATGTCGAAATGAAATGGCTCTGTGGCCTCTGTGTTCGAATTTTGAAGACTGGGCAAATCAGGTGATTTTTGGGTGAGGTCCAGGTGAAGAAGGGATATTGTGAAAATTTCCGAATTATTTGGATAAATTAAAAAAACCACCATTTAAAATTAATTAAAAAACTGTTGAAAAAATAAACCTTTGATTTAACACCGAGAGGAATCCTCAGCACCCCCGAGAATTAAGATAATATATTTATTTTTATTTTTATCTATTTTGGAAAAATTAGCTAAAATCTTTATGCGGTATAATCAATACCCATGAGTGGTGCATAAAAATCCTAAATCAAAATAACATAGGTATTAAAAGTCAATTTAGACGAATTTTTTCATCTTTTAGAAAATGAACAGAAAACATTTTCAAAAAATAAAATTTTGTTTCCTATAGGCAGAAGATGTTTTACCGGGCAAGCATCTGTAATGCTATAATTTACTGTACATTTTTATTTTATTTTATTTTAATAAATATTTTTTTATTATTTTATTTTAAAACGTAAAGAAAAATCATTTTTATTTATGATTTTTTTTGTCTGAATTCCGATAACCAAAAAAAAACTAAGAATTGAAAAGTCACAGGAAGTTTTGGTTCTAGTGCCAAAATATTTGTAACGAAGGAGGGTTTGAATTTAGAGAGCCATGTCTACCTTCAAAACTTCCGGTTCAAAAATAATTATAATTGCTAAATTTAATAAATGCCTTTTCAAGCTCTGCAATGGAAAAGCTATAAACAAACACACCGTTATTTCAAGAAGTAAATTCTAAATAGTTATATTTAAGAACTCGATCCTATAGCCCCACCTACACTTCCGCCGTTTGCAAAGTTTTTACCGAGACTATACTTAGTTTTGAAAAAGTATTCAATTTTTCCTTAATTTTGATCTAGATTTTCTTGAATAATCACTTAGTAAAATTTAATGGTAGGGTTCACAAAATAAAACAAATATATGTTTTGACTTTTTATCTCGATATATATATTTCGGGTTTTGAGCACATCACCAGGATTTAACATAGAAAACGATATATATATATATTTCGAGATAAAAACTCAAAACATATATTTGTTTTATTTTGTGAAACCTACCTTGAAATTTAACTAAGTGATTATTTAAAAAATGTTTCACCTTGAACTGACACCTCTTTAAAAATTATAGATTTTCTTGGAATGCTGGGACTTTAACTCATCAGAGCACATGCCGCGATAGTATTTATAAAATAGGGAAAGTGCGGAAACACTTCTTCGATGAGCTAGGCAGTCGAGGGAGTCGGTAAGGTTCGGATCGTCAGTTAATCTGATAACTGGTTTCTGAATTTGGGTGGCTTGGGGGCCCACAAATGCGAGCCGTATTCGAGACAGGGGCTGATTTGGGCTTGTTGAGGCTGAAAATCTGCAGGGGAGTAAAAAATCTCCTGGACATAAATAAGAAGTCAATTTTCCTTGCTGCAGATTTCGCCACAGAATTAATTTAAATAATAATCACAAAAGTGCAATAAAAGTAATAAGAGGAGATCCGGCCTTATCTAGCTCACTAGATTCTCAGGTGTAATGTAAAATAGTCTTCGCCTCTTTCCTATATTAGAGATCCTATCAAGATGCTTGTTTTGACGAGTTAAAGTATTAATCCCCCTCTAAAGTCTCATTTACGCGAAACGCACATTTTTCTAAAATCTATTTTGTTGTCAAATTAAAGATATACAACCACAAATTACCAATTCGTTTATCATCATGACTTCTTCACTCACATTCCTTTCCTGCCTCCTTCCTTCCTACAACCTACAATTTTCAGTCGTTCAAGCCTCCACAGATACCTTAAAATTCTTCTCTTTTTTTCTTTTCACGAATCAGATTTCTTTCCTGACTTATAGAAATTGCATCTTTAAAAAATAATAAAATAATTAGTAATGAAGCTGTTGAAGCTTTTATTTTTGTGATTAATTTGATTAAAGTTTAAATTTTTATCCAAATAACACATAATCAATTATAATTATTTATTGAAACAGGTATTTATATTGTAATTATTTGTTTCAATAAATAATTATAATTAAATATGTGTGATTTAAATAAAAATTCAAACTTTAATAAAATAATTTTTTTAATTTTTTTATAAATTTTATTAAACCAATTATTTTACATGAATTAATGTATACATTGTATTTGAGCTTCGACTCCGGAGATTATTTCTCCACCATCGAGTGTCCTTGATCATCTTTTTAGTCCTTGTTTTTAATAAGAGGAAAAAACTAATTAAATAAAAAACCTCTTTTCCGATAATTATTCCAATTCCATTTTAATCCATCAATTCCTTCAAATTTTTTAATTAGGATGCATTTGTTGAATATAAAATACAAATGCCTATAGTAGCAGAGTTAAGATTTCTATAGAAAATCAAGAGAGAGTCAGCTACTAAATCCGAGGTGTTATGGATAAATTTTATTATACCAGAAGGGTTGAATTCATCCCTGGAGTTGAATCTGAATGCCAAAAATGCAGTCGGGGAACTAGGCCAACTTGTAACTAAGGGGCCGTCCATAAATTACGTTACACAGTAAGGGAGGAGGCATCTCAGATTTGTGACAAAACGTGACAGGGGTAGGGATGGCAAATTATTTCAATATATCGATATATTTTTATTAATTTGTTAATTAAACTATAATATTTAATAGAAAATCATAAGATGGTATCATCTATTAAATCCGATGGAATGGAATATTTTTAATTATATAAATAGAGGGGTTGTTTTTCACCCCTTCGGGAATCGAACGCAGGGCCAGTAACAGCATGCACACCGCTAGATGGCCCGGATTGATGTTACTGGCACTCGGGTTCGATTCCCGAGGGGGTGAAAAACAACCCCTCTGACATATAATTAAAAATATTCCATTCCTTCGCATTTAATAGATGACACAATCTTTTGATTTTCTAGTAAATTTGAATATATTACCATCGGCAAAACAATTCAAGCTTGAGTTGTTTACCAAAAAGGAATTTAGTCTTTTTGATTTTAAGTCGATTCCTCCACGTTTTCAGTAGAGGTTGCCATTAATAGTCAAAACATCAAAAATGGAATGCAATAAGGTTATTCCTCTAGTATTAGATAAGAATCGATCGTTATTTTTGATTTTATGCCGATACCTCCATGTCTTCAGCAATGGTTACCAATAAAAACCGAAACGTCAAAAACCCAATATAGAATGGTTATTCCTCAAGTACTAGATGAGAATCAATCGCTATTTTTGATTTCAACTCGATTCCTCTGTCTTCAGCAAAGGTAACGGATAAGAAAACAACGCAGTTGCTATGGTTACTTATAAAATTTCCTCCCAAATTTTTAGCATTTCACAGAGAGAAGCCTACCCATTCTTACTTAAGCAAGGTTAAATGAGCTATATAAAACGATCAATTGAATAAATTTTAAGGAATTTAAAATAAAAATTTTTAAAAAGTACTATCTTACTCTGGAGCAAAGTACTTTAAAATATAATTTTACTAAAAACTTTATTTAACCTTTTTTGTGGTCCCCATGGTACTTAATTAGGCTATTAAATTTCATCAATCCCCGAACCCCACCTAGATCCCCGAAACCACTTCCCTCGCCCCCCGTACCCCTCCACCACTGCACCCCCACATCTCCCCCACCGTCACCTCTACCCTCGCCCTCGCCCCGCCCAGTTTTTGCATTTCAAGCCTTGTCGTGGCCCATAGATTATGTGTATATATCTATAGGTATATAAATAAATAATGTATAATAATTTTTTTAATTAAATAATAATTTTTGAGTTCATCAATTAAATTTTTTTTTAATTTTATTAAACCAATTATTTTACATAAATAAATGTATACATTGTATTTTAGCTTCGACTCCGGTGATTACTTCTCCACCATCGAGTGTCCTTGATCATCTTTTTTAGTCCTTGTTTTTAATAAGAGCAAAAACTAATTAAAGAAAAAACCTCTTTTTCCGTTATATTATTCACTCCAATTCCATCCCTCATCAATTAAATTGCCCAACTTTTAATATATATATATAATAATATTTGTAATGATCTATTAGTGGAATTTAAAATTAAAAATTCAATTAATAGATAACTAATAACTGTACCTGGCTACCGAGCGATGCTCGGTAACTTTTTGCTTAAGTTAAAATCTATATATTAATCCCCGGACCCCCACCATGACTGCATTTTTAGTATTCGGGTTCAATTTCTTAAAAGGTGAATACAACCATTCTGACATTATAAAAATCTCGGATTTAATAGTTAGCCTCTCTTGATTTTCTATAAATTAAATTTTTAATATTTTTTTTTTTTTTTTGTTTTATTCAAAATTATAAATAAAATGAACTTTTCATTGATTTTTTGACAAAACTTAATATTTTGACATCATTTTAATTAGATTGGAAATTGTAAATAGAAAATTCCTCCTAGACGTTCAAGGGGAAAGAAATAACGATCCAAGTTCTTTTGATAAGTTCGTTGGTTCCCTCTTCTAAGTATCAATTACTCTAAGTCCCTTTTGATGTCCAGGCAAACGATTGGGCTAATGTAGCCCTTTGTTGACTGAGGGATGTTTATCAGATTTCTAAGGTCCAAGAACCTTCTGAATAAACGGAGAATTTATTATGATTATTAAGAGCCAAATATAGAAAGGCTTTTCATGGGACTTGAAAGCGACTCCTTATTGATCATCGAGGAAAGGAACAAGTCGGGCAAGCAAGCAATCGAGACAGGGGAGGCAGCCGTCTCTTTAGGTCAATACAACATGATAAATATATGTAATGTCAGCCATTTTCTAAATGAGCGTTGGGCGCCGAGATTCGAACTCATCTTGGTCGGCATCCCCCGCTGGTGGGCCCCCTTGGCGGGCGACGCCCTCTGACCCCTCGCCATTGGAGGAGCAGCCCTTCCGCCCTCTCTTCAGCTCCTTTCCTCCTTTTCTCTATATACATTTGCCAGCTCCGTACCTTGGATGCCTGGCTGCGTCTCCTTGTCTCTCTGTGTGTATATATATATATAAATGTGTATGTGTGCCCCGGCGAAAATTCCCTTCTCTTTCGCACATCGCGACTCCCTCTACATTTTATCTCTCACTTGCACTTAGGTTGTCGTAATAGAACGCTCCTTGTTAAACCTTATTCGCAAGAGCCAACCAATCAGAACGGAGAATGGAAAATGTTTTAAGGCGAATTTGAAACCATCAAGACTAGAGAACCCCCTCCTCCGAGCCCCTCTTCTTGACAATGATTGTCCTCGACACTGGAAACCCGGGGGTTGAAGAGAAAAGAGATTTCTTTTCTCTAAGAATTGTTTCTTTAAATTACGTCTCAATAAATAAGAAAACTTTGTAAAAAATTTGACACAACTAATAACTCATGATATTTGATAAATTTACTAATTTTAGAGTCGTTTTTGAGAAAAAAAATATTTCATGTAAACGTCCACTTCCGGTTTTGTGATTTCAATGACTGATTTATTGCGTCACGCAGATGGGGGGCATTTACAGAAAGAAAACAGATTTATTTACAAATTAGGTTGCAGCCGTCCAATAATTACGCCAGATGTTGTGGCTATTAGTAAAAAGTACATGTATATATGTGCGCCAGTAGGACTCCAGAACCGAGGCCAGAGTGTTGGGTGCCCCAAAAGCGCCCCACAACTGTGCAATGCGATTAAGAAAAAATAATATTATAATATTATAAACAGAAAAAAAAATACAAAAGCTTGCTGTACTCCTTCTAGCCTATATCGAGTTTAAGTTTCTAATTTCGTAGCTCTTAGACTAATGGTTGCGAAACGCAGGGGGGTACATACATACGTACATACGCACTGATCCAATGACTTTTGGACCCCTTTTTGGTCTCTGGGGACCACAATTTCCGGTTTTATGTTCTAAATCCGGTTTCCAACTATTAAGGGCAATGATTCCTTCCACCTAGTTACAAAATGAAATTAACTTTTTTCATCTCTGAGATACAACCTCTCAAAAAGTCAGGACCCAGACTGGCTATCGCAATAGTCTCCCATTATATTCTATAGAATATAAATGTGAAAATAAAGATTCCTGAGGGAGGTAACCTTTACGGATATTATTATATTATTATCAATATTATCATTATTATTATAATTAATAATTATTATTAATTTTATTTATATGATGTATTTATGCTTATGGTATATTTGAATATCCATCCTTTAGACACTTCCGTTTGTTATTAACTGCGTCACATCTGTCACAATCTAAAACGTTGAGTTAATGCCAGACGCGTCTAAAGAAGTTTTACTTCAAAAATCAAGTTGGATTGTCAATTCGCGGTTTTTATGTATGATTTTATTATAAGGATTGTCTTCATGTTTTTTGCTTAAAAAAATCTTAAAATTAGAGAACATAGTAAAAACTTTTCCAAGACTCGGTGTATTAATGATTGGGTCATTTTTTGCAGAGAATGCTTAGAGATCGAAAGTGCAAACTTGGGCGGCAAGAGTATTTGATAAATATAAACTTGTGTGCTAAATTTTAGTCATCACTGTTTAATAGCTCTCTATAGTACAATATGCGTTTGTCCACCTCAGACCACAGCCTAAATTATCTGTTTCTTGGCTATATATTATCTACAGATTTCCACTTAATCTTAGATTTAAAGTAAAAGTAACTTTATTTATTATTTAGGAGAAATAATTAAATATCATTATTTTTTTTAACAAAATATCCCTAACTTTTCAAAATCTGAAATAAAAGAACTAATTTGAATTTTAGTTTGGTGGATAGACGCAAATCTAATGGCTAGCTAATTTTAACATTAACCAAAGATACTAGATGAAGTGAGGAGGTATCAGCCAGATGGGTTCACGTCAAAACACTCCACATGAGCTTTATGCTAAATTTTTTGGCCTCACAATTCTGAGTTATACACAAAATGCGTGCACACAGTGACCGAACCAGTCTCGTCAAAAATAAAAATTTTCTTTAAGCTCCGTGAATTTTTAACGTAGCCTGGACCCAAAAGTTTCATTCTGAAACTTTTGGGTCCAGGCACGTTAAAAATTCGCATGAAGCTAAAAGAAATTTTTATTTTTGACAAGGCTTGGTTCGATCACATATGTGTGCCGCATTTTGTGTATAACTCCTAATTGACTGAAGATGGCCAAATAAAATTTAGGCCGAAACGTCTCATTAAAGGTGTTTTATTGAACCCAGTGATTCCATCTTTGGCTGATACCTCCTCCTTCATCTAGTATAGTTTCATCACAGCCACGAACTCTTACAATTAACCAAAGATATCCAGAACTTTGACCGAAGGAGATAAACAGGCCCTAAGAAGATTATACACATAATGGGGAAATATTTTTAAAAGTCAAAGGATGGTCATGCTTCTACGAAGAGATAGAAGAAGTTAAACAAGGCATATTCTTCAATTAATTTCTTTTTTCTGGATTGTATTCATATCGTCTAATCGGAAATTATAGTTTTGAAGAACAAATATTCTTTTTTTATGGAAAGAAAGATTTGTGCTTAAGCCACTTAGATTGCATATTATTAATGAGAAGATCTCATCAAAATAGAGCCGAAACTTTTTTTTTTATAAATAACTCAAACACTAAGGCATTAAATTTGCGAATATAGTTTGTTTTTTTATATTTTCACTGATTTAACATAGCGAATATCTAAGAGATCAAGTATTGCTTTTGACTAGTCGCCAAGAACAACTTCAAAGGAACATATAGTAAACATTATTGACCCCATGGTCTCAATCAAAGTCAAAAATTCTAGTATTCCTTAGGTCGAATTCTCAGAACTGATAGTTTTATCAAATATACCTAGTCTCGTCCATTTAATACATGCGGATGGATGGATCCAGTTTGTTCGCCGGTGAATTTTTTCACATCGTTCACACTAATGAAATGAAATGAAAAACTTCCATTATTTTACTGTAACAAAATTAAGAGCTTATTACTTTTTGGAATATATTGGGCCATAAACATGAAGACTTTTTTATAAAAGAACTATTTTTTTTCTCACGATTTTGAAAACATGTTAATCAATTTTGATCAAATTCAAAATTTAGGTATCTTAAGGATCTCGAAAAAGGTTGTAATTATAAAACTTTTTATGAAAAGAATTTGGTTTTTAAGGTCTTAAATTCTTTGATATTAGTAGAATAAAAGAAAGAATTTAATCTTTAGGACAAATTCTATGATTTTAATAAAAATATTATTAAATTGCGATATCAGAGGGATTCATCCCCTCAGGAGTCGAACCTGAGAACTAACATGGCTTTCCGGGCAGTCAGCTCACAGAGAGAGACTTTTTGTCTCGAGGTGTGAGTTGACTGCCCGGAAAACATGTTAGTTCTCAGGTTCGACTCCTGAGGGGACGAATCCCTTCTGATATCGGAATTTAATAATATTTCTACTAAAATCTTAGAATTCGTCCTAAAGATTAAATTCTTTCTCTTTTAAAAATACATTGGTTAATCTGAACCCGAGCTGATTTTTTGAAAAACATTCCAACTATTTTCAAAAAAAGATGGTCAAATCTATACTGATGTATTAGTAGAATATTTTTATATTGCATTATCAGATGGATCGGTTGTTACTGCGAGTTGTATTTTTGAAAAAATTCCATCTTATTTTTAAAAAGAGATACTTATTTTTTGCTTTAATTAAATAAAACTTTTTGTTATAAAATTTCATTTTAGATACTGAATTCCTGAAAACTTGTCATTTTTTTTTTATTTAGATTGTTTAAAATCTATAGGTCATAATACAGCATACAAAGGTTTTTATAGCGTTCTGCTGTGGCCACACCCTGAGTCACTCTTGGGAGGTTCAGAGGGCTATAAGAGATGTGGAGGCCCTACAAATAAATAAATAAACTATTTAATATTGATATGATTTTTTTTATATTTTAAAACCTTATGGATCAAATTTAGCAACCCCCGATGTCACTTATTGTTGATCATTTTTAAAACATTATTTTTTTAAATTTAAATTTAGGGAACGAAGAAAAGTTTTTATTTTTATTACAGACAAAAGGATCAGCCGGGGTTATTTTTTTATTTTATTAGAATGTTTTGATTTTCTTCTAAAAGGTATGAGGATGGATGGGGAGGGATGGAGGTATCCTTTCCCGGCGAAGAGGGTTCTCCTTGCAAGAAAAGGGAAAAAGCCTGTCGCAGAGCCCCCAGCTCAAGAGCAAGGTGCCCGGGCAAGGAGCTTGCAGACGACGCCGACGCCGGGGTGCAGAGGGGGTGGCCGCGAGCTCAGGCGGCAAAAGGGTTCGCTATCCGTCTTCTAGCTACATTGAAAAGGGGTCGTATATACTTGTCGACGTTTGCTTATGTGTGTGTGTGTGTGTGTGTGTGTGTGTGTGAATGTACGGTATCGAGCGGCGAATCCCTGGTGCTCTTCTACTCGTATGTGTGTGAGAGAGCGCACGCAAGTGTATATCTAACCAAGCTCCCTGGCAAATTTCTAGATAACTTACTTTACCGGAATAATGAGATTATTTTAATTAGAAACTCTACATGCATAATGTAACCCCATCTGAGTTGCCAGGCGCCCAGGAGCCTCCTCCCCGTTTCTCATCCTCGTTCCTTGATGCGGCAATACCGCAATCCTTGGCCTTGCCTTACGCCAACCGAAAAGAAGACGAATGCTCAACACGCCCTCCGAGAGAACGGCTCGCTCATTACTCAAGAAGAAAAATACTCCCTTTCAAGTGGCTACTGCTCTTACCGAATCACTTGTTATCTCCCTCACTTAGAAAGGTTTAGTATTAGATTTCTGTGACTTAAAATTTTTCCATACTATTCGAAGATAAATTTATCAATGTAAAAGTATTATTTGGTAGATGCAGCTCTCTAGAGCAATGGTTCTTAACTTTTTATTAGTCGCGGCCCCTTTAAAATCCTAAAATATTTTCGCGCCCAGTACCCCCTCCCCCCACCATTAGGTAACATACTCGTAGTTACTTGTACAAAAATAACTCTCAAATGTCACAATAATTCATAAATAAATAAAAAACCAGAACTTAACATAAGCATTTATATTATAGTTTACCATATAGTTTTTAACGTTGAGGGCGCAGCAATTCTTAGCAATTGATGGCAGACGCGAAATGCAATGAACAAAAAATTCTTTAACAGATTTTTTAATGCAATCGAATGCAAGAAGGGGCGCACCAGTAAAGAAGCAGCCCCTATGGATCTCGAAAGACCCTTGCATTACCGAAGAGAAGGAAAAGTTGATTAAGTGAGAGGGTGGAGACGTAGGTGTTTATGCACTCGGGTTTTGAAGGTTTGAAGATTATAAGTGCTTGGAAAGATGGAGGCTGGGAGAGAGTTCCAGTTCCTTGAAGTCATGGGGATATACGTATTGGCGAGTGAAGTGTTCCGGCACTTTTCTAATTTGACAGCGAAAGAGTGTTGGGAGTCGGCAAAACTCGTGCTACGCGCAAAGCATGCTATAGGGGGGGGGGGAATTATTGATTTTATCTCATCAGAGCACCTGCCGTGATAGTATCTATAGAAAAGGGAAAGGGCAGAGACATTTCTTCGATGAGCTAGCGAGTCAAGGGAGTCGGTGAGGGTAGAATCATCAATTAGCCTGACGGCTTGTTTTCTGAATTGGATCCAGGGGTAGCAAGAGAATATTTAGAGGCTCCTCTCCATAGATGAGACCGTATTCGAGACTGGGGCGGATTTGGGCCTTGTAGATGGTGAGATGTGGGGGCGTGAAAAATCGCTTGGACCTGAATAAGTAGCCAATCTTCCTTGCTGCAGATTTCGCCACAGAGGAGATGTGTTCAGTCCAAGACATGGCGACATGCGACAGAGATTGTCAGTAATAACATATTTCTTGAAAAATAAGTATATTTGCTAAAGTATAAAAATTGTAAACATTGTCTTATAAAAAATATTTACACGGTTTTATTCAACTTGTAATTTTGTCTGTCTGTCTGTTGGGGTCAAATTTACTTATGCGCTTAACGTTTTCATTTAGTTTAACCATGTTTAAGAATATTGAGATGTGATTAAATTAATCTGTAACATATGTATCACTTATAAAACTAGTAACATATTTTTTTTATTATTTATAAAGAAATAAAAATTTAAAAATTCTAATATTTTTACTGCCCCCTACATACTTTTCGCGGCCCCCAGGGGCTGCTAAGAATTGCTGTTCTAGAGAACAGAATATTTAATTCATTCAAAAATTCGGGTTTAGAAATGTATGAAACTTGAAGAAAAATCATTTTCACGTATTTTATTGTTTTTACTGTTTGACTAGATTATATCATAACATCTGTCAATAACAACTTAAGAAAATTGGTTTATAAGAAGTTTGTCTTGATGTCAAAATGTTTATGCTATTGCATTGCAATAAACTCACCCTAAAATAATGGAAATCGTAATCAAACCACATGTCATAGTCACTTTGAAACTAATAAAATAATTCACAATGGGTAAAAGGTATTTAGACAGAACTGGTTTAGAGGCTATATCTTAACATATGTAACCCATACCAGGAGGAAAGCTCTAGAGTTGGGAAAATAGGCTCTTGGCGGTTGTCCTGTATGTTTGTAAGGATTTTAATCACGTTTGACACAACAATCATATCATTCGATTCTAACTCATTGGAATTCAGTGATAAAATTTCAATGCTAGGCGTCACTCTAGGGTCTGACCTTTCTTGGGATACCCTTATCTCAACAACTGCTAAAGCTGCAGCGTGCAAGTTTAGTCTTTTATTTAGGTCTTGGCGATATTATACTCTCAGTCAACTTCTTACACTATATAAAGCTCAAATCGTACCCGTCTCGAATACGGCTCTCATCTGTGCAGAGGGGCCTCCAAGCACTCTCTTACCACACTGGATGCAATTCAGAAACGAGCAATTAAACTAATAGGAGACCCGGCCCTAACCCACACGACTCACTGGCTACTGGCTCACCGAAGAACCGTTTCTGCCTTTCCCTGTACTACAGATACTATCATGGTGTCTGTTCAGTAGAGCTGAAATCAATTATCTCCCATAGAGCCCTCTTTGCTAGAAACACGCGGTTTTTGAAAACACCCCTTCGCTGTCAAATTGGATAAAAGTCGAACCAACGCTTTCGCCAAATCTTTTATCCCTATGACACCCAGAGACTGGAACTCACTTCCAGCCACCGTCTTCTCCGCAACTTATAACCTTCAGCTGTTTATGACACGCATCAACAGATACCTTCAACTCCCACTCAGCCCATAAAATCCCCTCTTCCTTATCTTTTCACGGTGGAGGGGCCAACCCAGGCCTTTAGTGGATTCACCTTTTTGGTGTATCTCCTTCTCACGTCAATATGATTAAAAAAAACATAATTTGCTTGATAAACTGCCTACCTTTGCCTTTATACCCTAAAGTATTTTTAAGCGATTAGTTAATGTCTACCATAACTCTAAATCAAATTATAAATTTATAGGCAAACACATTCGACAATTCATCCATCCCTATGACTTCTAAAGACATGAATTCTCATCCTTCCTCATTTCCAATCATAAGATCAATCTTTTAAAATCAACCACCAAAGAATATTATCTACTCCCATCTAGCCACAAATATTCTCATTTTCAGAATCTCAAGAAATAGTCTTATAATTTCTATCATTATTAAAAAAAGTACACTGTATTAATAATATATGTATATTCAAAAATGCAAATAGATACAGTTTCGCGAATAAAATTACAATAGTTTTTATTTGAATGTTATCTTTGTGGTTATACTTATGTATTTATATTATTATACATATATTGTATACTAGCGGCAATGCCCACCCCCGATCACTCTCCATCTCACTGGTCCTTCTTTCCTTCCTCTACCTCCGATTACTCTCCCTCATTTCTAGTTCTTTAGAAGCCCGTACCCATTATCTAAACAAATTTTGATTGATGAAAACAACAAAAATAAAAATAAATAAACACTGATGAAAAACTGAAAAAGCAAATAAATTATTATCTCCTCTGCGGATTACCACAAGCATAGGCGCCGGAAAAGGGAATGGGGGCTCCATGGCTCAAGCCCCCTATCCATGGACCATGATGTCTGCGCTTTTTTGTATTGAAGCCTTTTCTTTAAAAAAAAATCTAAAATGTATTAAATAAAAAAATTTTGTTGATGAATTTTAAATTAAAAAGGGCCTCACCAGTTTGATCTGAGTAGAGCAGTAACAAGATTAAGTTGGTATAGAATCTACTGGAGTACTTTGAACTGAAAGGACAAATGCATCTGTATTTTAAGAAATTAGATAATTTAAAATAGAAAAATATAAAAATTGGCCACCAGAAAGATGGCTAGGTATCATTCTTCACAGATTTTATAGGAATGATGATCAAGATAGAGATCGCTGGAGATGGACGATTTTCCAAACACTCGAAGACACAATGACTGAAAAAAAATTACTATATATTATTATTATTATTATTTCCAATTTTATAATACTTTATTAATAATTTTTAATTCATAAATATTTTAAAAATAATAATCTGAAATGAAATTTAACAACAAAAATTATTTTTAGAATTAAAATTAAAAAAAAAAAGAAAAAATATTTTATAAAATGGCTTTGAGGCTTGAGTGTTGAGTTAGGGTGTTTGAGATTATATTAGGGGGTAGCGACTAGAATCTCTTTCTGTCTTTTCTAATATAGTTTCTCAAAGGTGTAGGAAACAATCTTCTAAAATGACTTGAAATTATACCTAGATCTTAGATATTGGGGGAGTATTTTTGACATCTTCAGGATTGAATATTCCTAAAAATGACTGGATTCGGAGAGTAAGAATTTCACTTTAGGGGAGTGTGCTGATCACTCTACAGTATGGGACATGTTATTTGCATTCTGAAATAATCGACCAAAATGTTCACTAGCTCTAGGTCTATTACCATGGGCCTTCCAGGACCTACGCTAGACTCTAGCAGGAATCAAGATGAAAATGGTTTTCGAAGGTTGGTTGCTGAGGCTCGAGGGCTGCACTTGCGCCAACTGATCCCTGCCCTTGAACCCGATGACCACCCCAAACAAACCATCGAACGCACGCCGATGCATCTGCAAATATCCATGTCCCAGGTTCCCTCGGCCAAGGAACCATTCATTGACTCCTAGCTGCCACAGGTGCGATTGCCAACGACATCAACTTGCAATTTCTTTCGATTTATTATAAGAAATTTACATTTGTCAAAAGGGAAATGAGAAAAAAATCTTCGAAAACTTAATATATTCAAACCAAATATTATTCAGGAAAACGAAAACGGAACATTGAACAAATACCGCTGGAATTCTATTAAAATAATATTTAGAATAGAGTTAGTTGCTATTCGAATAAATTATGATATGTAGACGTTTTGAAAAAATACTTTTTACATACTAATAATTAATAAAGTAATTATACCAATTATGAAACAGTTTATTTCGAAAAGGACATATATAATTTTAAATTCACTAGCCATTTTTCTTGAATTTCAATTGTTCTAAAACATTACTAGCTAGGTTTCATAGGAGTTTAATATTCAATGACAATGTAATCTCCTGAAGATGGGCTCCTCGCCTGAAATATAAATTCTTACTCATAAATCATAAACAATATTTCTTTCATGTGTCAAACCTACCTAGTAATCTAATTTTAATTTTATTATATATGTTTCAGCTCGAACCAACATCATGATCCCCGAACAAAAAAATGCTCTAAAAGAGTTAAAACTTAAAGCTCTAAATTTTAAAAATAGGCTGACATCGTAGATTTGTCCATCTTTGTTAATATAATGAAAAACTTATTTATGAATTCGTTGAAAAAAACTTTTATATTTACACATTTTGAGGGATTAATGTAAAACTCTTTACTCAAGGGCTGTAGCCAGAAATCTGTGAATGATTATTTGGTCATAAATATTATCGTTTCTCTAGATATATTTAAATGACATCTAAGTAACATATTTCAATAGGATTAATAAAAATTTCACCATTACGACCTTCATTTCTCCTATTCCTTAGGGGCTGTCCATAAATTACACAGTAAGGAGGGGATGGGGCATCTTAGATTTATGACAAAATGTGACAAAGGGGCCAGGGGATCTTAAAAATTGTGATGTCACAAAAGTCAAATTAAGAAAATTTCAAATTCTAGGTTATTATTATTCCAACCTGAAAATATTGGTAAATAAATCTAGAAAAAAATCGTAATCAAGCAATTTTTAGCATTTTTTTTTTAATTAATAAATAATCAAAATTTATTGGAGAGTCGGGTTGTTCGAGCTGGCTAAGGCGCTGGGCCTTCTCCAGGATCGTTGAAGACGATGTTTAAACGGGAGACCCGGGTTCGAGGCTGGCTGGCATATAAAATTTCGACTGGCTAAAACTCGGCACCCTCACTAACACTACTAACACTTTACTGATGTGCTGTCTAAATGGGCTGTGTTCCCGGTGACAATAAATAAATAAAATAATAATAATAATTTATTTATAATGCAATAATAATAGTAATAGTGAATAATGTTTTAAATTATATGAATAAAAATAAACTTATTCCTCAAATATATTAAATCCCTTTAGTTGACTTTAATTTATAAAAAAAATTCTACAATTATTAAATTATAGTGTAGGATAAAAGTGATACGCAGGGGAGGGGGGTCTAAAAATCTTGAAATTTGTGAGACGTAATTTATGGACGGCCCCTTAGATATAGTGGCATTTAGCTCGCATCAAGGGTAAATATATTTTTACCTGAGCTCTATACATATACTCTATATACACCTAAAATTTACATGGTATAGTTTGACTCACCAAAAGACCAAGTTAAATCAAAACAGTGCAATTCAAATCGACATCACATTTGAAAATTTGCGATTCGTGTTCAGCTGAACCTTGGGAAAGAACTTCCCTAATAAAAATTGATGAAATTTAGAAATCTTTATAATCCCATATAATATATCTTATAAGTATGTATAATTTCTCTATTATGTTTGATATTTATTGAAATAGATATCTGATAATTTCAATAGCAGTGTCTATTGTTTTAATCAAATTAAATTTTCATTAAAGTTGAGTGGACTTGGCAAAGTTTGCCGCACTCAGTTTATAATCTTATCTTATAAGTTGTTTCTTGGAAGGATTGAAAAACTCTTGCTATTGGATCCATTGAAGCACGCGATGTTTGATAGACGTGAATGAGTTGAGTTGAAACTATAGCAAAGAGCTGGCAGGTCTGAAGCTTCATTAGAAGCGATTGACGGAGCCGCAACGACGCCGACGCCCACATGCCAATGAGGTCGGGAATTTGCAGGAATAGAAACCGAGCAAAGGGAATGACACAATGCCAAGTCTGGACGGCAATCAAAGAATTAGTACTTACGCCCGTACGCCTCTCAAATATCAAGTCTTGTCTAATTAGCGTTGGAAATTTATGCTAGGCCTGGAATTAAGTTAACGTCTGAAACGGGTAAGACATGGGGCGGATTTAGGTGGGGGTGAACTATTCATATAATTCGAAGCGCTTTGGAGTTGTCAAGTTGCCGGGGACAAAAGACACAATTTAGCGTCTCTCTAAGGCGAGGTTGACGTATTCCCACCCGGCAATGTCTTCGCCGTCGCCATCTTTGAGAAATGCAAATCAAAAGCCAAGGCTAAGAGATTCGAAGATGTGAACCGTTATTAGATTGCTCCATCTCGCTCCCTCCCGCTCTCTATATGGAAACTCTCTCTCCTATAACGTCTTTCGTCCTCTTATTAGAAACTCGAAACCTCTAACGTCTCTGGTAACAACAAGTAATTTTTGCCTGGCTATATAACGCAACATTGAGCACAAAGTCCTTATTGCCGAGATGAAGTACGCCATTATTCACATCTAATTTATACGCAGAGCCATTATATGCAATAAATAATTAAATGGAAAATTGCCCTCTTCTAAATACTAAAGCTTCCTTCAGAACACAATAAAAACTTGAGCCATTCAGAACGACTTATTATTTCCCTGGTGGAATTTATAGAGACATATTTTCCAACTATTAAACATTCTTAGATATTCCAATTGGACTAGGAACGGAAAGTTTCCACTTACGATATTCATATAGCATTAATATAAAGTTTAGAATTCTCTGAAGAATTATTAACGGCCAATAAGTGGTCTAAAATAGTTTCATTTAAGTTCACAATGGCCTCAGTATTTTTCGAAATTTTGAACATAATATTAGTTTAAAAGTTTTATAGCAGATCCCGAAATGAGTTGATAATTGCTTTTCTTTTGTTATTTTTCTTTTTGTAATTTATACAAGTGAAATAGAATAAAAAATAATTGGCTAACGGGCCAGTGTAATGGAAAAAGGTAAAATAAAAAAGTTATCTGCCATTTTAATCTTTATTTTAAGTAAAAAAACAATTAAAAAATCGAAAAGTTTATAAAAAATTTTGATTTTTTTAATTGTTAAAAAGGGGAAAAAGTTCAAAATAGTTGAGCAATTGAGGCCAAGAATGTATTGTAGATATATTAAAAAATATTAAGGATGTTTCGTCGAATAGTGAAATTGTCTTTTGACAAAGAGTGATAAGATGGGCTACTGAAGAAGTCGAAATAAATCAATCGTATGTTTCCTACATTTGATTTAATCGCGAATCGAATGCAGGTGATTTTTTTCAAATATTAAGTGAAAATAATATTTGATGATCTTGGTGATCCATCCAACTGTCATCCGTGCTAAACGCAATAATGACGTTGGATTATAGCTAAATGGATCATATCTTTTTTCATTCTCTCTTGGCCCAGACTTAAGACTCAGGAGACTCCAATAGCTTCAAACAGCAGTAGTCTCGCGATATATTACTTGTTCAAAAAGCGCGATCAAAACAATTCTCATTAATGTGTTAATTATTCTTAAATATATTAATAAGAAAATTATAAATTTATTTAACTTAGAAATAAATCGACGAAACGTCTGGTCCATTTAATTAATAAAAATTCTGTTTTTTATTTATTGTCCAATTCCCTACTATTCCTGTTTTAAGTGATATTAATTATGGATGCGAGTGATATACCGTTAGAATTATAGATTAAGAGTCAGAAATAAATTATGTACTCCAGAAAAACAGTACGTGTTTTGAGAGAGTTAATTTAATCTCATAGTTGCCTACAGCGTAGACTACCTAGAGAGAGGCCTGTAATGTATGTTGCCTACATTTCAGGCAACCATGGAATTACAAAATTTCTCTCTGTCTATAAATTTATTTAATTTCTTAGATATGGTACTACTCAAGAGCCTCAAAAAACACCACAATTTATAATTATATTATTTAATTTCATTTTATTTACATACTGACATCGTACTTTGGTCTTATTATATTTATGTTTATCTTAGGTATTATGTTTTACGTTCCTGGACGAAACATTTGACGTCTCTTTTGATTATCTATTTAACAAAATGTTTTTAAAGCGCGTACATTTAGCAAGAACTATAGCCGATTGAACTGCCCGATTTCTTTATCTATAAGGTAAATATGCTAATCGTTAGAAATCTGAACAATATAGAGTTGAGTACTTAGGTAGGTAGTTTTTTTTCTAAATAACATAGCATTAAACTACGATGTATTGAACGTTCTATGTATTTTAGATGTATATTTCATTACCATTAAATTAATGTAAGATGCACTACCAAAATTTTTAATGTTCTTGTCTGGTCCATACTATGAACGAACATTCATATCATGTTTGTGGTATGCATGCTATCTGAGTATAATTAATCATTTGGATTTTATATTATTTAAAATAAAACTCTTACGCTATTTGAGTTTCGAGATCATATCTATTTACTAAATAATACAAATGAACTTACATTTATTATACAGCTACCTTAATATCTTGCTGAAGATTTAATAAATTGCCTATTCTGTTTCTAATTTTCAGAGTCTTTCTTGAGGGTCTTCAAGTAGTTTTTTAATTATTTCTATGTCTTCTGGGTTAAGTTATTTGGAGACCAAATTGATTTCATATTATGGAGTGCTCTTGAATGGTTATATGTATTGGAAATGCGCATAAGCAAGCACACAGGGATGTATTAATAAACTGTATCTTTGTGCTAGATTTCAGCTTTCTAATTCATACCGTTCGATGAGGAAAATATTGTGACAAAAATTTGTGGAGATCGAAATGATTATTTTGAAAAAGTTAATACTTTTTCCTACACATTGACATAGTTAGGGAATTTTCCTTTGGGGGGGGGGGGCAGCCGGCCAGCTGATTAGCCCCCATAAGGTTTCAATTTCGGTAATCCGATTAGACATCAATTAATTTAACTTTTTAGTAGAATTGACAAATTTTAGAAGTAACGAAATAATTTAATGAAAAATACATAAGTGATACCTCGTAATAATTGAGTTTCGATATTTCAAGGGGGGGGGATTAGTTTTGTAGGAGGGGGGGGGGCACTGTCTCCCTTTCCCCCGCTCCAAACTACGCCCATGTTCCTACAGCTTATAAACAAATATTTTGCCAGAGGCATTTTAATCAAAAATTTTATTTCGTTTATAAAGAATTATTTATTCTACCCTGGTTGTTAAATTTGAATGGAAAAGTCATCCGTAATAGGCAATGCATTGCTATTCTAAAGGCCTGTACTTGAAACTTCAAGGGCAGGATATTAAATATCGACCCTACAAATGGACAAGTGCGATTCACAAATGAATTTCGCTTAAAATACAATTGATTAATTATTCTAGAGTAGGGAATTTAGGAACTCAATTTGTTATAGATCTTCATTTTATTGTCTCTATTGTATTTGTTTGAAATCTTTCCTAAAATATAATATTATTATGTAGATATTATCTATTGTAAATCAAAGAATTGCTTAGAAAATTTGAATTTTTTTTAAAATTGTAGGAAAAAGTAGAAACTTTTTAAAAAATCACTATGCTTTCCGTAAAGGCGATTTGTTATTTTTTGTCAGTAACAGTTTAAGTTAGAGAGTTAAAATTCAACAAATAGTTGAAGTTAATTAATACAAACGTATGTGATTCAGCTTATTCAATAGCTTGCCATTTAAAGATTCGATTTTTTCTGATTTTCTTCATTTTTGAACCAGAAGTTCTAAAACTAGAAGGCCCAAAAATCTAATCAGCTCTTGATTTTGAAATACAAATATTTTGTAATGGAGAAAGCTGCTTCTCTTCTTTAGTTATCGCATGCTTCATAATCCATAATTTACTACCCAGAGAAAAAAAAGAATGTATGTTTTTGATATTTTTAAATCAAGAAATATTTTAAAAACTTTTTTTGTTTTAAATTCAAAGAATTTGACCTCCTATAATCTGACACCAATTTATACACATACATACATATAATACTAATAATATTCACTTAGGATTTAACCAAACTTTGTTCACGAGATCATACAAAAAAAGAAAACAAAAAAAAACAAGAGAGACACAAAAAGAATATTAATATCTTGAATATTTCCAATAGGGAAATTCAATAAAAAAAGTAAAATTGATATAAAATATAAGATTATTTATTTTTTATGGTGATTTTATATAGTATATAGGTATTAGTATTTTAATGAAAATAATACATTTTTTTATATTCTTAAAAAATAATAATATTTAATAATAAACGAATTGTTAATGATTATTTATTTTACCATATTCGAAATAAATAATGCAATATTATATAATCTCATTTTGCTAAAAAATTATTAACATGTAGCTAGATAATAGGTATCTGTGTATTATAAATTTTTTCTATCGAAACTCAATTATTTTTCATGTAATTACAATTATGTTTTATATAAAATTTCCAATGATACTCAATATTATCATTAATTTTCATCAAAAGTAAATAATATATTTTCAATCAGTTTAAAATATATATATTTCATTTATTATTTTGATTAAATACTTTCGTCTAATCCAATTGAGAAATTATTTTTAAATGAGAATTAATTAACGCCTAAAAAAATAAATAAAATGATATTTTTAATACAAAGAGAATTTGAGTATTTTGAATTTTTACTTTACCATACGAGTATGGCCAAGTAATGTAATCGTCCATGAAAAAATTAGTTCTTTTGTTTCGTTTTTTTTTTTTGAAATATCAAAAAACGGCTCAAAAATTATTTTTATAAAAAAATTTAAACGAAATCATGGAATTTTACTCAACAAGAAACAGTTGGGCCGGATATTTCAATGTCCATTTATTCAGTTTTTCTGTCTAAATAAAAAAATAAATTCACCTTTAACTATTCTATTTCTCCTCAATATCAAGTTTAATTTCATATAGAAATAATTCTTTTGTTGTTTGTCTAGAAATTCTTTGCTAATATAGTAGGTACATCATTTTACATTAACACCGCACATAAAAACGACACCTTGAAAAGAAGGAAATAAAATTATTATAGAGCTGAGTATTAATATAAAATTTATCATAAAAACATATCTAGATTTAAATTTTTATTCAAATGTCTTTTATTATTCATACTATTAAATAATATTGAAAAATATTAATTTAATTTAATTTAACAAAAATATAAAAATATTTCATTCCTAATTTTATATAGTTGAAATGGATAACCATGGAAATGGGTTTTTTTCCTTCGTTTTTTTCGAAATATCTCAAAAACAAATACTTGATTAAAATAAGTAATTATCAAAAAAAAAAAATATTTTTCGAGATAATAACTGTTTTATTAAAATGTCTGTTCGTACGTTACGAAATTTTTGTGGACGAGCTAGCTCAAAAACTAGTGTGAATATCGAAACCAAATTTCACATGTAATTTTTGTGCAGTGAGTTTAAGGTAGTTGTTGCGCCAAATGGGTTTTCTTAGGATTTTTTTTGTAATTTAGACAGATTATTATTTAAATACTTCTGCATCGGTTGGTTTCAAAACAAAATTTTTAAACAATACAGTTCAGGAGATATTAAATTTCAAAGATCGAGTTTTTCAGACTCTTATACATTGAACTATACGGAAAATTTACATCCTTATTTAATTATAATTAAGAAACTCTTCTTACCAATGTTATAAAAAAACTAAACCAACATTAAACAATAAACAATAGATAATTCTAAGACAATTTTTGATTCATAGGTACAACACAGTTTCTGAGATAATAATGAATAAATAATGAAAAATGTATAAAAAAAATTTACATTAAAAACAATTTGGCAACAGCGCATTTATTTAAGAAGCGAAAGATGTATAAAGCGCGCATGCGCTAGATTTTTTCAAAATTATAATTTTCATAAGGTGTAACTTAGGCTAGAACCGGTACTATTAAACAAAAGCAAAAAGTCTTGGGCTGAGGAATTATGAAACCTTATTGTCTATTCTATCTATATATATAAAATTAAGGTT